>CM024758.1:98271309-98325080 GCA_014218235.1 Colocasia esculenta | reverse complement strand
GCAAAGTGTAAACATGTGAAAGAAGGAAACTTGTGTAAAGAAAATGTGAAATTCTAAATGTGAGGATATGATATCGAAATCCATGTGAGACAAATCTGAAACCATGTGAAATCAGTAATCTTATGTGTTATCATCATGTTTATATGGCAAAATTGTCTAGAATCCATGTTAGGATAATTGATGAGCACGGGTACAAAATAGCATGATGGTTGTTCACATGATGTTTTAAGCAACATGGTAGCTCTCATGTGTAGGTTTACAACCATTAAACCATGTGAAACCAGCAACTTAAAGCATATGAAGATGTCTATGTATGTGTTTAAAAACATGTAAAACCCATGCTAGTTGTGTTTTCCTTTCATCTATGCACAGTGTTCATGTGGTAGCTCTCATGTCTTAGTTCTTTAAAGACAAAATTTCATGAGTAAATTGAATAGAGAGCATGTGATAGGTAAAGTTTTCTGGAAATCTGAAAGCATGATCCATGTATTAATTGTAAAAACTTTCATGCCATGTGTTGAAAATTTTGAATGTGTATGTAGAAAGGTGCTATGACTTATACGTGTATGTTGAGTAGGTTGCTTGCTGAGTCTTTAGACTCAATCCTTGCTTCGGCGTACAGGTGTAGTTGGTGAGTGGCAGTTGGAGAGACAGTGGAGACGGACTCGAGCGCGGAGAGTAGTCTTTGGAGTTCTTTGTGACTTTGTATTTCATAGTATGTAATTTGAACATTGTATTGAGTATCATGAAAAGATGTATGAGTGTGGACATGTATGTATTAAATTTCAGAATTTAAATTATGTGAACTTTTAGCTCTTAATGTTAATTGCGAATTTATGTATGTTTAATGTGGATGATGAATAAATGAAGACAATTGTCTTTTACTTCCGCTACTCTGTTGTATATTCACGTGTATCTCAGCTGTTGTATCGTTTGGGTAAATGTCCCACTGTGAGGACTCTCGCTATACCGACGTGGGTGGTATAACCGTACCGGTATAATGAGGGCTGTCACATGGAGGTGCTCTCCGGTTCCCGCAGTAACTAAGAATTGTCATAGTATGCCTAGGTGATGATTATGTGTTGATTAGTGTGGGTCCTCTTTGGTAGTTGGGCTATGTGTCACGGCATTAATAAATGTGAATTGTGTTAAGTGTAAGTGCATGTATAAATTGTGAGATTGTGAAAATAAGCATGTGTTAGTTTAAACCCTTGTGATAGCATGTAAATCGATAGTCTTATATGCTATGTGACTTATCTATAATAAGTGGTTCCATGCGTAAATGATTTAAAATCCTGTTAGAGAATTATGTTTTTTTATAAGTAGCTTCCATGCTTAAGGAAGAAGTGTTACCTTGTACATTGTATAAATGCTATGAACGTGTGATTGAGGTGACCATTGATAATATGTAGAAAGCATGTGATAGAATTTAGCTAGTGAATACTTCATATTAAATAAATGCCATGTGAAAATGTGTTAGAACTCATGTTTAGGATTCTAGTTGTTAAAGATTGTAAATCTTTGCCTACATGTGATGTCAAATGTAAATGACATACAGTACATGTAAGTTTTGTGTGCTTAGCGTTACTTGTTGAGTTCTATGAACTCATCTGTGCTTCGGCGTACAGGTATTGAGACTACTACTTCTTCTGAGGAGATCACTAGGAGGACTCAGAGCGGGAGTAGGAGATTGAGATTGGGACATATTATTGTATTTTCCCTTACCTGAAAAAGTATGTAATAAGACTCTGTGTAGTCTAATGTGGGACATTGTAATCTTTTGGTCTCTTATTTATGAACTGTTTAACTCTTTACTTCTATATAGACTGTGGATAGAAGTTGATGATGGAATGCAAATCCAACTTCAGTTCTTTTAAATTCTGTTGCCATGTGTTATTTATATTGTGTATATTTCAACCTTGTATGTCATGGTTGGGTAAATGTCCCACTGTAATGGCGTTCTTTATATCGAGTGGGATGGTATATCCGTTACCGGTATAAAAGGGTCGTTACAGAAGCTGAGTCCGAAGATAGGAGAGCCATCAATAGAGCGGTGCTAAAGATATACCATTGTCGGAGAAGTGTTGTATAGACTCGCTCTAACAGGATGCTCCTTAGATCTCTGCCCGACGAAGAAGCCTAGAAGGTAGTGGAAGGAGCCCACTCCAGTGAGCGTGGAGGGCATGTGAAAGCCAGCTGCTAGCTAAGAAAATCCTTAGGCAGGGCTATTATTGGCCGACCTTAGAAGAAGATTGTGCCATCTATGTTCGTAGGTGTGTCAAATGCCAGCTCCATGCCGATAAGATCCATGCTCCATCTCCTCCTTACATCCACTATCTTCCCCTGGCCATTTCCAGCGGGCCTTTGATATCATTGGACCTCTTAGTGATCTTAATGCTCAAGACAAACAGAAGTCTTTCATCTCACTGCTACTGAGTACTTCACCAAGGGGCCGAAGCAGAAGCATTTGCAGAAATCAAAGGTTCAACCATGTGCAGGTTTATCATTGAAGAATATCATCTCACGGTTTGGAGTGACGAGCGGCATGTCACCCACAACGAACCCCAGTTCATTTTCCAAGAGCTTCAAGACTTCTGTAAGAAATTCAACATTTCTCTATATCATTCATCTCTATACTATCCACAAGGCAACATTTAATCCGAAGCCACAAAAACAAGGACACTTTGAAAATTTTAAAGAAAACTTGTGAGTCTCATAAATTTGTTAATTGGCCTGAGAATTGATTAAGGCTCTATGCGCCTACCATACCTCCGTTCTCAGCCAACAGGGCAAACTCCTTTTCACTCACTTATGGGATGGAGGGCAGTATGTCCACATGAGATAATCATTCCTTCACTAAGGGTACAACTGGACAAAGAACTTAATCTGGATGAACGTCGAGAGGCGTTACTTACACAGCGGGAACTCCTAGACGAACGGTGTCTGGCCGCGGCCGATCATGTGCTTTCATATCAAAATAGACTCTCAAGATATTTTCAAAAGAAAGGGATTGAACATAAATTTCAAGAAGGAGAATAGTTTTGAAGTGATTTTCATAAAACCTAGAGATCCTAGGTCCAAATTGCAAGCTAATTGGGAAGGTCCGTACGTCATCAAGGAAGTGTACCCTGGGAAACACTATAGGCTAGTGAATGTCAATGGTGAGGGGCTCTCTCACCTGTGGAATGATTTGTATCTGAAAAGATTCTACCAGCAGTCTTGAGTCTTATATCCTTTTTATGGTTATCAATAACCTCTAGGTCCAGCCAACGCACACAACGGTGACCCACGGTCAATTCCCTTGATCAAAAGTGTTCTTGCTTAGACCTTATGCAGGAAAGTGAAGGTCTATTCTCTTATTACCCGAACAAGGCCTAGGGAAAAAGGATTGCTGACTTGTAGATGAAGGAGGGGGTAGATCAGTTGTGAATGAAATCCAAATAGAGATGGTCAAATTCCAATTGCAAAGGAAAGAAATAACAAAAATATGGAATAGCAAATGAGTGAAAAATGGAGGGTAGGGGTATGACAAAGAGTGGCAAAGTCCACGCGGGACGAAAATAAGCCCGATCGTATGCATGCCACAAGACAAAACTGATGACCACAAAGTCTCTGGACTGATGATCAGTCCATCCCCATATAATTTTATTTATTATATGCAATTTTTTGGTGATTAACAAAACCTTAATAAAATATTTTCTAACAACCTTTTTGTGAAGTTCATCCACAGGAAATAAGTTAAGCAAAATCTGTAAGTAATCCTCACTCACTATTACTTAAAGTTCAAAGCATGTATTCATTCTAAGCACACATCAATTCCTTGATAGAACATCGGTTTCACAAGTGAAATAACGATTTGGTCGCTTTATCGATTCATAAGTCACGTAAACAATGATTTGATTATTGTAACGATTTCAAAAGTGAAACAACGATTTCCATCGCTACAATGATTTCATAAGTGAAACAACGATTTCCATCGCTACAACGATTTATAAGTGAAACAACGATTTCCATTGCTACAAACGATTCATAAGGGAAACAACGATTCTCTTGTACTTAAACAACGATTTGGTCGAAAAAACTATTCGCTTGTACTTAAACAAACGATTTGGTCGTAAAAACAATGATTGTGGGTACTAAAACAACAATTGATTGAAAACAATGATTTGCCTTCATTTAAACAAGATTTGATCACCAAACAACGATTTGTCTCACTTGAACAACGATGGAGGTCTCACAACGATTGCATTCACTCATCGATTTCTGTTAAGCAATAATTTTGTACAGAACATCGATCTCATTATATTAATACATGGACTATATTCACATCGACTGGTTTCAACAAGGATTACATTCTCACATAATTATATCATCAATTTGATATCAATATCATTTCTATACAGAATGCTCTTTATATATCTCATGAACAGTTTTGCTTATTCTTAGAATATTTAAATATGTATATGCTTAAGATTCTGTGGACTTCAAAAACTTCCCGCGCATACTAAGATCTGATCATTCCACACGAAATATTCTTGCTTACTTGATGTATCGCATATAGAGTCTTGATTTATGTGATGTCAGAATAATTTCCTGTTTAAACATATCTTCATACTGCAGGACTACCAAGGTTGACTGACAACGTAGACAAAAAGAAGTGTCTAGGTATCCGTGATTATTGCATGTAGGGCTTTTGTGCTAAACCACGTCAAAGATGGATCTATCAACTTGTCGAAAGGATGGATAAAAGATTTAGAAAATATTTTCCTAAAGATGTAAGGATCAATCCAAGCGCTTGTAGCTGCAGGCTCACCTCTCCATGCCTAGGACCAATCTCTCTAACATGCATGAAGATGTGAGACAACGGACATTAAATGGCTACTACAACGGTAAAAATAATTCGCATAAGATAAATAGAAGATTGATGACTCCATGAAGATATACACAGAGAGACAGACTGTCACGCCCCGATGCGGAATATCGGAACGCGAGGATTGCAAGTAAACGGGTATAGAGCGAGTACTAAACATCAAACCATTGCACAATGAATAATACTAAAGCAAATTCATTTCATTAAAATCCTTCCAAATGTCTGGTTACAACCACTAATATCAGAGCCACTTTATAGGGCCCAATTGCATTGAAATAAAGTAAAAGACTAAACTAAGACTCTATCATAGCACTAGGGACACTAGGGTACTCTTGACATCACTCTTGGTGTTCCCGTCTTCTTGAGTGTATGGTTCATCCTCGGTCTCACCTGAGAACACAACGACAAATAACGCAGGGTGAGCGATAACACCCAGTAGACTTAAATCTCAATAGTCAAGTAGGCTTTAAACAGTTAATGCATTAAAGGCAGAGTAACTATGATAGAGCGAGAGAGTCAAGTAAAGATAGCAGGATAACACGTTAATGAAATAGCACAACTTTCCAAATATAGTAAGAGTGTCGAGTATAGCACAAAATAGCCGATGGCCATAGCACAATAGCACAAAATATAGCAATAGCACAACGAGTATAGTATAGCACTTTTGTAATAGACAATGAGAGAACATAGCACTTTTGATTGTCATTTAGATAGTCGAGATAGATAGCACTTAAGTGTAATGCCAAACACTTTGACATTTAACTCCCTGGGCACTAGCACTTTCGGGCGCACATCCAGGACCAGATCGGGCCTTTATATATTGTCAAGCATTGGTTATATGTTACTTTCTTTAGACAATCAGTCAATGGCCAATATAGAGTACCAAGAGGAGATGAGAACACGAGATGAATAGACGAGATAGCAGAAGTGAACGTGAATAGAACAAGAGAGTAGAGTATAGATGAGAGCGAGGTCATGGCGCATAAAAACGTCGAGTAAACAGGCGATAGTAACAGTGGTACAACACACGCACGTGGTGTGGCAGTCAGGTGGATTCACTACCTTTCCGCTGGCCATGTTACGCACAGGTCTAGAGGTCCTGCGTGAATCAAGACGAGAGTGAACTTCTAATGCCGTTTGGATCTTATGATCCCTAAAGGGGTTTCATAGGCATTAGAGTACAACCCGCTCGTCGACCATTGGGAATCATGGACAAAGGAGACTTACGGAAGGCCTTGAACAAAGACTCACTAGTACGGCAGAAGGAATATCGACAGAGAGTTCATCCAAGTCAAGAGACAAGTGTGTAGAGAAAACAAGTGCTCGAGTTCTAGAGATTCTAGACACAGTGAGCGTCGAATTCGGTATTTCCAAACATCGCGAGAATGAAGACAGTTTGTTTAAAATATGGCAATTGATAAACATATTGAAATAAATTTCAGATACATAGACACATTTCATGCCAAATAAGCCATTTGGGGGGTTCATGTGTGCATATGTAAGAGATCATGGAGATGAAATAATCAAGGTGAAGACTTTTTTATTATGATCTTCTCTCTAATTTTAGAGATGAGAGAAGAGAGAAGTATGGGGTTTTCGGTGTGTTGGGCGGCTGGCCTGCCACCCCACCCGTCGGCTCTGGGCAGCTGGGTTTTCTGGGGTGTCTTCTTCACTGCTGGATCTGGTTGATCATTGGCGGACCACAGGAGGAGGGCTGATTGTGAAAAAACCTTCCTTTGCTCAAGCTATTGCGCACTCTTGCGTCCTGAAAAGGTGTCTATCCAGATCAAACTCCAGCATTCATAGATGCTGGTGCACTACTGTCTTAATGATGACCAAACTTTCCCATATAAATTACTTCACTTATTTATATACATTAATTTTGATGATTAACAAAATAGTACTAATGAAGACTTGACCTTTGAGAACAGGAAATAAAAGAAAAATGAAAGTTCAAGACAATCAGGTAAGTCTCATTTCATGCTTTGTCCAAGTCTTTGTATCGACTTCTATTGATAAGCAGAACGATTCCTTCTGACCGAAAATATTCAATCAAATCGATACCGCAACGATTCTTAAAGATGTTGCAACGATTTCGTAAGTTCTCGTACGATTTCTTTGAAAACTCGTAACGACTTGGTAGCCGTAACGATTTCGTTAGTCTCGTAACGATTTCTTTGAAACTCGTACGACTGGTAGCCGTAACGATTTCTTAGTTCTCGTAACGATTTCTTGAAACTCGTAACGACTTTAGTAGCCGTAACGATTTCTTTAGTTCTCGTAACAATTCTTTGAAACTCGTAACGACTTGGTAGCCGTAACGATTCTTTAGTTCTCGTAACGATTTCTTTGAAACTCGTAACGACTTGGTAGCCATAACGATTTCTTTAGTTCTCGTAACGATTTCTTTGAAACTCGTAACGACTTGGTAGCCGTAACGATTTCTTTAGTTCTCGTAACGATTTCTTTGAAACTCGTAACGACTTGGTAGCCGTAACGATTTCTTTAGTTCTCGTAACGATTTCTTTGAAACTCGTAACGACTTGGTAGCCGTAACGATTTCTTTAGTTCTCGTAACGATTTCTTTGAAACTCGTAACGACTTGGTAGCCGTAACGATTTCTTTAGTTCTCGTAACGATTTCTTTGAACTCGTAACGTTGATAAGTGTTCACAACGATTTGCTTTGCGCAACGATTTCTTTAGAGTTCATAACGACTGATAAGTGTTCATAACGATTTGCTATGACTCATAACGATTTCATAAGTCATCAGTATCGATTTCATATCTTGATATCTTATTCATCTTAAAGCATTGACCAGTCAAAGTCCACGTAGATATCTCTCTGACGCTTTTGCATTTATGAGATCTGAACATATCTCTGCATGCATGCAGACCATATCATCCTTTATCGTGCCTACTCTGATAACGTCCTTTAGACTTAAGCTATTTGGCATTACTATTTTCTTGACTATTGCTACTGACGTTGACTGACATCAGAGACAGCTTATCTGTCTGCTATTTAAGATTGACATCTGTGCAGACCTCTGAACTAGCTTCATGGTACAACGTTAAACAAATAGAAGCCATCGGATATCTTTGAAGATCTCATCTCTTTGCGTGCTCAAGTGATCAAAAGACTGTGACAGGAAGCTTCCAAGACTCCAGATGTCATTCAGTCTAACGACTACTCAAAAGAGAGACAACGGACTCCTTAACGTCTATATTTCAAATTGAAGATATATATACAAGTCAGAAGAACAGAAGAACAACAACGTTCAAGAAATATTCAAATTCTTCTGAAGAAAGTTTTGAGCAGAAAACTTCATTCCTCTTAGCTTTTGCTCTTTTGCTCTCTCTAGCTAGTGAAAGATCTTTGAAGAGAGCTTGTGTAGTTCTGAGAGTGAGCCTAGATTTAGATTCTTTGCTCTCAGTGCTAGGTCCTTCAGATCATTGCTTGTTGCAGTTTGATCTAGGGGCTTGTCTTTCAAACCTCTCTTGTGTTGTTCCCTTCTGGTGTGAAGGAAGACCTGGTGGTATCCAGGGTGTTGTTCCCTTCTGGTGTGAAGGAAGACCTGGTGGTATCCAGGGTGTTGTTCCCTTCGGGTGTGAAGGAAGACCAGCTGAGCTGGGTGTGTTGTGTGTCCTTAAGGGGGACTGTACCTTGATTAGTGAAATCCTGAGGTATTGCTCAGGGACTGGACGTAGGTCTCCTGTGGAAAGGAGTTCCGAACCAGGATAAAAATCCTTCTGTCTTTGGTTGTATTTTGTGTGATTGCTATCTCATTTCCTCTAACTCTAACCTTCATTTAAGTTGTTGTGAATCCTTTTAGTGAACAGGTTTTAATCGAAGATCAAATTTTAATAACCCATTCACCCCCCCTCTGGGCTAGCTAGCTGGGCAACAAGTGGTATCAGAGCGAGTCTCTTCGACAAAGAAGAAGATCCAACGATCTGAAGAGCAAAGATCAATGGCAGCCCAAGGCAACTTCGAAGGTCAGTCAGTCAACAGACCACCTTTGTTCGATGGTGAAGATTATCCGTATTGGAAGACCAGAATGGAATATTTTCTACAAGGCCACGACTATCAAATCTGGTCGATAGTAGAAGAAGGTGACCTGGTTGTCACAAATGAGAAAGCACAATGGACAGATGAAGACAGAAAGAAAATCTCCTTGAACTGTAAAGCCAAGAGCATTTTATGTTGTGCTCTAAGCAAGAAGGAGTTTAACAGAGTCTCAGCCTGCAAATCCTCCATGGAAATGTGGGAAAAGCTAAGGATCACATACGAAGGTACAGATAAAGTAAAGGAGACAAGAATCGACATTCTTGTCACTCAGTATGAGAGATTTCAAATGCAGTCAGGTGAGTCAATCACCAGATGTTCAGTCGATTCACTGACATCACCAATGGTTTAGCCAGTCTAGGAAAGTCCTATGAGATTGCAGATATGGTAAGAAAGATTCTCAGATCCTTGCCATCTTCATGGACACCAAAGGTCACAGCTATCGAAGGAAGCTAATGACCTTAAGAGAATGTCAGTAGAAAAACTCATCGGGTCCCTCATGGCCCATGAGATCAACATGGAAAGGCTAGGAGAATCATCTAGCAGAAAGAAGCACTCCAATGCTTTGAAAGCAGAAGAAGAGTCATCAGAAGCAAGCTCCAGCGGGAGTGAGGTAGACAGCGAAAATGAAGAAGCAATGCTCTCTAAGAGATTGCAACGCATCCTGGCCAAGAAAAAAAATTTTCAATCCGGCAGAAGCTACTTTAAGAAAAATAAAGACTTCAAAAGATCAGATGGCAAAGAAATGAAGAAAGGAGAGACCATCTGTTATGAATGCAAGAAGCCTGGACATATCAAGGCAGATTGTCCAATGCTAAAGAAAAATGATCACAAGAAGAATGATAGCTCCAAGAAGTTCAGAAGATACAAGAAAAAGGCAATGGCAGCTGCTTGGGAGAACAGCAGTGACTCAGACAGTGAGTCAAGCTCAAGCAGTGATGAAGAAGAAGCCAACCTGGCTCTCATGGCCAACATCGAAGAAAAGGTAACCTCTGACTCTTCTTTCGATTCTTGCAATAATTCTGATTCAGATTCTGACAATTTGGAAAGCGCCTTAATGAACTTTACAACAAATATAAAGAAGTGTCTAAATTACTTAAGATTAGTAAGAAGAATAATACATGCTTAGAAAACACTAACTCAGACTTAAAAAAGAAAATGAAGAACTAGAAAAGCAATTAATCGAACTAAAAAGAAGAAATGAATTGTTGTGTGAAGACTTAAAGTTAAGAATAAACAAATAACAAAATTAGAAAAACAAGAAAGTGTAGATGAGTTAAGAGAAAGAGATTAAAAATCTAAATGAAGAGAATGAGAAATTAGCAAGCACATTAGAAAAATTTACAAATGGTAAGAATCCCTTAATATTAAAAGGAGCTAGACGCTCAGGTAAGAGAAAAGATGGTGTAGGCTACACACCACCTGAAAATGCAGAAACTATAATTCCACCTAAGGTGTATCCAACTCCAAGATTTGTTCCTGAGGAAAATACAGCCTATAAAGCTAATTTTAAGTATATTGAAAGAGTAACAAAAACATCATGTTGTAGTCACTGTAATAAGCTAGGTCATTTAAAATCCACCTGTCCAACAAGACATAAGAAGTGGATAATGAAAATAAAGAATAATGATACTGACCCATCAGGACCCAAAAGAACTTGGGTACCTAAAGCTTGATGTCTTAATTTCAGGTTAATCCTCGAGCATCCAAATGGTATTTGGATAGTGGGTGTTCAAGGCACATGACAGGAAACCTGAAGCTGTTTTCCATCTCCAAGCTGAAGAAGGAACAGTCACTTATGGAGATAATGGGAAAGGAACCGTAGTAGGCAGTGGATCAGTAAATAGCAAAGGAAAAACAGTATAGAAGATGTGCTATTAGTCAAAGGATTAAAACACAACCTCATCAGTATAAGTCAGCTGTGTGATAGAGGTCATCAAATCAAGTTTCAAGAATCAAAGTGCAGCATACTAAAGGATGGAGTAGTCATCTTTGAAGCAAATAGAGAGAAGAATCTGTACGTGCTCTACCTTGAAGAACTCAAAGAGCAAAATGTGTGTCTGGCAGCCAGCAAAGACAAATCAACTGAGCTGTGGCACAGAAGACTAGGCCACTGCAGCTTGGACAGATTGAACAAGCTCAGAAAGAGGAATCTTGTGGAAGGTCTACCAAAAGTCAATGGAAAATTGGAAAGTGTTTGTAGACCTTGTGCTAAGGGAAAGCACACAAAGAGTTCCTTCAAGTCAAAGACAGTGGTGACTACCTCAAAACCTTAGAGCTCCTACATATGGATCTATTTGGACCAATGAGGACTACCAGTCTGGAGGAAAGAATTTGGATTTGTCATAGTAGATGATTACTCAAGATTCACATGGGTATCATTCTTAGAGCATAAAGATGATAGTTTTGATAATTTTGTCAGTTTCAGTAAGAAGGTCCAGAAAGATCAGAAGTTCAGTATTGTGTCCATTCGATCAGACCATGGTGGTGAGTTCCAAAATGAAAAGTTTGCTAGATTCTGTGATGATCAAGGAATTCAGCACAATTTCTCAGCACCAAGGACACCACAGCAAAATGGTATAGCTGAGAGGAAGAACAGAACTCTCTTGGATATGGCAAGAACCATGCTCTCTGAATATGAGCTACCAAGATATTTTTGGGCTGAAGCAGTCAACACAGCCAGTTACATTGTCAACCGAGTAATGATCAGGCCAATACTGAAGAAGACTGCATATGAGTTGTTCAAAGGAAAGAAGCCCAAGGTAAGTCATTTCAGAATCTTTGGATGTCCTTGCTTTATTCACAACAACGGAAAAAGGGACATTGGTAAGTTGGATGCCAAGTCAGATGAAGGCATCTTTATGGGGTATACTTCTAAACCCAGAGGCTATAGAGTTTTCAATAAACGCTCTTTATTAATTGAACAAACTGTGCATGTTATTTTGATGAAACTAACCCTTCCTTGAGAAAGGAAGTAGATAGTGATAATGATGATGCAGATGAACTGTCCAAAAAGCTTAAAGATACATCAATTGAGGACAAGGATGATCCACCTCTGGAAGAATTACAACAAGAAGAAATTACTCATGAAAATCTTCCAAAGGAATGGAGATACAAGAAAGATCACCCACTTGAGAATATCATTGGTGATCCATCCATAGGGGTAAGAACAAGAGGTAATGTAATTCCTTGTGATTACTTAGCCTTTGTTCTCAAATAGAGCCTAAGACAGTCAATGAAGCTTTACTGATGAATCTTGGATAATAGCCATGCAAGATGAACTAAATCAATTCAAGAGAAACCAAGTATGGTCACTTGTTCCTAGACCATCAGATCATTCAGTTATTGGCACCAAGTGGGTGTTCAGAAAAAACTGGATGAGTCTGGAGTAATCCTAAGAAACAAGGCCAGATGGTAGCTCAAGGCTACTCTCAAGAGGAAGGCATAGATTTCGATGAAACCTATGCACCTGTAGCTAGACTTGAGGCTATTAGGATTTTACTTGCATATGCATCAGCTTTGATTTGAAACTATTTCAAATGGATGTCAAATCAGCATTTTAAATGGTTTTATCAAGGGAAGTTATGTTGAACAACCTCCAGGTTTTGATGACACCGAATTTAATCATGTTTTAAACTTCATAAGGCTTATACGGTTTAAAGCAAGCACCTAGAGCCTGGTATGAAAGGCTTAGTACCTTCTATTAAATCATGGTTTCAATAGAGGTAAGTAGACAGCACATTATTTATAAAATCAAAGGTAAAAATACTTCTTGTGCAAATATATGTAGATGATATTATTTTTGGATCCACTGATGAATCTCTTTGCAAGTACTTTGAAAGCTCATGCAGGGAGAATTTGAAATGAGTATGATGGGGGAGCTGAACTACTTCCTTGGATTGCAAATCAAGCAAGGGAAGGAAGGCACCCACATCTGTCAAGCCAAGTACACCAAAGAACTGTTAAAGAAATTGGATTTGAAGGTGCAAACCATTGTCAACTCCAATGAGCACATCAACCAGAATGGACAGTGATCAAAAAGGTAAAAAGGTAGATCAAAAGAATATAGAGGTATGATAGGGTCTTACTTTATTTAACAGCAAGTAGACCAGACATTTTGTTTAGTGTATGCATGTGTGCTAGGTATCAAGCAGACCCAGAGAATCACACCTAATTTCTGTAAAAAAGAATATTTAGATATTTAGCTAGAACTCATGATTTAGGTCTTGGTATCCAAAATCATGTGAAATAGATTTAGTAGGATATTCTGATGCTGACTATGCTGGATGCAAGATAGATAGAAAGAGCACCAGTGGTTGTTGTCATTTCTTGCAGGATGTTTGATATCATGGTCTTCAAAGAAACAAAACTCAGTGGCACTATCAACAGCTGAAGCTGAATATGTAGCTGCTGGAAGTTGCTGTACAAACTTCTTTTGGATAAAGCAACAACTGAAGACTTTGGATTAAATATCAAATCAATTCCATTGTTGTGTGACAACACCAGTGCCATTAATCTGACCAAGAATCCAGTTCAGCACTCAAGGACAAAACATATTGAGGTTAGATATCATTTTATTCGTGATCATGTTGCAAATGGAAATATAGAAATATCCTTTATTGATACAAATAGCCAACTAGCAGATATCTTCACAAAAGCCCTACCTGAAGAGAGATTTACATCTTAGAAGGAATTAGGGATGTGCAATTTGTGAAAAGATTCCTGTTTAAAATGGCATATAAATTTCTTTTTAGAATAAATGAAAATTTTTTCTCTCTCTCTCACTTTAAGCAAAACTCAGTATATTTACTCTTCCTTGACCGCTATTGTGTTAAAAGCAGTTTGACTTGTCAAACCCTTTTGTCGCCTTGTGCCGTTACCGCCTTTGGCGCTTCCTGTTTTCGATAAAATAATCTTAAATTAGTCAAATCGTTCTGGGAACGACTCATCTTCTACCTTTACCCTTTCTCCTTTATCTATTCACCCAAAGCCGATGCCCTAACGATTCCGGCATCATCTCTCTGCAAGATTTGAAGCTTTCCCCCCTTCCCGCGAAGAATCCCTCGAAGGCTTCCATCTCTTCCATCATCTCCCTTCTCTAGAACAGTCCTTTCTCCTCTATACTATGGCCGCTCCGATGATCTCCGAAGTGTAGGGGGCTACAGTGCTGAGTTTTTGTCCCCTAAGGAGCAAAAAGGTTTACCTTCGTGAAGACGAAGATTTGCGGAAACAAAGCGGTGGATGTTCAAATCTTGAAAAAAAGTGCATGGGGAGTTTAGTAGAAGCCTTGAGAAGGATGCAATGGATGGATGTTGCTACTTCACCGAGGTAAGCTATCCAGACCTGGTGAAAGCGTTTCATTTGCTGAAGTCAGAGGCAGATGGGTCCCTTGTCTCCTCAGTAAAGGGTATTCAAATCAAGATAGATCGTGAGTTATTGCATTGTTGTTTGGAGTGAAGACGTCTGGGCATAGTGGTGTTCACTCAGTGAATGATGAGGCTAAAGGTCCGGTATAATTGGTCCTGGTTTCAAGCTGAAGGATGGGAAATTGGATATAAATCAGATGTCAGCCTTCAACGTTTCTTCATTTCATTATCTGTCAGATTATAGTTCCTCGGAGTGCCACTTTTCTTCATGTACTAGGGCAGATTCGGACATATAATGTTTTGGGTAATCCAGAACAAGGAGATTAACTTGGCGAAGTCATGTTGAGAGAATGAAATTTGCCAGTATCAAATATGGGAAACAAAGAGCAAACTGAATGTTCATTACATATGCTCATCTACTCTCTAAGATTTTCAAGCATTTGGAGTGGATGTATCTGGAGCAGTTGTAGAAAGATGGGCCAGTGTATAAGGTCCAGGACTAAAGAAAAGTGGTTTTTCAGTGCAGAATGGGATATGGACCAAGACCTCTGTGGCGAGGGGAGAAGCCATAATTGGTGATGTAGAAATTCCTGATGTTCAGGAAATGGCAGTAGTAACACCACCAGCATAGCAGAGGCAGTAGCACCAGCAGAGCAGCAGCGAGCCGAAGAGTCACCAGCAGAGCAGCAACAAGCAGAAGAGTCAGTAGCAGAGCAGCAGGAGTAGCACCAGCATTTCAGCCAGAATCTCTTACAGCTTCTGTGGTTGAGGAGGAAGTGGCAGAAAAAGCCAGTGATTCGCCTACCTCCATAATTGGCTCAATTCTTAGGAATTTAGTTGAATCAGCTCTCTCCACGCGAATGGACTCTCAGTCTGGTGAAGTTGAAATGGAAGAAGCTGTGGCAGAAGGCCACATTGAAGAATCAATTCCTGTGGAGCAGTCCAGTGCTCCAGTAGATCCAGTTGAAGAGGAAGCTCCTGCTCAGGGGGAGCAAATAGAAGTTGAAGAGGAAGCTCCTGCTCGGGGGGAGCAGTCTATTGAAAAACCAGCACCTCAAAGGAAAGGCAAAAGGGTAGTTCACAGAAAATTCAGAAAGAGCCACAGGAAAGTCAATCTGAATCCGGTTTTGGATGTTGAAGGCTCAGGGAGAGATTCTGTCAGCAGTGCAGTCCAGTGTCCAAGGAATATTGCCAGCAAGCAAGCTTCAACTACTCTCTGAACTATCCTCAGTCAGAAATGCTATGAAATGGTTCAACAAGGAAATGGCAGATATGAAGTCGATGCTAGCAGTTCTCTAGGCCAAGTGGAGTTTCTCCTGCAGCTACTCAGAGCAGACCAGCTGCTGTTCCCGGCCACCAGGGCCTCCTGTTCAAGAGTCTCGGCCAGCAGGGCCATCAGCTCAAGCATCAGGGCCACCAGGGCCACCAGTGCCAGCTTCAGGGTCATCAGGACCCTCTTCAGTTGTCAGAGAAGGTCAAGATAAAGGGAAAGAGCCCATGACAGCTACTAAGGCCCTGACACTTCTACCTTGCAACTCCAACCCTCTCTTCACCTTCATCTCCTTCTACAGCCCCTCCTGCACACCAACTGAAAAAACACCCTGTGCCTCGCACCCAACCATCTTCCTCTCTCATTTCATCTCAAACCTCCTTCTCTCCTACTCCTTCTCACACCTCAGCTCCATCATCATTCAATTCAAAACCTTCACCACCTTCTTCTTCAATCCCAAACACCTTTTCTATCCTCCTACTCTCCTTCCTCTGTCACTATCTCCGGAAAAACCTTCACTACTTGGTGTCTTTGACACAAATCTGCCGGATGATTTTGAGAGAAAATCCTTATCACCATTCTCTCCACTGCCACTCATATCCACAGGACTGATCCTCCCAGTCCTGCCAAGAAAAAGAGGAAACAATCATCCTCTGTCAGCATCCCTCCTCACCATTATTTCCTCTTTGGTACTCTCTTACCCTCGAGCCTCAAAGAAGATTCCTCTATAAGGAATATGTTCAAAAGTGCATCCTGTCCACCATCTATGGTATTCCTTTCCTCAACCTCTCTGAGCATCTAAACATTGTTCTCCCTTTTACCCAGCTGTCCCACCCTCAAAAATCCAAAATCTTTGAGGGCACTGAGTTCAAGACTGAAGATCAGTGGGCCAATGTCAAGGGCAACAAAGCTCAATCAGCAATATTTGACTGCCAGGGCCGAATCTCTTACCCATCGAGCTCACCCACTCACTCTTTCTGAGTGGTTCATATTCAGCATAAGAACTCATGGGGACCCTCATCTTGAAAGAGATCAGAATTGCAAAGAACTTTCAGCTGTACAGTGATTTTTGCTATTTGAATAAGCTGCCTGAAGTGCAGTTCTATCAATTTCATTCAGCCTTAGTAATGTTGAGATCAGAACGTCCAGTAAATCTTCCCCTCACAGTGGACTTTGCCAATCTCCAAGTTGACTCTCCAGTTCTTCTGCCAAAGCTACACTCTTTAGTGTTTGACTCAGATGCTGGATCCCATGCACTGGATATGTTTGCTAGGCAGATGGGCCGTTTGTCAGCCAAGTTGGGCAGATTACC
This sequence comes from Colocasia esculenta, assembly GCA_014218235.1. Lineage (NCBI taxonomy): Eukaryota > Viridiplantae > Streptophyta > Magnoliopsida > Alismatales > Araceae > Colocasia > Colocasia esculenta. Next base: position 98,308,198 of record CM024758.1, on the reverse strand, counting down.
CTCTTTCTTGCGGTTCATTTCAGAGAATATCACTCTGGCCGCATCTCTTCCCAAACCTTGGCCCCACTCATTTCTGAATGTGAAAGGCTTACTCCCACCATATGGGAAACTCTCTACAAGGAACCCCATCTTCAATTACAGGCAATCAACAGTTCCTTGGTTCGTCAAGCTAAGCCCATTCTTTCAGCCGAAGCCTTCATGGATCTCAACTCCATAAACCCAATTCAAGAGATCTATGTTCAGTGGGCAGCCAGATATTCAACCTTCTATGCTTTGAAGCAGGATCTGCTTGATCAGAAGATTTTCTATCCAATCTCTCTGGATAGATTTCTCCATCGTGCCAGCTTTGGAAAGAGCACTTACTTCAGATTTATCTTAGACCCTCATCAGTATGAAGAATTCTTGGAAAAGCAATGACAACTTTCATTCAAAGGGCCAATCCATCCATGGGTCCTAATTTTTCAGTTGCTTCTGGGGTTTTAACAGACTTTTGAAGACCTTGAGATCAAGGCATGGGCTGTCATCTCACAGCATGCCTCTTTGTTGTCTCCTATGTACTATCTTCCTCCCACTTAATACAATGATTTCTCTCTTCTTTGTCTCATAGACTATCTTTTTGCTTATTGACAAAATGGGGGAGAAAACTCACTATTCTGAAAAACATGTTTTTGTTGTATAATGTTTAGTATATTTTGTCATCATCAAAAAGGGGGAGATTGATGACCAAACTTCCCCATATAAATACTTCATATTTTATACATTAATTTTGATGATTAACAAAATAGTTACATTAATTTGATGATAACAAATAGTACTAATGAATACTTGACCTTGAGAACAGGAAATAAAAGAAAAATGAAAGTTCAAGAAATCAGGTAAGTCTCATTTCATGCTTTGTCCAAGTCTTGTATCGACTTCTATGATAAGCAGAACGATTTCCTTCTGACGAAAAGATTCAATCAAATCGATACCGCAACGATTTCTTAAAGATGTTGCAACGATTTGTAAGTTCTCGTAACGATTTCTTTGAAACTCGTAACGACTTGGTAGCCGTAACGATTTCTTTAGTTCTCGTAACGATTTCTTTGAACTCGTAACGACTTGGTAGCCGTAACGATTTCTTAGTTCTCGTAACGATTTCTTTGAAATCGTAACGACTTGGTAGCCGTAACGATTTCTTTAGTTCTCGTAACGATTTCTTTGAACTCGTAACGACTTAGTAGCCGTAACGATTTCTTTAGTTCTCGTAACGATTTCTTTGAAACTCGTAACGACTTGGTAGCCGTACGATTTCTTAGTTCTCGTAACGATTTCTTTGAAACTCGTAACGACTTGGTAGCCGTAACGATTTCTTAGTTCTCGTAACGATTTCTTTGAAACTCGTAACGACTTGGTAGCCGTAACGATTTCTTAGTTCTCGTAACGATTTCTTTGAAACTCGTAACGACTTGGTAGCCGTAACGATTTCTTTAGTTCTCGTAACGATTTCTTTGAAACTGTAACGACTTGGTAGCCGTAACGATTTCTTTAGTTCTCGTAACGATTTCTTTGAAACTCGTAACGTCTTGAAAGTGTCACAACGATTTGCTTTGTGCAACGATTTCTTTAGAGTTCATAACGACTTGATAAGTGTTCATAACGATTTGCTATGACTCATAACGATTTCATAAGTCATTCAGTTATCGATTTCATATCTTGATATCTTATTCATCTTAAAGCATTGACCAGTCAAAGTCCACGTAGATATCTCTCTGACGCTTTTGCATTTATGAGATCTGAACATATCTCTGCATGCATGCAGACCATATCATCCTTTATCGTGCCTACTCTGATAACGTCCTTTAGACTTAAGCTATTTGGCATTACTATTTTCTTGACTATTGCCACTGACGTTGACTGACATCAGAGACAACCTATCTGTCTGCTATTTAAGATTGACATCTGTGCAGACCTCTGAACTAGCTTCATGGTACAACGTTAAACAAATAGAAGCCATCGGATATCTTTGAAGATCTCATCTCTTTGCGTGCTCAAGTGATCAAAGACTGTGTGACAGGAAGCTTCCAAGACTCCAGATGTCATTCAGTCTAACGACTACTCAAAAGAGAGACAACGGACTCCTAACGTCTATATTTCAAATTGAAGATATATATACAAGTCAGAAGAACAGAAGAACAACAACGTTCAAGAAATATTCAAATTCTTCTGAAGAAAGTTTAGAGCAGAAAACTTCATTCCTCTTAGCTTTGCTCTTTTGCTCTCTCTAGCTAGTGAAAAGATCATTTGAAGAGGCTTGTGTAGTTCTGAGAGTGAGCCTAGATTTAGATTCTTTGCTCTCAGTGCTAGGTCCTTCAGATCATTGCTTGTTGCAGTTTGATCTAGGGGCTTGTCTTTCAAACCTCTCCTTGTGTTGTTCCCTTCTGGTGTGAAGGAAGACCTGGTGGTATCCAGGTGTTGTTCCCTTCTGGTGTGAAGGAAGACCTGGTGGTATCCAGGGTGTTGTTCCCTTCGGGTGTGAAGGAAGACCAGCTGAGCTGGGGGTTGTTGTTGTGTCCTTAAGGGGGACTGTACCCTTGATTAGTGAAAATCCTGAGGTATTGCTCAGGGACTGGACGTAGGTCTCCTGTGGAAAGGAGTTCCGAACCAGGATAAAAATCCTTCTGTCTTGTGGTTGTATTTTGTGTGATTGCTATCTCATTTCCTCTAACTCTAACCTTCATTTAAGTTGTGTGCAATCCTTTTAGTGAACAGGTTTTAATCGAAGATCAAATCTTTAATAACCCATTCACCCCCCTCTGGGCTAGCTAGCTGGGCAACATCTTCTTTCAGAGGAGGAAGTTATGAAGTCTAAGGAGATCCAAAAGAGCGATCATTGCAAATGCTCCTATGGTAGGCCATCCATCCCGATATCAGTCATGTTTATCTTAAGGTTGGGTTTGAATCAGATTCAATGGAGCATCTTGAACTACGTCCACTTCTGATCGCTCGACTCTGGATGAGATTTCCTCCTTGTTCTCCTTCGCAAAAGCTTGATATAAAGGGTCCCTGTTCAGATTTTTTAGATAGTCGGCTGGCTTTGATTATGATAAAGTCCATCCATGAGCCTATCGGGTCGGTTCCCAGGAGCCTGTGAGTTTATATAATGAAGATTACCTGCTCCTGCTAACAACATGGACAGGTTCTACGAATTCTGAAGCACAATGGCTTGCACTCAAACTGCAGAGGCCTTGGTTTCATAGATGTGATATTGCTGCTCCTCTACAAGAAAATTGGATGGATATGGTGATTAGGGTTGTGGCAAAAGATTAACTACCACCGGATTCCTTCTTATGCAAAAGTTTTGTAATGCATTGGTCATGATGAGAGTTTATGTTACAAAAAGAACAAGAATAATACTCAAAAAGTTTAGGAGATGAGCATGGTGACTCTGTGGCTATTTGTGAAGCCTGCTCAAGATGAGGCAAGTTCAATGTTCTAGAAGAATTTTGTTGAAGTGGGTGATAACACCAATGTTGTTCCTGTTAGTAATGCTTTCGATCGGCTGAGAGATGATGTTGTTGACCTGTGGTTCGTGGTCATGATACCTCAGTCCCGGATGAGTCTAATCAACCTGAGTTGGTTTTTCCTTCTAATGATGGTGTGGGAGATGAAGTTATTGTTAATGTTCCGGGAGATCAGTTGCATGTTGTTATCCAGGATTCCCATGCACGACAGACAAGTGGTGTGGGAGATGAAGTTGTGGTTCTTGTTCCGGGAGATCAGCAGCCTGTGGTTAATCCAGATTCCCATGCACGTTTGGTAGGTGTTATTAACTCCCATGCAAGCCTGTCTGCTGACTCTACTTTACGTGTGCATGGAACTCTTCACTCTGCTAAGGAGGTTTGTACAGATGGTGTTGGTCTTCTGCCGCCGTCGCCATCATTGCTGGTGGCTTCACTGCCGGAACAACATGGTTGTTCCTCCACCGGAGATTTGGAAGATGGTAGATTGCCTTCTTTAGTAGGCAAGTCTATTCTGGTAGTTTGACTCCTTTTTCTGGAAGCCCAGAAACAACATTGCATCTGCTGGGGATTTCACAGGTATCTTTAAAGGCAACTACTGAAAACTTTCTAATGCTCTGTCAAGGTTCCTTTACAAAGTGCCTCTATTTTAAGGAAAGGTATGGTCACCAGATCAAAGGCTAAGGCCGCTGAGGTGCATGGTGGGTACGTTTCCTCATGATTAACCAAATTTTGTTGTGGAATATTAGGGGTCTTGCTAATATGGCCTCTAAATGTGCCCTTAAGTTATTGATTAAAAAAATACAATATTCAATTGTGGCTATCTTTGAACCTAAAATGGATATTTCTAAGGCTCCCAGAATTGCAAATATCTTCACATGGATTTTATTGTGGACAGTATTCCTTCGGACTCTAAGGTTTGGATTTTTTATAATCAACTTTTTTCCTTTCAAGTTATTTCCTTCACATCCCAGCATGTAACTGGGTTGGTCATGAAGGATGCGACTCCTCAGCTCATGGTCACTTCCATTTATGCTAGTTGTGATCTCAGTGAAAGAAGAATTTTATTTGAAGATGTCCTGGCTTTAGCTGATACTGTTAATGTCCCCTGGATTGCGGGAGGTGATTTCAATTGTGTTGCTCAGACTAGTGAAAAGAAAGGTGGTCTTCTTCCTAACATCACTTCTATGATTGAGTTCAATGCATTCATTTCAGCTGCTGGTTTTCTGGATGTGGGTTTTAAAGGTACGCCCTTACCTGGTCAATGGAAGGATAGGTAGTCATGCTATTAGTGCAAGGCGGACAGGCTGTTTGTGGATAGCCTGTGTGCGGAGGCCTTCCTGGGTGTAATGTGCAGCATCTGTCTCGTGGCCCTTCTGATCATGCTCCTCTGTTGATACATTTACATAATGTCTACTCTCAACAGCCAGATTTATTTTCAAAATATGTGGGTCAAGCATGACTCTTTCTTGATTGTGTAAGGGATGCTTGGGCGGTGGAGGAAGTGTGGTACCCGTCCCCATTTTGCAAGCTTCAGAACAAGCTCAAAGCAGTTAAAAGCAGCTTAAGATTGTGGAATAAAAAGTTTTTGGTCATATTGAGGATAATATTAAAAAGCTGAAGCACACATTACCTGTTGCCAAGAGTTATATGATAATTCCCAACTGCTTCAAATCGTACTCTTTTGAATGAGGCAAATGCTAAGTTGAGGAATTTCCTTCATGGTCAGGAATTGTTCTGGTGGCAGAAATCTAGGGTTCAATGGCTTCAGAAGGGTGATAGAAACACGGCGTTTATCATGCAACGGTCAAGAGCAGGAGGAGCAGAAATTTTATTCATAGACTGAGAATTGATGGAGTTTGGTGTGGGATCAACTTACCCTCAAGACTGAAGCTACACATTACTTGAGTCTTTGTTCTTCTAAGGTGCATGATATTGATGACCAGTTACTTAGCTTCATCCAAAACTTATTTCTGAAAAGGATAATCAGATGTTAACTGCCGTCCCCGATGAGGAGGAAATTAAACGTGCGGTTTGGAAACTTAAGGAGATAGCGCTCCGGGTCCAGATGGTTTCACAGGAACTTTCTACACTACTTGTTGGGACATTATTGGTAAGGATGTGATTGAGGCAGTCTGTGGTTTTTTGCAGGTTATCCTCTTCTAGGGGTGTCTCCTGATCCATTATTGCTCTTATCCCGAAGGTGGACACCCTACCTCTTTCAGTGATTATCGCCCCATCAGTCTTTGTAATTCTGTTATAAGATTGTATCTGTGGTTATTAAATAGGCTTTCATTGGTGTTGCCTTCCATTATTTCGGTGGAGCAGGGTGTTTTTGTCCAAGGCAGGAACATCATGGACAATGTTTTTTGGTAGGCAATTGATGCTGATCTGGGAAGGAAAACTAGAGGACACAACATCATTTTTATGCTTGACATGATGAAAGCCTATGATAGAGTTGAATGGGATTTTTGCTGGCAGTTCTTCACAAATTGGTTTCTCTTCTAGATTAAATTCTTATGTAGCTATGCTCATATCTAATTGTTGGTCTCTATTTTGTTCAATGGGGCTCTTACGGCTACTTTAAATCTACCAGACGCCTTCGTCAAGGGGATCCTCTTGCTCTTGCACTTTCATTATAATGGAGGAAACTCTCAGTAGGGGGCTGCGCATGCTTCTGGATAGTGGTAATCTCAAACCTTACTCAGGTCCTAGAGAATGTCATACCTGTCTCACCTCCTGTATGCTGATGATGCACTTATTTTCCTAATGGTCAAGCACGAAATATAAGGAAAATTATGACCTTCCTGGAAATGTATGAGGGATCTTTAGGTCAAAGGATAAACCATGGGAAAAGTAGCTTCCTAACTGGTAAAAGCGCCCCTACTCTTTTATCTAGTAAGATCAGTCAGCTTACGGTTTTCACCGTCAAAGGGGTGGGTGCTATGATTTATCTTGGTGTTCCTATTAAGCAAGGTAGAACTTTGATTTATGAATACAAGTTCCTGATGGATAGAGTTAATGGTCGTATTGGTTCTTGGAAATCAAGGTTCTTGTCTAAGGCGGTCAGATTGACTTGATTAATTTTGTCCTTTCTTCCATGCAGGTGGTTATCTTGCTACTGCCTCGGGTATCCCAAAAATAGTACTTCAGTATGTTGATCGCTCTTGTGCAGCATTTTTTGGGGTGCATCTGGTGGCCAAAAATGCAGGCAATGGGTTCCCTGGTCAATTATTCAAAAAACCAATTGTGGAAGGCGGCCTTGGTGTGAGGACTTGTGGCATGTCCAGCTGTCCATGATTATCAAGCTTGTTTGGAACATGATACATGGCTCTTCTCTTGGGCATCCTATGCTAAAAGCAGATTTTTTAATGATGGACGCTTCTTCTCTCATCCTTTTGGTATTGGTAAGAAATTGTTTGTTGCTGGTTATGAGGTGGTTATGCAGAATACCAGATGGGTTCTTAGAAATGGTGGTCGTATAAGTTCCTTGATGATGTCTGATTTGGTGAGAAGCCCATTCGGGAGACTGCCTCTTATGTTTTTCAGGAGCCTTCTCCTTCTGTTAGGGAGGTTTTCACTATTCTAACAATCCTTTGCGCCACCTTATTCCCCAAGATATGTCTCAGTTGCACCTCTCTTCCCATGAGGATCTCTATGTTTGGGCGCCTACCAGTAAAGGAAATTTTACTCTTAAAAGTGCTTATGAGCAAGTCCGTACTCATGGTATTATAAGACTGCCGTTGCAATGAATCTGGCATCATCGTTTCAGTAGGAGGGCATCCATTTTCTCTTGGTTGATTCTTCATAGAGCGGTGCCTGTGGATGACCATATTGCTGAATGTGGCATCCCTTTTCCTTCCGTTGTTGTTGTTGCAGGTCCCCTCAAGTTGAGGATTTAAATCATTTGTTTGTGCACAGTGATCTCGCCAAGGATTTATGGTTCTGGATTCCCCATTTCTCCAGGTTGGCCTAGATTCAATATGAACATCTTGATTCACCTTTGGGAGATTATCAGTTCATGTAGTGTTACTAATCCCCATAGTTTCATCTCTATATATTGTTCTATGCTCATCATCTGGGAAATTTGGAAAATCAGATGTAAAATGAAGTTTGAGCAAGTTGCATGCTCTAGTATTATACTCCGCCAGAACATTCATGATCTTGTTAATATCGCCCTTGATAAGTTGATCTTCAAGTCATCAGCAACAACTCAACAAATGCATGTGATTCAGAAGTTTGGTTTTTCAGTTCAGGTTCCTGTCAAGGCTGTTAAAATTGTCAGATGGAACCCTCCTTTGCATGGTCTCTTGCTTAATGTGGATGGTGCCTCTAAAGGTAACCCAGACCCTTGTGGGGGCGGTGGTATAGTTCGGGACAATGCTGGCACCAAGCTTGTGGCTTTCTTCATTTCTATGGTGCTGGAAGTAGTTTGCTTGCTGAAGTTCGTGCAATGTGTGATGGTGTCCAACTGGCTTTGGAAAAAGGTTTTATCTTAGCAGAGATCTCCATAGATTCAATGATTTTAGTGAACTCCTTCAATCGGGGATTGCTCATCATGGGAGTGTTCTAGGTGGTGGTGGACTATTTTCATTTTCTGCAGCAGTATCAGGTCCCAATTAAGCAGGTGTATAGGGAAGCTAATCAGGTGGTAGATGCTTTGGCTAATTTAGCTTGCAATGTTTGTTGTAATGGGACTTTCAACTCTTCCTCTGAACTTCCCAGATCTTGTTTTTCTGCTCTTATTGGGGATCGGTGGGCCTTGTGAGTTTTAGAGTGGTTAACTCTTGTTGGGTTTCAGGGGTATGCCCCGCAGCTTTTGTACTATTACTTTCTTTTATATATAAATTCAGCCTAAGCAGTGTCCGCCTGGAGGAGTGGTTCCATCTCACCTGCTGGGGTGGGATGCACTCGACCGGTTGCTAACATTGCTAGTAAAAAAAAAAATAACTAATACATGTTCATGATTAACAATTCGTTTACTGCGTTTGAAACAGTTAACATGGTAATAGTTACTGTAGAAGGTCAGATCTTGCAGAAAAGAGGGGGTTTCATGCAAAATCCTAAGATCGCGATGAACCCTTGTAAGGATCGCGATGGGTAAGAGCAAATCGCGATAAGGGGTTACAAGGATCGCGACAGAACTGTCGGGACAGGCGCTGAGAACGCGACCGAGTCATGTAAGGAACGCGACAAGCCGTTCGGGCCAGGCACGGCGATCGCGACGGCAACGCCTGTCGCGTTCAGAATTGGGCTAGCAGTCTATCGTAACCAAACCATAGAACGCGACCTATCGGGCTGTCACGTTCTGGTGGTCTGTGCCCGAGTCCGACAAGAATCACACATTGTCTTAGATTACAGTCCAAGAGTTGCCCTTTTTGACACAGGGTTGTTCTAAAATTAAGAACTAATTGTACAGTACATGAAAAATTGCAAAACTAGTTTTAAACAGATCCAGACATATATGGGTACTTCCATTAAATCGGAATTTGAAAACAACGAAAGTTTCAGCATGGTTTAATAAAGAGTATTCATGATGAACATAGAACAGTGTATAGTTGGAATCAACAAATTAATTCGCACGATATGATGGATGGAAATTAGGGCTTTCAGGGGCCAAAGAAGCCTAACATCCATCAGTTCTTACAGTAAAAATCTCATGGCATGATGACGAGTATATATGAAGATATGAATTTAATAAGAGGGTTCGGGGTAATGAAGTGCACAGAACATTGAAAATTGAGTACTAAAGATTTGCTCGATGGAAAAATATGAAACCAAAAGGCTTTTGTTCCTGATGAACGAGACATCCTACAGATAAATGTTCATGGTTTATGCTCGTGAGAATGCCTATCTTTCACATTTTTCCTCTCTAGGGTAAGAACTTGAAGAACTCGGGGAAGAACTGGGAGGTCCCTCTTCTCCACGAATTCTCCTCCTCTTGGCCACTCCTCCTAGTCCAGCAACCCTTGGCACGAGCTAGGGCCGGCCATGAGGGTTTAGGAGAGTATTTAAGCTTCTCCTCTTTTATTTCCTATTTGGACTCTAATTCCTTAATTCCGAATTTCCTCTTTCCTTCCTTCCTTCTAAGCCTTCCACTTACTATTTGGGTTAGGATGGGGGTTAATTCTTTGGCCAACCCATTAGGGTAGGTTAGGAATCCAATTCTTACTCAAACTTCTATTTAATGCATTAAATACCTCTTTTTATTTATGTAAGATTTTAGTTATGAATTTATGGTGTTTTCCCATTATTCTTCTTTTTAAAATCCTTATTTTGGCCCACTAATTTCTAATGGGTTCATTTAATAAAGCCCATTACTATTTTCATGTGATGGGTTTATTTAATTCTCTTCCTTGGGTTTCTAATTAATTTAATTAGTTTTTTTATTTCATTTTTAATATATTAAAAATTTAATATTATTTAGATTTTTTTTTTGAAAAAAATCCAGGTTGCATCTCCCCCTCTTAAAAGAATTTGGTCCCCAATTCATATGATCATAGGAGAGAATGTCTTACCGAAAAGATCGGGGTAGTTCCGTCTGATGATTCCTTTCGGCTCCCATGTAGCTTCTTCCACTCGGCGGTTATTCCACAGAACCTAACCACGTGGATGGGACGGTTCCCGAGTTGTTGCACTTTCCGTTCTAATATCTTGACTGGCTTTTCTTTATACGTTGTGTCCCTGTTCAAAACCAACTTCTCATGACGAATGATATGCGTAGGATCATACACATATTTCCTGAGCATGGAGACATGGATACATTGTGTACACATGCCAAATTCGGTGGCAACGCCAGTCGGTATGCAACCTCACCAACCCTTTCGAGTACTTCAAAAGGATCGATGAATCGAGGGCTAAGCTTTCATTTCACTACAAATCTTTGGATGCCACGTGTAGGTGACACCTTTAAGAACACATGATCACCGACTTGAAATTCTAAGTCCCGCCTTCTTTTGTTGGCATATCTCTTTTGTCTGGACTGAGCAGTCTTAAGCCAGTCTCTAATCACTGTATGTCCTTGTGGTACGTTGCACCATGTCTGGTCCTAGACATTGCTGTTCTCCAACCTCATTCCAGCATGCAGGAGATCTACAATTCCTTCCGTAGAGTGCTTCGAACGGCGCCATCTTGATGCTCGTCTGGTAACTGTTGTTATAGGCGAACTCAATAAGGGATAGATGCTCGTTCCAATATCCTTGGAAGTCTATGGTGCAAGCTCTCAACATGTCTTCCACTGTTTTGTTGGTTCTTTCAGTTTGCCCATCAGTTTGTGGATGGAATGTAGTACTAAAGGTGAGTTTAGTACCCAGTGCACCTTGTAGTCCTTTCCAAAAAATGAGATGTAAATCTCAGATCTCGATCCGAGATAATAGATGATGGAACTCCATGCAATCTTACTATCTCCTCGACATATAGGGCAACTAGTACCTCCACCGACCACTTACTCTTTATAGGCAGAAAATGGGTGGATTTGGTTAGTCAGTCCACAATGACCCATATGGCGTCGAGTCCACCACGAGTCTTGGGTAAACCCATGATGAAGTCCATGCCAATGCTTCCCATTTCCATTCCGGAATATCCAGTGCTTTGAGTACACAGCAGGGCGCAGGTGTTCCGCTTTTACTTGTTGGCAAGGAAGGCAGTGAGCGGCATGTTCCGTTACCTCTCTCTTCATGTTCGGCCACCATAATGTTCTTTTCATGTCTTGATACATTTTGATACCTCCTAGATGAATAGTGTACTTGTCTTGTGAGCTTCATCCATTAGCTTCCTCTTCAGTCTTCATTATTGGGAACGCATGTCCTTCCTTGAAAGACAAGCCTTCCATCTTCAGTCATAGCAAAGTCCGATCTTTCGGCTAGAGTTTCCTTAACACGAACTAAGAATGGATCATCATCTTATTGAGCTTTGATCTCCTCTAGCAGATCAGATTGAATCTGATATTGGCAACCAAGTCTTGATCATCTCTATGTTCAATATTTAGTCTAACCTTGCGAATTGTTCCAATAGTTGCATCTCGCCAGGACTAGACTTGAAACAGAAGTCATCGGCTTCTACTAAGAGCATTAGCCACGACGTTACCCTTGCCTGGATGGTATTAGATGTTGAAGTCAAAATCCTTCAGATATTCTAGTCATCTTCTCTGTCTCATGTGAGTTCTTTCTGGGAGAATAACTTTAGACTTTTATGGTCTGAGTAGACAATGAACTTTTCTGTAGAGGTAATGTCTCTAGATTTTCAAGGCGAAGACCACAACAGCCAACTCAAGATCATGCACGGGGTAGTTGACTTCATGAATCTTCAGCTGTCGAGAAGAGTAGGTGATGACTTTCTCCTTTGCATCAGTACACCCCTAGCCCAACCCGAGGCATCAGTGCAGACAGAGAAAACTTCTCCCTCTATTGGCAGAGCGAGAACAGGTGCTGAAGTCAGGCAATCTTTAAGAGTTTGAAAACTTTTCTCACACTCTTTACTCCAGGAGTATGGATTCTCCTTTCGTGTCAGTCGTGTGAGAGGAACAACGATCTTGGAGAAGTCCTTGATGAATCGCCTGTAGTAGCCAACCAGTCTAAGAAGCTTCTTATCTTGGTGACGTTGGTTGGTCTCTCCCAATGAGGATAGCTTCGACTTTGGAGGGATCAACAGAGATGCCGTCCTTTGAGATGACATGGCCCAAGAAGGACACTTCTTCGAGCCAGAATTCACACTTCTAAACTTTGCGTATAGTTTGTTGTCTCGCAAGACTTGCAGTGCAATCTTCAGATGTTCTTCATGCTCTTCTGGTCTTTGAATAAATGAGGATGTCGTCGATGAAGACGACCACGAACTTATCAAGGTATGGCCGATATATGTTGTTCATGAGTTGCATAAAGGCTGCAGGAGCATTGGTTAGACCAAAAGATATAACGACAAATTCATAATGTCAATACCTACTCTTGAAAGCCATTTTGAAGATATCGTCATCCTTGATCTCATTTGGTGATAGCCAGATCTAAGATCAATCTTGAAGAAATATTGAGCTCCATATATTTGGTCGAATAGTTCATCGACCTTGGGCAATGGGTATTTGTTCTTGATGGTGAGATGATTGAGTTGACGATAGTCGATGCACAACCTCATCGATCTATCTTCTTCTTGACGAATAGCACGGGTGCTCCCCATGGAAAAGTACTCGGTCTGATGAACCCTTTCTATAATAGCTCCATCAGTTGCACCTTTATTCTTTGAGCTCGGCAGGCAACATCCGGTATGATTGACGCGATATCGGGGCGGCTCCAGGGATCAATTCAATGGCGAAGTTGACATCACGTTCAGGGGGAATCCCGGACAGGTCTTCGGGGAACACATCGAGAAAATCCCGGGACTATGTGGATGTCCTCTATTTTGGAACCTTCTTTTCAACTACCACGGCCGCAAGAAAAGCAACGCAACTTTCCTTATCATGTTATGGGCTTTTATGCAGAGACTAGAGACATCCATCTCTTATGTCTGATTCCAGTGAAAGACAACTTAGGGAATTCACTAAAGGTAACTTTCCCTTTTTACAGTCGGCACTTGCCCATAAGCAGACAACCAGTTGGCTCCCAAGATTACATCATAGCCTTCCATGGGCATACATACCAGGGGGCTTTTAGGTTATGGTCTCCGATCATTACATCGGCAGATGGGAAGTTTAGTAGTTTCTCCTTCCTCCCAGTGGTGTTGTGACAAAAAATCACAACCCATGGATATATGTTAGTATTCACAGTATCAATAAAGTTTTGAGATATAAATGAATAAGTGGCTCCAGTATCAATAAAACAAATGTTGATAATGAGAAAACTTGAAGGGTACCTTCTACCACGCCACCTTCCATAGCAGGTTCCTCATCTAGCAGGGCTTGCAGTCTTCCCTGTTTCTTAGGCACATTAGGGCGCCTTCATTATTTTAGTAGCGGGCACTCGGGGATGCGGTGCTTGGGACTTCCACAGTGCAGGCATGCGCCGGCTTTCCTCCAGCATTCATCAGCCGTATGACCAGGCTTGTCACAGTGTTTGCAGTGGCTCTTTGCTGGCGTGTAAGGAACAATGGCCTTGGGTTTCCTTTTTGGCTGGGTCCCTCCGTGATGTTGAAAGGATGCTTCTTGCCATTGGTTGGCTTAGCAGATGATGGTCCGGAAGTCATTTCCTTCTTCACGAACTTCCCTTGATACAGTCAGTGAAGTCCGTAGATCTTCTAGCAGTTGGGCTTTCTTTACCATCTCGACATAAGTCTAGATGTCGAGAGGGGCCAGTTGTGTGATGTACTGTGGCTTGAGGCCATTGAGAAAGCGCTAAGCCTTCATCCTCTCAGTGTTCACCAGATGTGCAGTATAGCGCGCTAGTCTTGAGAACTGGGCTTCATACTCGGCCACAGTCAGGCTCCTTTGTTTAAGAGCAGTAAATTCCACAGCCTTTCTTTCTTGGACATGCTCGGAGAAGTACTTGGTGTTAAATGCTTCCTTGAATTTGGTCCAGGTGAATTGACCGTTCTCCCTAGTAGCTTCACTGACTCCCACCAAGCGCGGGCATCCTTCTCCAGTTGGAAAGTAGCTAGTAGCAGCTTATCCCCGCTGCAGATTGCATAACACGGAAATTCTTCCGTTTCCTTCAGCCAGTGCTCGGCTCATCCGGATCCATGGATCCACTGACCTAGGTGGGTTCAGACTCATGAAGTTACAATGCAGCTCGCTTGCACCGCCACGGCTTCTGCCACCTGGGGTAGCTTTCATGATTGCACGAGTCAGTTCTTGAATGGTCTATTGCATGCCCCTCATTTGAGAACGTTCAGCAGCCATCTCGATTGCTTAGTTCCTACAAAAATAATCGTATTATCATGATATGATTTGAAATTTAATTCGTGCGTATGTGAGTTCATTTTAGATAATTACCCTGGTTCTAACCACATCTCACGTAGGTAGGGTAATTGACTCTAGTCAAGGCAGGTCTAATAGATCATCCTATACTTAGAGAACAACCTAGGCTCTGATACCACAAAACTGTCATGCCCCGACGCAGAATATCGGAACGCGAGGCAGTTGCAAGTAAACAGGTATAGAGTGAGTACTAGACATCAAACCATTGCACAATGAATACTACTAAAGAAAATCATTTCATTAAAATCCTTCCAAATGTCTAGTTACAACCACTAATATCAGAGCACTCTATAGGGCCCAATTACATTGAAATAAAGTAAAAGACTAAACTAAGATTCTATCATAGCACTAGGACACTAGGGTACTCTTGACATCACTCTTGGTCGTTCCCGTCCTCTTGAGTGTATGGTTCATCCTCGGTCTCACCTGAGAACACAATGACAAATAACGCAGGGGTGAGCGATAATGCCCTGTAGGACTTAAATCTCAATAGTCAAGCAGGCTTTAAATAGTTAATGCATTAAAGGCAGAGTAATAATGATAGAGCGAGAGAGTTAAGTAAAAGATAGCAGGATAGCACGTGAACAAAATAGCACAACTTTCCAAATATAGTAAGAGTGCGAGTAGAGCACAAATAGTAGATGGATGGCCATAGCACAATAGCACAAAATATCATAATAGCATAATGAGTATAGTATAGCACTTCTGTCAATAGACAACGAGAGAACATAGCACTTTTTATTGTCATTAGATAGTCGAGATAGATAGCACTTGAGTGTAATGCCAAACACTTGATCATTTAACTCCCATGGGCACTAGTACTTTCGAGTGCACATCCCAGGACCAGATCGGGCTTTTATATTGCCAGGCATTGGGTATATTGTTTATCTTTAGACAATCAGTCAATGGCCAATATAGAGTACCAAGAAGTAGATGAGAACGCTAGATGAATAGACGAGATAGCAGAGTGAACGTGAATAGACGAAGAGAGTAGAGTATAGATGAGAGCTAGTGGTCATGGTGCAAAAACGTCAAGTAAACAGGCGATAGTAACAGTTGCACAACACACGCACGTGGTGTTGGCAGTCAGGTGGAATTGACTACCTTTCCGCTGGCCATGTTACACGCAGGTCCAGAGGTCCGGCGTGATTCAAGACGAGAGTGAACTTCTAATGGCCGTTTGGATCTTATTGATCCCTAAAGGGTTTACATAGGCGTTAGGGTACAACCTGCTCGTCGACCATGTGGGAATCCATAGACAGAGGAGATTTATGGAGGCCTTCAACAAAGACTCACTAGTGTGGCAGAAGGAATATCCGACGGAGAGTTCATGCAAGTCAAGAGACAAGTGTGTAGAGAAAACAAGTGCTCGACGTTCTAGAGGAATTTTAGAACAGTGGAGCGTCGAATTCGGTATTTCCAAACATCGTGAGAACGAAGACAAGTTTGTTTAAAATATGGCAATTAATAAACATTATTGAAATAAATTTCCAGATACATTATGAAACATTTTCATGCCAAATTAAGCCATATTGGGGGGTTCATGTGTGTGCATGTGTTAAGAGAATCATGGAGATGAAATAATCAAGTGAAAGACTTTTTAATTAACTAATTACATGTTCATGATTAACAATTTCGTTTACGCATTTGAAATAGTTAACATGGTAATAGTTAGTGTAGAAGGTAAGATCTTGCAGAAAGAGGGGGTTTTATGCAAAATCCTAAGATCGCGGCGGACCTTTGTAAGGATCACGATGGGTCAGAGCAGATCGCGACAGGGGGTTACAAGGATCGCGGCAGAACTGTCGGGACAGGCGTTGAGAACGCGACCGAGTCATGTAAGGAACGTGACAAGCTGTTCGGGCCAGGCACGGTGATCGCGACGGCGACGCCGATGCTGTCGCATTCAAAACACAGCTGGCTGTCTGTCGCAACTAGACCACAGAACGCGGCCTATCGGGCCATCACGTTCTGGTGGTCTATGCCGAGTCCGATAGGAATCAGACTATCTTGGATTACGGTCAAGAGTTGCCCTTCTTGACATAGGGTTGTTCTAAAATTAAGAACTATTGTAGAGTACATGAAAAATCATGAAAATAGTTTTAAACAGATCCAGACATATATGGGTACTTCCAAAAAATCGGAATTTTAAAACAACGAAAGTTTCAGCATGGTTTAATAAAGAGTATTCATGATGAACATAGAAGGTTATACTTGGAATCAACAAATTAATTCGCACGATATGATGGATGGAAATTCGGCTTTTAGGGGCCAAAGAAGCCTAACATCCATCAGTTCTTACAGTAAAAATCTCATGGCATGACGACGAGTATATATGAAGATATGAATTAATAAGAGGGTTCGGGTAATGAAGTGCACAGAAACTTTGAAAATTGAGAACTAAAGATTTGCTCGATGGAAAAATATGAAACCAAAAGGCTTTTGTTCCTGATGAATGAGACATCCTACAGATAAATGTTCATGGTTTATGCTCTTGAGAATGCCTACCTTTCATATTTTTCCTCTTCTAGGGTAAGAACTGAAGAACTCGGGGAAGAACTTGGGAGGTCCCTCTTCTCCACGAGTTCTCCTCCTCTTGGCCTCTCCTCCGGTCCAGAAACCCCTTGGCACGAGCTAGGGCCGGCCATGAGGGTTTTAGGAGGTATTTAAGCTTCTCCTCTTTCTATTCCTATTTGGACTCTAATTCCCTTAATTCTGAATTTCCTCTTTCCTTCCTCCTTCTAAGCCTTCCACTTACTATTTGGGTTAGGATAGGGGTTATTCTGTGGCCAAACCATTAGGTAGGTTTAGGAATCCAATTCTAACTCAAACATCTAATTTAATGCATTAAAATACCTTTTTATTAAGTAAGATTTTAGTACGAATTTATGGTTGTTCCCATTATTCTCTTTTTAAAATCCTTATTTTCATTTGATGGGTTTTATTTAATTCACTTCCTTTGATTTTCTAATTAATTTAATTAGTTTTCTTTTATTTAATTTTTCCAATTATCATAATTTTAATATATTTAGATTTTATTTTTCGAAAAAATCCAGGTTGCTACACGGACAGATCCTCCAACAACTTGCGAGCACCAGAAAGAAGAGCTATTCATTTCAGTCACCAACTTTCAACTCTTAGCTCTCAGCTTTCACTTGCTTAGTCTTTCGAGAGCTCTTGTTGTTCTGAGAGATTTTCTTATTGCAAATCTTTGTCTCTCAGACATTGCCTCAGAACAAGCAAATTCTATAAGCTTGGGCTAGGGGCCATTCTCCTTTTATCACATTCTTTGTGTGTTCCTCTTCAGTTGTGAAGAGAAGACCTGTTGTTGAACAGGTGGTTGGCTCCCTTTGGTAAGAAGGAAGACCTGTCGTACAGGTGTTGTTCTTCCTCTTCTGGTTGAGAAGAGAAGGCCAGCTGTGGCTGGATGTGTAAGTGTCCTTAAGGGGGAATGTACCCTTGTTTAGTGAAATCCCAAGTGATTGCTGGGGACTGAATGTAGGACTCCTTGGGATAGGAGATCCGAACTAGGATAATTCCCTATGTCTATGTGTGATTGCTTGCCTTTCTTTATTCCGCACTACCTGTCCAACGTAGTGGTTGTTGTCAAGTGTTTTTATTTACAGGTATTTTTCGAAGACGAATTTTTAGCAACCCATTCACCCCCCCCTCTGGGCTTGCTATCTGGGCAACAAGTGGTATCAGAGCCAAGTCTCTTCAAGAAGAAGATCTCACGATCATAAGAGCAACGATAAATGGCAGGTCAAGGATATGTTGAAGGATAGTTAGTCAACAGACCTCCTCTATTTGATGGTGAAGACTACAACTACTGAAAGACTCGAATGGAGTTCTTCCTTCAAGGTCTCGATTTCCAACTATGGTCTATCATGAAGAAGGAGATCTCTTGGTAACCAATGAAAAAGACAAAGGGATAGATGAAGACAAGAAGAAAATATCTCTTAATAGCAAAGCAAAGAGTATACTGTGTTGTGCTCTTAGTAAGAAAGAGTTCAACAGGATTTTCACTGCAAATCTGCTATGGAAATGTGGGAAAAGCTTAGGCTCACATACGAAGGAACATACAAGGTAAAGGAGACAAGAATAGACATTCTAGTTACATAATATGAAAGATTTCAAATGCAAGCAGGAGAGTCCATCACTCAAATGTACAGCAGATTCAAAGATATCACCAACGGTTGGCGGGGCTTGGAAAAATTTATGAGATAGGAGACATGGTGAGAAAGATATTAAGAACCCTGCCAGCCTCATGGACTGCAAAAGTGACAGCCATAGAAGAAGCCAACGACCTTAGAAGAATGTCACTTGAGAAACTAACTGGGTCTTTAATGGCTCATGAAATAAATATGGAAAGGCTGGGAGAATCCTCCAGCAAGAAGAAGTACAGAAATGCTCTCAAAGCCACAGAAGACACATCTGATGGCGAATCAGATAGTGAGAAAAGCAATGGGAGCAGTGAAGATGAGGAAGCATTTCCCTCTAGAAGACTGCAGCGTATTCTAGCCAAGAAAAAGTATCAGTCAGGGAGAAGGTATTTCAAGAAAGGAAAAGACTTCAAGAAGTCCGAAGTCAAGGATGTTAAGAAATCGGAACCCATATGCTATGAATGCAAGAAGCCTGGACACATTAAGGCTGAGTGTCCAAAACTAAAGAAGACAGAGTTCAAGAAGAAGGACAACTCAAAGAAGTTCAAAAATTATTCTAAAAGAAAGCCAGGTAGCTGCATGGAACAATAGAGAGTGACTCAGACACTGAGTCAAGCTCCAGCGATGAAGAAGAAGAAAAATCCAATCTGGCTTTCATGACAAGCATTGAAGACAAGATAAACTCGGACTCATCTTTCACTTCATGTAATGAATCAGATTCAGATAGTCTAGAAGATGCATTCAATGAATTGTACAGTAAGTATAAAGATGTATGTAAGCTATTAAAACCACCAAGAAAAATTATGCATGCTTAGAGATCACCAACTCAGATTTAAAATCTGAAACTAAGCAACTAGGAAAAAAATCTCTGAATTAAAAAGAAGAAATGAACTGTTATGTGAAGATCTAAAAGTTAAAAATGAACAGATAACAAACTTAGAAAACCAGGAAACTGTAAGTAAGCTTAAGAAGGAAATTAACACACTAACAAAAGACAATGAATATCTAACTAATACAATTGGAAAATTTACAAATGGTAAATCATCTCTAATATTAGAGGGAGCAAGAAGATCAGGTAAGAAAAAGCATGGTTAGGATACATTCCACCAGACAATGAGGAAATAATCATTCATCCTAAAATCTATCCAACGTCAAAATTTGTAGCCAAACAAAATACTGACTATAAATCTAACATTAAATATAGGCCAATTAAAATAGTAAATAATATATCATGTTGTAGTCATTGCAATAAATTAGGACACACTAAAATAACTTGTACAACTAAACACTTAAAGTGGATTCCTAAAAGAAAAAGTGAGGAAACTAACCAGCAAGGACCCAAAAGAACTTGGGTACCTAAATCTTAGTGATCTATTATAGGAAAGCCTTAGAGCATCAAAGTGGTACCTGGAAACGGGTGCTCAAGGTACATGATGGAAACAGAAGATTGTTCTCGCACATCAAAGAAGAAGGACAGTAACCTATGGCGAAATGGAAAATGATCAGTAATAGGTTGTGGATCCATTGGAAGTCAAGACAGAACCCTCATAGAATATGTCCTATGCGTCAAAGGATCAAGCATAATCTCATAAGCATTAGCCAGCTGTGACAAAGGTCACCAAACAATTTTAGGAGTCTAAGTGCCTTATTATGAAGGATGGTATAACTATGTTTGAAGCCAGCAGAGGAAAAGAAACCTAATGTACTGCATCTAGAAGAATTGAAGGATCAAGACATGTGTCTAGTAGAAAGTAAAGATCAAAATGCAGAATTATGGCATAGAAGGTTAGGTCACTGCAGCTTGGATGGAATAAGAAAGCTTATCAAACATGATCTAGTGGGAAGGACTGCGAAAATAAATGCAAGATTGGATAGCATCTGTGGACCATGTGCAAAAGGGAAGCATGCAAAATCCTCCTTCAAATCAAAGACAGTGGTCACTACCTCAAAACCACTAGAATTGCTACACATGGATTTGTTGGACCAATGAGAACAACTAGATTTGGATTTGTGATAGTTGATGATTATTCAAGATTTACATGGGTATCTTTCCTAGAACACAAAGGTGACACATTTGAAAGTTTTGTGAAGTCAGTAAGCTAGTACAAAAGGATAAGAAGTCAACATAATAAGTATTCGCTCAGATCATGGAGGAGAAATCCAAAATGACAATTTTGCAGAATTTGTGGTTAATCAAGGTATAGAGCACAACTTCTCAGCACCAAGGACACCTCAGCAAAATGGAGTAGCCCGAGAGGAAGAAAGAACCTTGTTGGATATGGCCAGAAACTATGCTATCAGAATACAACCTTCCAAGATATTTTGGGCAGAAGCTATCAACACAGCTTGTTATATTATAAATAGAGTTATGATCAGGCAATCCCGAAGAAGACTGCCATATGAACTGTACAAGCAAAGGAAGCCCAAGATCAGTCACTTCAAAACATTTGGATGTCCATGCTTCATTCATAACAATAGTAAGAGAGACATAGGTAAGTTGGATTCCAAATCTGATGAAGGAATCTTTATGGGTATGCTTCCAAACCCAAGGGCTATAGAGTTTTTAATAAACAAAGTTTACTAATTGAACAAACCGTTTAATGTTCTTTTTGATGAAGCTAACTTTCCTTGAAAAGGAAGTTGATAGTAATGATGAAAATGCAGAAAATCTCTCCAAGAAACTGAAGGAAACATCTATCAAAGATCATGAAGATCAGCCTTGGAAGAACTACAACAAAAATAAGTAATTCATAATGATCTTCAAGAGGAATGGAGATACAAGAAGGATTATCCAAGAGACACATCATTGGAGATCCATCAGTTGGGGTAAGAAGAAGAGGTAAGGTTATACCTTGCGATTACTTAGCATTCATATCTCAAATTGAGCCAAAGATAGTCAATGAAGCACTATCTGATGAATCTTGGATTTTAGCCATGCAAGATGAAATTAATCAGTTCAAGAGAAACCAAGTTTGGTCTCATGTTCTGAGACCATCAGATCATCTTGTGATTGGCACCAAATGGGTGTTCAGGAACAACTTGGATGAAGCTGGTGTTATCACTAGAAACAAGACTAGATGGTTACTCAAGGCTATTCCCAAGAGGAAGGCATAGATTTCGATGAAACTATGCATCAGTAGCTAGACTAGAGGCTATTCGAATTTTACTTGCTTATGCATGTGTATTGGATTTAAAACTTTTTCAAAGATGGATGTAAAATCTGCATTTTTGAATGGATATATAAAGGAGGAAGTCTATGTAGAACAACCTTTTGGTTTTGATGATGTAGACTTTCCAAATCATGTTTTTAAATTGCATAAAGCATATATGGTTTAAAGCAAGCACCTAGAGCATGGTATGAAAGACTTAGTGCATTCTTGTTAAACCATGGTTTTACCAGAGGACAAGTAGACAGTACATTATTTATTAAATCAAAAGTCAAATATATACTACTTGTGCAAATTTATGTAGATGATATCATATTCGGATCTACTGATGAATCCTTGTGCAAGTATTTTGAAAAGCTTATGCAGGGAGAATTTGAGATGAGCATGATGGGAGAGCTCAACTACTTTCTTGGACTGCAAATCAAGCAAGGCAAAGAAGGTACACATTTTTTTCAAGCAAAATATACTAAAGAATTATTGAAGAAATTCGGGTTTGACAATGCTAAGCCACTGTCCACTCCAATGAGCACATCCACCAGGTTAGACAGTGATAAGGATGGTAAGAAAGTGGATCAAAAACTGTCACGCCCTGACGCGGAATATCGAAACGCGAGGCAGTTACAAGAAAAGGGTATAGAGCGAGTACTAGACATCAAACCATTACACAATGAATAATACTAAAGCGAATTCATTTCATTAATATCTTTCCAATGTCTAGTTACAACCACTAATATCAGAGCCAATCTATGGGGCCCGATTACATTGGAATAAAGTAAAAGACTAAACTTCAAACCTAACTACTACAACGCTAAACATAACAATAGGACACTAGGGTACTCATGACATCACTCCAGGTCGTTCCCGTCCTCTTGAGTGTATGGTTCATCCTCGGTCTCACCTGAGAACACAACGACAAATAACGTAGGGTGAGCGAACATCGCCCAGTAGGACTTAAATCTCAGGCTCAAGTAGGCTTTAAGTAATTAATGCATTAAAGGCAGAGTAACTAATGACAGAGCGAGAGAGTCACGTAAAAATATATATCAGGATAGTATGTGAACGAAATAACAAGACTTTCCAAATATAGACTTACCAAGAATAGCACAAGTGTCGGGAATAGCACAATAATAGCAAGATAGCACAATGTCAAGTATAGCAAGATGGCCATAGTACAGATAGCACAACGAGTATAGCATAGCACAACGGGTATAGCATAGCACTTTGTTGTCAATGGACAACGAGAGAACATAGCGCTTTTGATTGTCATTTAGATAGTCAAGATAGATAGCACTTGGTTGTCAATGGACAACGAGAGAACATAGCACTTTTGATTGTCATTTAGATAGTCAAGATAGATAGCACTTGAGTGTAATGCCAAACACTCTGATCATTTAACTCCCATGGGCACTAGCACTTTCGGGTGCACATCCCTGGACCAGATCGGGCCCTTTATATATTGCCAGACATTAGTTATATTGTTTATCTGTAGACAATCAGTCAATGGCCAATATAGAATACCAAGAAGTAGATGAGCAGCACTAGATGAATAGACGAGATGGTAGAGTGAACGTGAATAGATGAGCGAGTAGAGTATAGATGAGAGTTAGTGGACCTTGCACATGAAACGTCGAGTAACGAGCGATAGTAACCGTTGCACAACATGCGCACATGGTGTTGGCAGTCAGGCGGAACTCACGACCTTACCACTGGCCATGTTAAGCACAGGTCCAGAGGTCCGGCGTGATTCAAGACGAGAGTGAATTTCTAATAGCCGTTTGGACCATATTGATCCCTAATGGGTGTAACAGGTGTTAGGGTACAACCAGCTCATCGACCATGTGGGAATCCATAGACAGAGGAGACTTACGGAGGCCTTGAACAAAGACTTACTAGTCCGGCAGGAGGAGTATCCAACGGAGAGTTTGTCCAAGTCAAGAGAGAGTGTATATAGAAACAAGTGCTCGAAGTTCTAGAGGAATTCTAGAACAGTGGAGCGTCGATATCAGTATTCCCAAAACATCACGAGAAACGATAGACAAGTATAGGGTAATTTAATTACATAAATTACCAGATGTATTATGAAATAGTTTCATGCCAAATTATGCCATAATTGGATGGTTCAAAGTGTGTGTAAGTGTCATGAAATTTTAGATAGAAAAGATCATGTGCAGGTATTTTAATCATATATAAATGATCAATTTATAACAGGTGTTATTTTTTGTGTGTATGACTGTTAAACAAGAGTACAAACACTATAGATAATCAAGCATTGTGAGGCAGGGGGTTTTATGCAAAAAAAAACCCAGATCGTGACGTACCCTGATGAGGGTCGTGACGGGGTCAACTGAGATCGCGACGAGTGCTTGTACGGGTCGCGACAGGCTTAGTCAGGTCGGGCAGTAGATCGCGACGACATGCCCTATCGCGATCAGATCGTGACAGAGGGCACTGTCGTGATGACCCTTGTGAACGCGGCCTATCGGGCCATCGCATTCACAGGGTCTGAGCCCGGGTCCGACAGGGAAAGGACTTGACATTGGATTGCGGGCCAGAACTTACCATATTTGACATAGGGTGGTTCAGAAAATCACAACTAATTGTATAGTCAACGAAAAATTATGAAACCAGTTGACATGCATGGGTACTAACAATAAATAGGAATTGAAAACAATCAGGGTTTGGACAGTTTTAACATGGGTATTCATGATGAACATGAAACAATACATAGTTGAGATCAACGATTAAATTCGCAAGATAGGATGAATCAAATTTAGGGCTTTTTGGGGCAAAAATTGCCTAACATGCATCAGTTCCTACAGTAAAAATCTCTCGTGGCATGGGGTGAGTATACAAGGAGATCAATAATTAAGAAGAGGGTTCGGGGTCATTTCAGTTGCAGAGCATGAAAAATCAAGAACGATAGATATGCTCGATGGAAAGTTATGAAACCAAAGGATTTTGTTCCTGATAGACGAGACATCCTACAGAAAAAGTTTCATGTTTATGCTTGTGAGAATGTCTACCTTTGATCGTTTTCCTCTTCTAGGGTTAAGACTTGAAGAACTCGGGGAAGAACTTGAGATATCCTTCCTCTCCATGAATTTCTCCTCCTCTTGGCCTCTCCTCCTGGTCCAGGAACCTCTTGGCACGAGCTAGGGCCAGCCATGAGGTTCAAGAGAAGTATTTACTTATCCCTATTCCCTTTCCTAGTTTAAGCCTACTCCTATTAAATTCCAATTTCCTATTTTCCTTTCCCTTTTTAAGCAAGAGATCTCCTATTTTGGTTGGGAGAGAGGGAATTTCGTGGCCAATTAATTGGGGTAGGTTTAAGAATCCAATCCTAATTCAAACTAGCTATTTAATGCATAAATATCTCTTTTCTATTTTAGTAATATTTTAGTTACGAATTTTGGGTATTTCTCTATTATTCCCTTCTTAAAATCTCTATTTTAGCCCACTTATTTCTAATGGGTCAATATAGCAAAGCCCATTAGTCCTTTTCTTTTAATGGGTTTTATTTAATTCTCTCTTATTTGATTTCCTAGTTGATTTAATACATCTTCCTTTTATTTGATTTTCTAATTAAATAGTATAAATATTTACATTTTTTCCCATAAATTTAGGGTTGCTACAATAGAGGCATGATAGGATCGTTGCTTACTTGACATCTAGTAGACCTGGTATTTTATTTAGTGTATGCATGTGTGCAAGATATCAGGCTGATCCTAAGAGGAATACCACTTAATATTTGTTAAAATGATTTTTAGATATTTAGCTAAAACTTATGATCTAGGTTTGTGTATCCAAAGTCATGTGAAATTAGTTTAGTTGGATATTCTGATGCTGACTATGCTGAATGCAAGGTAGATAGAAAAAACACCAGTGGTAGCTGCCAATTCTTGCAGGATGCTTGATTTCATGGTCTTCAAGGAAGTAAAATTCAGTGGCACTATCAATAGCTAAAGCTGAATACGTAGCTGCTCGGAGCTGTTGCACTCAACTCTTATAGATAAAAACAATAGCTTGAGGACTATGGATTGCACATCAAGACCATCCCATTGCTGTGCGACAACACAAGTGCGATAAATCTCACCAAAAATCTAGTTCAGCACTCTAGAACAAAACACATAGAGGTCAAATATCATTTTATTAGAGATCATGTAGCTAATGGAAATATAAATATTTCTTTTATAGATACTCTAAATCAGTTAGCATATTCTTTACAAAAGCCTTACCTGAAGAGAGATTTACGTCTCTTAGAAGGGAACTAGGCATGTGCAATGTGTAAAAGATATGACTGCATGTATCTGAAATAATAATTTTCAGAATAATATCCTACCCGCTGAACTAAGCAAATTCTTTATTGCTTGCGTCATAAAATGCTATGACTTTTCGGGATGAAATCTTTATTGTTTTGCGTTATCTTCTCTCTTTTGTCGTTATCCGCATTTATTGTTTCGGTGTTTTAAAAAAGCGCCTTTATGTCCTGCCGTTAAATTCGTAAGTCATGTCTTATCGATTCCATCTCTCTCTTTATCTCTTTCGATTTGCCTAGAGTGATAAAACCCTATCGATTCCGGAATACTCTCTGTGCGATTTTGAAAGTTCTCTCTGTTCCCACAAAAATTTCTTGAGGGCTTCTGTTCTATTCCTCTCCACAATCCTCTAGAAACTCTCCATGTTCAAATCCATGGCTCCTTCTGGGAGTTCCGGCACCGTAGGTGGATACAACGTCGCCTTCCTCACAGCGGAGCAGTAGGAAAGATTTGCAGTAGTCAAGATCAAGTTGTGTGTAACAAGGCAGTGGATATTGCCGATTTCGAGAAGAATGGGATGCACAGTATTGTGGAAGCCATAGAAAGGATGAAATAGACAAAAACGGTCATAGTTTCTGAGCCAAGCTATCCGGCCTAGCCAAGTGTTCTACACTTGCCTGAAGATAGAAGAAGATGGGTCCCTCACCTCCTCAGTTAAAGGTACACCTATCCATATCACCTATGATCTACTGGAAAGTTTGTTGGTGTATCTATAGTTGGTCGTAGTGGGTAGACAGTGTGGATATTCATGCTAAGGATTTAGGCATCATCAGAACAGAGTACAAGCTAAAAGATGGTAAAATAGATATCAACCAGTTGAACACATTCATCAGAATCCTTCACTTCATAGTCTGTCAGATTCTAGTGCCAAGGAGCGCCACATTCTCAACTTGCCCTAAAGCCGACTCTGACATGATGTTTTGGGCAATCCAGAATCAAGACATCAATATGGCTTAAGTGATAATTGAAAGAATGAGACTTGCTGCAGAGATGATATGTGATAAGAAGAACAAGCTGAATGTATCACTTCCATATGCACATTTACTGACAAGGATTTTCAAGGAGTATGGCATTGATTGAAGAAGTGATGGAGAAGATGGGCCAGCCCATTAGATCTAGAAATCTGAAGAAAAGCGGTTTCTCTCTTGTTGGAAACCTTTGGACTAAGACTTCAGTGGCAGAAGGAGAAGCAATAATTGGTGCAGCCCTAGAAATTCAACAAGTTCAAGAGGAAGAAGCAGCAGTCAGAGTTAAAGAAACTATTTCCAGAGCAAGAAGGATAGAGGAAATTGTTCCTGAACATATTGAGCCCGTTGGGCATTCATCTGAAATTGAGACCCCCTCAACAGTCATTGCATCTGTTATTGAAGAAGCTTTGGAGACTGTTGCTCATATTGAGGGGCAACTGGAAGAGACACATGGAGAAATCATCCCTAATATTCCAGTTGAAGATGCTAATGTGGAAGAAAACCAGGGAGCAACTATTTCAGAAGATGTGGCACCAGGCCACACAGAGGAAAATCTTATGGAAGATATTGCTCCTGCTTAAGATGTTACTGTAGAAGTCAATCAAGCAGAAGGTATTGAGGGAGAGGTGGCATCAGGCCACACAAGAGAAATTCAGATGGAAGATGCTCCAGCTCAGGGGGAGTATGTAATTCAGGGGGAGCCCACAGTTAGTGCCCCTGCTGGTAAATATCAAGAAGGTCTTGTGGAGAGTATTTTTGATAGTGATGATGATGATGTTGTTGTGGAGCCAGCTCGTGGCTCAGGGAAGAAAGGGAAAGGTCTTGCATCTAAAATTCCATTGCTTACCAGGAAGGCACACGAAGATCCAAGAAAAAGAAGATTCATATGCACCTAAAGCTAGTTCTTGAATGATTAAATGATCAAGGGGAGATTTTGTGCTCAGTGCAGTCAGACATCACTTCCATATTTCTTAGTCAAAACATTGGAGTTAAGGAGTTTGGAGCAGTCAAAGCTGAGCTCCAAGGGATGAAAGATGAGTTGGGGAGCTTGAAAAGCTAGTGACAGACCTTTTAGATTTTGTGAGGGTGCGTCTATCTACTCTTGTCCCTCTACTCCCACTCAACCCATGCCAGAGAGCAATTCAGGGCCTTCAAGGCAAATGTTGAAGAGGAAGTCCGGCCACCAGGGCCATCTGAAGAAGCAGTCAGGCCATCAGGGCCAAATGTTGAGGAATCCATGTCATCTGAGCCTGCAAAGAAGTTAGGGCCACCCGGGCCAACAGTTGAAGAGTCTGGGCTGACAGGGCCATTAGCTGAAGAGGCGGGGCCATCAGGGCCAGTGGAGTCAGAGGCAGCACAAGTCAGGATTGAAGAACCAGTGGTAGCTGCTGATGTGCCCCCAGAGACTCTTGTTCCTTCTCTTCTTAAGACTCCAGCTCCCTCTTCTCCACCTTCATCATCCACTGCCCCTCCAGCCCCTGCCACCTTCAAACAACCTCTTCCAAAACACATCTCCTCACCTACACTATTTCCTACCACCTCCTCTTCTTCTCTTATGTTTTCCACCTTCATTCCTCATCCCACTTTTGAGGAACCTCCAGCACCATCTTCTTCAGCTGGACCCTCATCTGCTGGTCCATCAACTATTGGGCCATATGCACCACCTCCTCCTACCTCTTTCTCTTCTCTTCATCCACCCACTCCTTCCTCCTTCATCACTCTCATTCCGAAGAGTGCTCGTGTACAAGGCCACATTATTCAGGACATCAAAGATGAGTTTGAAGAAGCAATTCTTCGCTCAGTCCTAGCCGTTGGCACCCATGTTCATAGGACAGGCTCTTCTAGTCCTATTCCTAAAAAGAGAGAAAGTCTCTAAAGATCTTCTCTCTCTTCTGAACATCACTTTCCTCCTCTTAGTTCTCTTTTTTCTGTTGAAAACAGAAGTAGATCTCTATACTGTGAATATTTACAGAAATGCACATTTACTTTATTCTTGGCCTCCCTCACCTCAACCTAACCGACCACCTCAACATTGTTCTTCCTCTATCTCCCTTATCAAAAGCTGATAAGTCCAAAATTTTCTCCATAGCTAAGTTCAACTAAAGACCAGTGGTCTCGGGGCCATCAGTCTCTCTACAAGAAGTTCTTGCTTGTCAGATCTGACAGGTTTCCACCTAGGGACCACCTACTTACTTTATCTGAGTGGTTTGTCATTCACGACAAGAATACCTGGGGTCCATTCATTAAAAAGAAATCAAGTTGATCCGACAGTTTCAAATGTTCCAAGATTATAGATTTCTCAACAAATTGCCAGAGATTCAGCTTGGGCAGTTCAGGGCAGCAATTGCAAAATTTCGAATTGAAAATCCTGTCAACACTTCCATTCAAGTGAATTTTGCTACCTTGTACATCCCAAATATATTTTTCTCCCTAAGCTTCACTCTTTAGTCATGGATTCCACAGTTGGTCCTATCATTTTGAATGATTTTCTAGAGTTATGGGTAGGATCACAGTTCAGCAGGGAGTTCTTCTGGCCTTTCACAGATTCTATTCAGGGGTATCATAGGGGCTTCATCAAGTCTCATGTGCTTGCTCCCCTCCGTCTGAGTGTGAAAGACACTCTCCTTCTGAATGGGAGCACCACTATCACCACTCTGCTCAGCAGCTGGAAAACCTGAACAGTTCCTTGTTTAATTCCGGAAAGTCCTCTCTTTCTGTTGAAGAATTCCTGGATCTTAACTCAATCAATCTCATTCAAGAACCTTTTGCCATTTTGGTTGAGAGGTACAAAGTTTTTGTCTCCTTGAAGAAGGATCTGTAGTAGCAGAAGCTTTTCTATCCGATATCCATTGATCAGTTTCTGCAGCATGCTAGTTTTGGAACCTCCAACTCCTATCGAATTTCGCTTGGGAAAGAGGAGTATGCCAACTTCAATGAAGCTCAGAGGCAGCTCCACATCCAGAGGATGATTCCAGACATGGGGCCTTTCTATACTATGTCTTGGGGGTGCATTTAAGAACTTTTTTGAAGAGCAGGAACTCCAGGCTTGGTCGATCATTAATCGCCACGCCTCTCTCTTGTCACCTACCTTCTACATCTCTATTCCCCCTTAGTAATCAAATGTAGTGTTGTTGGCTCTCATTTATCTTTCTTCTCTTCTTTCTTTGTCTCTTTTCATTTCTTTTTACTTAATGACAAAAAGGGGAGAAATATTTTGAAATACTTTCCTAAATTTATCCAGCAAATTTATTTCAATTGATTTTAGAACTTTATATTTTTATATTTTGTCATCACCAAAAAGGAGAGATTGATGATCAGTCCATCCCCATATAATTTTATTTATTATATGTAATTTTTGGTGATTAACAAAACCTTAATAAATATTTTCTAACAACCTTTTTGTGAAGTTCATCCATAGGAAATAAGTCAAGCAAAATCTATAAGTAATCCTCACTAACTATTACTTAAAGTTCAAAGCATGTATTCATTCTAAGCACACATCGATTTTCTTGATAGAACATCGGTTTCATAAGTGAACTAACGATTCGGTCGCTTTATCGATTTCATAAGTCACTTAAACAACAATTTGATTGCTGTAACGATTTCATAAGTGAAACAACATTTCCATCGCTACACGATTTCATAAGTGAAAGGATTTCCATCGCTACAACGATTTCATTAGTGAAATAACGATTTCCATCGCTACAATGATTTCATAAGTGAAACAACGATTTCCATCGCTACAACGTTTCATAAGGGAAACAACGATTCGCTTGTACTAAACAATGTTTGGTCGAAAACAACGATCAACGATTTGGTCGAAAACAACGATTCGCTTGTACTTAAACAACGTTTGATCGTAAACAACGATTCTCTTGTACTTAAACAATGATTTGGTCGTAAACAATGATTCGTGTGTACTAAACAACGATATGATTGAAAACAATGATTTGCCTTCATTTACAACGATTTGATCACAAACAACGATTTAGGTCTCACAACGATTTCATTATTGAAACACTGATTGCATCCACTCATCGATTTCTGTTAAGTAATAATTTTGTACAGAACATCGATCTCATTATATTATACATGGACTATATTCACATCGACTTGGTTTTAAACAAGGATTACATTCTCACATAAATTATATCATCAATTTGATATCAATATCATTCTATACAGAATGCTCTTTATATATCTCATGAACAGTTTTGCTTTATCTTCTTAGAATATTTAAATATGTATATGCTTACAAGATTCTGTGACTTCAAAAACCTTCCCACGCATACTAAGATGTTGATCATTCCACACGAAATATTCTTGCTTACTTGATGTATCGCATAGAGTCTTGGTTTGTGTGATGTCAGAATAATCCTTCCTGTTTAAGCATATCTTCATACTGCAGGACTACCAAGGTTGACTGACAACATAGGCAAAAAGAAGTTGTCTAGCTATCTGTGTTTATTGCATGCAGGGTTTTTATACTAAAGCACGTCAAAGATGGATCTGTCAACTTGTTGAAAGGATAAAAGATTCAGATAATCTTTTCTTGAAGGTGTAAGGATCAATCCAAGCGCTTATAGCTACGGCTCACCCTCTCCATTCCTAGGACCCATCTCTCTAACATGCATGAAGATGTGAGACAACGACATCTGAATGGCTACTACACGGTCAAATAATTCGCAGAAGATAATAGGCGCTGATGACTCCATGAAATATACAGAGAGAGACACAAACAGATCCTCTAACAACTTGCGAGCATCAGAAAGAAGTGCTCATTCACTTCAGTCACCAACTTTCAGCTCTTAGCTCTCAGCTTTCACTTGCCTAGTCTTTAGAGAGCTCTTGTTGTTCTAAGAGATTTTCTTATTGCAAATCTTTGTCTCTCAGACATTGCCTCAGATCAACCAAATTCCTATAAGCTTGGTTTAGGGGCCATTCACCTTTTTACTCACATTCTTTGTGTGTCCTCTTCAGTTGTGAGAGAAGACCTATTGCTGAACAGTGTTTGGTTCCCTTTGGTAAGAAGGAAGACCTGTTGTACAAGTGTTGTTCTTCTCTTCTGGTTGCGTAGAGAAGGCTAGCTGTGCGGATGTGTAAGTGTCCTTAAGGGGACTGTACCCTTGTATAGTGAAATCCCAAGTGATTGCTTGGGACTGGACGTAGGACTCCTCGGATAGGAGATCCGAACAAGGATAATTCCCTGTGTCTATGTGTGCTTGCTTGTCATTCTTTATTCCACACTAACTGTCCAATGTAGTGGTTGTTGTCAAGTGTTTTTATTTACAGTATTTTTCGAAGATGAATTTTTAGCAACCCACTCACCCCCTCTCTAGGCTTGCTATCTGGGCAACATGGTCAATAGATGGAATCCACGTGAGGTGCACCCTAACGAGTCAAACAAACCATCCCGAGCACCGACCCTAATTCTTATCCCTTTATGTTTTCCCATCATCGTTAATGATCGGAAAACTCCCACACCTAGTCTGTGTAGAAACAATAGTGTCTAGGGGCAATCGGCTATAGGGAAGCCAAGAACAAACGCACGCTACACTAGGAGTGCCTGACAACAAGAGATGGGAGATGAGGTTCATAATTAATCCCTCAAATGCAAAAGGTGTCACTAGAGAAAAAAAAAAAGAAAATCCAAAAATCCAAAAAAATCAAAATCTCAAAAATCCAAAAAAAGAAAACCCAAAGAATTAGAAAACCCTAAAAATCCAAAAAAATAGATGCACATATCGTTTTTAGCATACATTGTTACTTTCTATTTTCACCTATTTAATAAGGCTCAGCCCCTTGACTACTATGAAGTTAAAGTCATTCCTTGCTTAATGCAAGGGGCTGAGCCAAAGAGCAGATCTAACTTGCTTCGGCTAAGTGTGTAGTGACAAGATGTTTTGAGCAACACAACGATGTACTCAGTTTCCTCTCTCTCTCTCTCTCTCGGATCTCATTTCTCACTCGTGTCAACTGCAAACCATCCAAACATTCATAAACATTGGCACAAAAGCAAATGATCCACTAATATAAACATAATGTACAAGATAAAGAGGTGAGGTGGCTCATAAGCTCCTCACTGTCCACCACCACTCTCCCCAGATCCCTCCTGCCTCTCAGGTGGGGGTGGCATGTCGCCACCACCCCTCACACTCCTAGCACTCGTCTCACCCTCGCGACACCTCTCCTCCTTCTTGTTCCTCTGGTGGCTGGAGGAACCTGCAAAGTACTGTCTCACGCAGGCGCTGCTCGCTCCGCTCCTACTCCTGCTCCGAGCATGGCTCATCATCGCCACGCAACCCTACAACTCCTCAATTCGGACCTACTGCACAGCTCTCTCGGTGCGCAGTCGGGTCAGCCCCGCCTAGTTCGCTGACGACCCTTGCGTGCGCAGCATCGCCAGCTCCATCGATAGCTCCTTCACCTGAGACACAACCGCCTCCATCTGCATGCACAACCAGGCCGCCTCTGCCGTCGATGTCTCCGCCTGAAGGCACCACTGGCTGACCGACGCCTCCACCGTGTCGGCCTGCTCGTGCCAGTGGCTCACCTGGTCAGTGGAGGTCCTCAGCTCTGCCACCTGTGTCAAAGCATGTCAGTATGTCAACTCTAAATCAAGAAGCGACCAGATCAATGTCCTATGTACCCTCTCCTCTAGCGCTACCTCAGCCTCCTCAGCCCTTCTCAAAGCACCTGCCAGTCGATCGTCGAGATCGGACTGGGAGGCCTCTACCACTGCCCGAGATGAGGACACACTTGCTTGCGTCGTCCTCAGCCTCATCAACTCTCCACGCTGCACATGGAACACTTGTCAGTTTCTCTAAGGCTACAAGATTGGTAAGTTACTCAAGTCTGATTAAGTACTTACCAACTGCTCTGTCTCTCTCCTCGCCGCATCCCGGCCCTGAACGGTGGAGTGCAGCAGGGCTTGGAGCAAGGCGATCTTCCCGGTCATGTCCGCCTGCAAATCACCAAAACTATGTCAGATCCAATTCAATCATAGAATTCAAAAGGTCTGAGTTTTGAGGTATACCTGTCGTTGGGCACCCCTATAGACCCTCACCCTATACTTCAAGGTGAAGGACTGTAGGTACACCTCTTCGGTCTGCACGTCAGACTTGACTCGTCGTCCCATATGCTCCCAGTGTGCTATCTGCTCACGGGCCCGCTCGTGCCAAGTCGATTGTGTCGTGGAGTCCCCCAAAGCTCCGGCCTGGCCTAGGGGTCCTTCCTCGGCTAGGGAACTCCACAGCACTCTGATGAAGGCCGAGAGACCTTTGAGTCAGGTGCAGGTGCAGAGGTAGCACAAGGTTGAGAGCATGAACCCACATCGTCCTACCAAAGTAGGGTGGGCCTGCTCCAACCAAGGCTGTCCCTCGTCTCCCTCCTCCAGATATGGCTGCCACACCACCTGCATAACAAGGAACACATCTAGTTAGTACCCAAAGTATTTAAGGAAATCAAATGGAGTTTAGAGAAAGGTAGTACTCACATCCAACTGAGGGTAGACATCGATGGCATCTTGGATAGACGCCAGCTGCTCCTCCAGGGGTGGTGTCTCGACACGGCACCCAGTGCTAGCTGGGGCACGAGGCTCGGTCACTCCAAGATCCCCTCCCCAGGCCTGAAAGGTAGAGGTAGGTCTAGACCTACAAAAAGAGAAACACAGTCAAATGATTTTCCATAAAGAGGCAATTTATAAGTAAAGGCAAGAGGAAAAGAAGTGTATCTGGAGAAGGGGAAGAAACTACTGATCGAGGTCTGCCAGTCAGAGGATCCTAGACTGTCAAACTGGTGCGCCAGAAGGGCAGCACCCCATGCGTACTCTCCCACTCTGTCTAGGTCCTCCAATAGTGACAGGAACCGGCAATGGACCGCGTCGCCCCTCATGGCAAACAAAAGTCTACCAAGGAAGAAGGTGAGGAAGTGACGCAGGTCCAGATCTACCTGAGCCCAAGCTCGCTAGCCAAGGTCTCACGACAGCCCTCACTAGCTGATCTAGCTGCTCGTTGGTCGTCTCTCCTACCTCGCTATCCATCTGGACTAGCCCTAGACTCTCCTATAAGTCTACCCTAGGAACTAGGAAAACTTATGACCTACTGCTAAATCTAGGAGCATACGGGAGATATCCCTATAGCACGGGTATGTGTATCCACTAACTGGGCGACCATAGACCCTCAACCTAGTGATCTGGCTCACGTCCTCCAAACTCGGGATCATATGACCCCATGGGAACATGAAGGCAGTCGCCTCCACGTCCCACCTGCTCTGCAGGGCCTGGGTGAGGGGAGCATCCACCCTCATCCTCTCCATCTTGAGGACCTCCCCAAACCCCATCTCATCCCTCTGAAACCCTAGGAGAGCCACGTACACTGCTAGAACTAGCAGCCAGAAGACCGTGGCCCTCATCTTGCCCTGCAAACACACACAGAAGAGGTAACCAGTCAGTACATTATGAACTCCATAGGTTCTCGGTTGAGGTCCTGTCAACCAAGGGGGTCGCGACCTTGTCGCGACACCCCGATGCGTCGTGCCCAGGGAGACCGCGACCTTGTCGTGACGGCCTTTGGCCGACGTGACAATGACGCGGCCTCTGACCCCGTCGCGACATCACTTGTCGTGACAAGGCGGGCCATCGCATTCTCAGTCGGAGACCGACCGGAGCCTTCCTTCTCTAGTGGCCTTTCTCCCGAGCATTTTTCCCTACATTGGCCCTCTATGGGGCTTCCTCATCCCATCCATGCCATGAAATTAAAGGGCTAGGTCTTTGAAGACCTACCTTCCCCATGGCGGCCTCCCAGGCTTCAACCGCCGCCGCTAGGTCTGCCGCCGGCAGCTCCTCCTCCTCCATTTCCACCTTCAGAGTGTTCTCCACCGCCGGAGCCGTCGCCTGACGCCGCTAGGACGATCTCCTTGCCGGCCACTTGCTTCTCTCGCCACTGGGGGACCCCTCAGCTCTGCTATTTCCGCCGCCCTCCATCGCTTTTAGGGAGAAGGGAGAAGAGGGAGAGAGTGAGAGAGAAGAAGGAGAAGGAGTGGGAGAGATAACACAGAGAGAGCACAGGGAGCCGGAGACTAGGGAATCGTCGGGGAAGATGAATCATCGGAGAGAAGTCTTGTGAACATGAAAGGGGGGAGAAAGGGGGGCTACTACATTTTGAACTCTCGATTTGTGTCACGATGCCCATAGACGTCGCGTTCAGATCGCGGCAGCCAGGTGGGTCGCGACGTTGTCGCGACCTATCAGCCGTCATGACCTTAATGCGATGTGTGTAGTGGTCATGACATCAATCGAACTTGCAAATAGTGAATGAAATTTTGATTTTATTGATCCAAATCATTAGATACAAGTCCTAATCATGCCTATGATCAATTAATCAACTTTTCAATCCCTACCTACCACCTTATACAATTCCTAATACCCCTCAAGTTTGTCACAAGCCCTATGCAGCCTCCGCCACAGCGCGATCTCCATGTGGTCGGATCTTCCTCAATGCTTGCAAGTATTCTTGATACACGTCTTCATCCTCCGTCACTTCTGCTGAGATGAGGCTCGCGACACACCCCTCCCAGGGGATGATAGTGCTCCTCACATCCCGCTCATCTTGAACATCATCCATCTTCCGTGCTTGGATCGGCGGGTAATGGGAGAGAGTCGGTACAACTGTGCGTGCTGTGCCGCGCTGAAGGTAGCATCGGTCGGGGTTGTAGAGGACCAGTGCTTCATTGTTGATCAGTCTTAGGTCCAGCCCGACATGTTGAGGAAGGCGGATGATCTTGTTGTAGAGGAAGGTAGGGCGCATCTCAAATTGCTCCGTCGTTAGCATGGTCAAGTATAGCCTCCACTCCTTCAGTCCTTTGACCGTTGCTATCTT
>CM024758.1:97980471-98271209 GCA_014218235.1 Colocasia esculenta | reverse complement strand
AATCCACCAAGGGGTGAAAATGGGCGATGAAGCTCTCCTTGGGCAGTCCCAAGAAGCTTCAAAACACCTTCACTCTATCGTTGAGGTGTTGTAGCTTCTAGCGAGGTCGGGGAAGCCTCCTCCTATGTCCAAGCTAGCTTCTAGGCGTTGTAGATCGCCGGATGAAGCTCCAAATCGCCGGATCTGAGCTCTCAAAGCTCAGGTTTTCTCACAGGGCTTAGGGTTTCTCTCCTTCTCCTTGCAAAGAGCCAAGAGAGGGTTTTAGGGTTGCAAAAGGGTTTGTTTATAGGAGAGAGACCTCTCATCCCACGCAGGGGTTGATGTGAAGGCTTGAGAGCCGTTGGGACGTCTCCCAATGGTTGAGGTAGCTTACCCCGGAATTTCGGGTCTGCTACGCACTGAGTTTCAGAGAGATAGGCGTCCACATCCAGGCTTGCCTACTGAAGAGTTAGCGTCCAACGATATGGACGTTGACTCACATGGACGTCCACCGATGTTGACGCCAATTGGCCTTCGGCCAGAGCTTAAAACATGCAGAAAACCATGCTTACACTATATATATTACATGCCATATATGTGAATATGATATACACACTACTACAACATGAAATCAAGCAACATTTACAATTAATACACATGCCTACGTAATATACCAAGATAATATTACGTAGATATCTACCTATGCGTACGATGTTTTACATAAGCGTGACTCAACACGCGGCAAAATAAAATGACAAGAATTGCGAGGGCTTCACATCATTAGGAGGCAATATGAATTAAGTTATCTAGGAATAATCTATTCAACAAAATAGTTCTTGCATGCACACACTTGATTTGACATATATATAGTTACACACACGGATGTAACATGCTTATGTACATTATGCATGAAATAGATAGATACAACATGCACATCGGTAATTAGATAAACTTGCACAACATTACTTAAGTACTATATGCATGGGATTCCTATATACACAATATGCACAATTTAGCTAATTGCCTATTCTCACCTAAATATCATAAAATACATGCATGGTTATTCATGAGGTGTCACGCCCCGAATATTTAGCAGCGGAATAAATACCGGGGACGTGAACGATACAAACCGGCGTATCACAGTTAAATAGTGCAGAGTCACAATCAACATAATAACACTTCAAGACTATAATATGGTCACAATAGTATACTTTAATCATTTCATTCAACTAGATACAACCTCACATAAGAAGAATTAACCAAAGGGTCCATCATTCAAAAAACTTCCACAAAAGTTTCACTATTACATAGACTACCAAAAATTTTATTTCTAAACTGTCATCTATTCTAGGACGGGTGCTCGTCACTCTTGCCCAGTCCATCCGACTCCACTGGTTCTTCATCACTACCTGAAAAAGGCAGGATGATAGGGGTGAGCGAACTAGCTCAGTAGGATTTATATCTCAATCACGTGGGGCACTAGTATACATGATTAACATTTTAAGTAGGCAGATATGCTTATGAGAATGCTGACAATGCATGCATTTCTAACAAGTTGAATAGCAAAGTAGAACGGATATCATATCTATCAAATGTCGAGTTCCATATACAATGGACGGATAATCAAGAATAGAATCATGTCAGAAAGATTGGCCATATTCAAGCAGAGTTCATGTGTTCACAAGAACAAACTTATCATATCATGTCAAGTCAAATTTATCAAGTCAAACAGGAGGCACATATTCACAATCTTTCATGTCAGTGTGCTATGCCAAGCACCAGAGTCCATACTCCTCGGTTAACAAGTACGTTGGGGCGCTCCTCCCCAGGACCGGACAGGGCCCTATTGCACAGGCATTATATCAAGTTTTGGACCGGAGTCCCACGTTTGCCGAACAAACATATTCATATTATGGCCACAGAGTTTCAATGACAAGCTCATAGTAAAAAGAACATGATCACTCATAGAGTCAAGGAATGACAAACAGCTCAAAAGAACAAGGCAGGATAACGACGTATCTTATATTTCATAATTCATGAATGTCTGACATGAGGGTGTTTCTAACGACAGATCATATGTAGAACATGTACTTTCTAACATGCATGCATATGATAAATAATCAATTGAACACCGGAAAACATGTACCAAAAACTCATATGCAAATCATAACATTAACACCACTAACATGTCCATACTAATCATGTATTCATCCCCACATTCTATCAAATTTATTCTTATCAATTGACAATAAGCAAGATCACAAGATAATCCAATGATCATAAGAACAATCAAAATTACACATTAGAATCATATTCATATCATTACCATTTCCTTTAATGGTTTGATTTATTTTAAGTCCATGCATACTATATAACATCATGTACATGCTTGAAGACATCATGAAATGATCAGACCCAAATTATACAAAAATCTTGTAAGGGTAGTGTCGACACTAGATCAGGTGGTGTCGACACCATGCTCCAAACACAAGACAAATCAGGCAAAACTGGGTCGGTAGTGTCGACACTAGTTCAGGTAGTGTCGACACTAGAGACAGGTTCCAGAACCTTCTGGAAAATATGGGACAGTGTGTCGACACTAGAGACAGGTAGTGTGCAACACTAGATAGCTTTCCAAGAACCTTTCAGAAAAATTGGGACAGTGTGTCGACACTAGAGACAGGTAGTGTCGACACTAGATGGCTTTCCCAGAACACTCTCTGGGTTGTTTGGGACAGGGTGTCGACACTAGCTGAGGCAGTGTCGACACTAGAGGGCTTCCCAGAACACTCTCTGGCTGCCTTGGGACAGTGTGTCGACACTAGTCCAGTAGTGTCGACACTAGAGTCCTTCCAGAACAAAACTTAAGAGTCATGTGAAATCCGAAAACACATGCCATGCAGCGATTCACTTCAAACTCTATAACTCTCTAACGATTGACATTTGGACAAAACGTTCAACATGAAAGATGAAGAGACAACTAGTAAAAGAATTTTGATGTTGGGGTTTGACCAATCGGTCTCGAATCCCAAGAAAACATGTGAAGAACAAAAATCAAGTGAAACCCGAATCACAGTATCAAATAGGACTCTCTTATCATGCTCCTAACTCTCTAACTAAAACCCTTTGGACAAAACGTCAAACATAGAAGATGATCGTGACTTCAAGTAAAAGAACTTTCATGAAGATAGTTTAGTCAAATTGGTCTTGAATCGTGTGCACGATATGACGAACGGGAAAAGCCTAACTGTGCAAGACTTCGGGAATCACCATACACGATGAATACTCCATGAAAATTGGGCAAATCAAGTGCAAATGATCCTAGACTCAAAGAACTACATGTTGGCATTGGTTTTCTTAATCTTGCCCAAGAACACCTACCTTTACGAAGATCTAAAACCCGTTGATGTTCTGGACGCAACAGAGGATGCAGGGGATGAAGCTCCGGATTCCCAGCCTTTCTCCTGCTCCTCAGAAGTTCTTGCTTGCCACCAAACGACTCCAACTTCGTTGTTAAACCTTCCCCAAGAGTTTAGGGACGAGTTCTTATAGTTTTAGGATGTTGTTAAGAGTCCTAATGACACTAGGAAAGGGCTACGAGCTCTGTTTCCTAGTTTCCAGAAAATCTGGGATTCCCTTACCCAAAAGAGGTAGCCAAGGTTTAGGAAACCACAATTGGGATTGAGTTCGGTTTTGGCTTACCTTACATGATGACATCCATAATTTAACCCAAATTACCCTCACTAATTACTGCATAATTACCTACACAAAATTCTGGGCAATTTCCTGTCCTAGTTTATTCATATCATTGGGCCAAATATGCTCTATTGACCCAATCTTATTAATAGGTCATTAACTCATGGTTGGAAGTCTCCAATACGTTTATTTTTTTATCCCTCTATAATCTGAATTTTTAAATTGCAAATTTCCGGGGGTTACATCCTCCCCCACTTAAGAAATTTGGTCCCCAAATTTACGCATAATGGTGTAGTTTGTACCTGAGAATAGCTCCGGGTGGTTTTTCTACATCTTTCCTCTGTTTCCCAGGTAGCATTAGTAACTCCGTCTCGACTCCATTGAACCTTCACCATAGGTATGGTACGATTCCTGAGTCGCTGAATCTTCCGATCAACAGTTGATCGGCTCTCTTCATAAGTCAGGTCCTCCCGAATCTCCAAGTCCTCGTGGTCAATTACATGGTCGGCATTGAATAAGTACTTCCGCAGCAGATGGATATGTGGAACACATTATGCACGTTTTCCAGTTGCGGAGGTAGTGCAAGTCTATACGCCACCTGACCAATTCTTTCCAGAATTTCAAATGGCCTATAAATCTGGGACTTAGTTTTCCTTTGATCCAAATCTTTGTATTCCCCTTGAAGGTGAGACCTTCAAGAAAACATGCTCACCAACCTGAAATTCTAGTTCTCTCCTTCTCTTGTCTGCATAACTTTCTGCCTGGATTGTGCTATCTTCAGACGTTCCCTGACAATCTGAACCTTCCGGACAGTTGCCTCAATCAAGTCGGGTCCAACCCATTGGTTCTCCCCAACCTCTTCCCAACAAAGGGGTGATCTGCAACTCCTGCCATATAAGGCTTCAAATGGAGCCATTTGATACTAGCCTGATACTGTGTTATAAGCAAACTCCATCAAGTACAACTGATCATCCCATCGACCTTTGAAATCCAGCACCAGAGCACGAAGCATATCCTCCACAATTTGATTGGTCCTTTCAGTTTGTCCATCAGTCTGAGGATGGAAGGCAGTACTAAAGTTTAATTTAGTACCCATTGCTGCTTGTAAACCCTTCAGAAGTGTGAAGTAAATCTAGGGTCCCGATCTGATATTATGCTAGATGGAACCCCATGTAGTCTAACTACTTCCTTAACATATAGAGCGGCCAACACATCCACTGACCATGTACTCTTGATCGGCAAGAAGTGAGCCGACTTAGTCAATCGATCAACGATTACCCAATTGCATCCATACCACCTCTAGTCTTGGGCAATCCCATGATAAAGTCCATACCGATACTATCCACTTCCACTCTGGGATTTCTAGTGGTAGCAGTCCACCAGCTGTACGAAAATGCTCGGCTTGACTTTCATGCATGTTAAACAGTATGCCACATGATCGGCCACATCCCTCTTCATGTTGGCCACCAGTACGACCTTTTTAAATCTTGGTACATCTTTGTTGATCCTGGATGAATCGTATTTGGACTGGTGAGCTTCATTCAGTAACCTCTTCTTGAGTTCTTCATGATCAGGGACACATGTTCTACCTCTGAATAATAATCTTCCCTCTGCTGATAGAGTAAAGTCGGGTCTTTGTTCTAGCTTCTCCCTGATCTGAACTAAGAATGGGTCTCTCCCTGTTTCTCCTGGATTTCGGTCAGTAGACGGATTGTATCTGGAGATTGGAAATCATTACTTGTTTCTCCTTCTTTTCCATGTCTAAATTCAGACTTGCAAATTGCTCCAGTAACTTCCATTCGCCCAGCATCATACTAGCTAGCACAGTTCCTGGTTGTCTACTTAGAGCGTCTGCCACTACATTGGCTTTCCCAGGGTGATATTGGATGGAAAAGTCAAAGTCCTTAAGGTACTCTAACCACCTTCTTTGTCTCATGTTAAGCTCCTTCTGTGAGAACAGGTATTTCAAACTCTTGTGGTCAGAAAAGACTTTAAATTGCTCACCATAGATATAATGCCTCCAAATCTTCAAGGCGAATACTACGGTGCTAACTCCAGGTCATGAACCGGATAGTTCACTTCGTGGATCTTCAACTGTCTGGAAGCATAAGCTATTACCTTCCCTTGTTGCATTAAGACACATCCCAGTCCAGTACCAGAAGCATCTGAATAAATTTCAAATCCTCCCTCTTCAGTGGGTAAGGCGAGGACAGGAGCAGTAGTCAGACACTTCTTCAAGTTGTTGAAACTTCCCTCGCAATCATCAGTCCACACAAACAGATTTTCCTTCGGGTCAGCTTGGTTAATGGTACTGCAATCTTTGAGAAATCCTTTATAAACCTTCGATAATACCCAGCTAATCCCAGAAAACTCCTGATCTCTGTGACGCTTGTCGGTCTTTCCCATTTCAACACAGCCTCAACCTTTGATGGATCAACAGCGATACCATCTTGGTTACCACATGCCCTAGAAAGGATACCTCCTCAAGCCAGAATTCACATTTACTTAACTTGGCATATAGTTTGTTCTCCCTCAAATCTGCAATGAAATCCTCAAATGCTCCTCATGCTCTTCCTTTGTCTTGGAATAAATCAATATATCATCGATGAATACCACCACAAACTTATCAAGATATGGGCGATAAATGCTATTCATCAGCTGCATGAAAACTGCAGGGGCATTGTTAGTCCAAAAGGCATAACAATAATTCATAATGCCCATACCTGCTTCGGA
The DNA here is from genome assembly GCA_014218235.1 of Colocasia esculenta. Classification (NCBI taxonomy): domain Eukaryota; kingdom Viridiplantae; phylum Streptophyta; class Magnoliopsida; order Alismatales; family Araceae; genus Colocasia; species Colocasia esculenta. The sequence goes on along the minus strand of CM024758.1, from coordinate 98,264,801 downwards.
AGGCAGTCTTGTGAATGTCTTCTCCTTTGATCCTCAATTGATGATAACGGATCGGAGATCTATTTTAGAGAAGTATCTAGCTCCAGATAATTGATCAAACAACTCATCAATTCTCGGCAGAGGGTATTTGTTCTTGATGGTTAACTGATTCAGTTGTCTGTAATCTATGCATAGTCTCATCGACCCATCTTTCTTCTTGACGAAGAGGACAGGTGCACCCATGGCGATGTGCTTGGTCGGATGAAACCTTCTCTAACAGTTCCATCAGTTGCTCTTTTAATTCTTTCAGTTCTGTGGGGGACATTCTATATGGTGCCCTAGATACCGGTGCTGCACCAGGGACCAATTCGATGGTAAAATCGACCTCTCGCTCCGGAGGAATTCCTGGCAAGTCTTCGGGGAAAACATCAGCGTATTCGCTGACGACATGGATGTCCTCTATTTGACTTCCTTCTTTGCAATGACTACAGCAGCAAGAAAGGCCATACAACCTTTCCTCATCATCCTTTTGGCTTGTAGTGCAGAGATAAGTGACAATCTCCTGCGGTTTCTATCCCGGTGAACACTAGTTTTGGGTACTGGCTAAAAGTTACCCTACTTCTCCTGCAATTTATACTAGCCCCATGTTCAGACATCCAGTCTGCTCCCAGTATCACATCATACCCTGCCATGTCCATACATATTAAATTTGCTGGTAGGTTTTGGGTTTCAATCAACACCTCACTGGATGGTATATGGTTTGTAAGATTGGTACCCGGACCAATCGGGGTTGACACAACTATTCCGGATTTCATTGGAACTGGTTTCACAGGTAGGGTATCAACAAATGTTTGAGAAATGAAGGAGTGCGTAGCTCCCGTATCAAAGAGAACATAAGCAGGTCGGGAAAGAATAGTAAGTGTACCTTCCACGATACCTCCTTCTTCAGCAGTTTCTGGTTCCTGGACAGCTTGCAGTCGGCTTGCCTCTTCTGTCCATTTTGACGTTTGTCCTGAGGGCTTGTTCTTTCAACATTGGGCAGTCCGAGATCCTATGGTCACGACTCCCACAGCGTAGGCATCTCCCTTGCGCTCTCCAGCATTCTTCAGTCCGATGACCAGCTCTGTCACAATGTTTACACCTTCTCCCCGTTGCCACCATTACTTGCTTACCTAACTCCTTCGGCTTTTTATCTGCTGGTTCATTTACCCCGCCACTGGGCCTTTTCTTCCCAATAGTCGGCTGATACCTCCCAGCAGAAGACACTTGTTCTCGTTTCACGGATTTTCCCTTAATCCTTCAGCAGTCTCCATGGCATCTTCCAATAGTTGAGCCTTCTTAACCATTTCAGCATAAGTTTGAATGTCCATTGGCGCCAGTTGGGTGATGAACTGGGGCCTCAAGCCATTCAAAAAGCGTTTCGCCTTCATCCTTTCTGTCCCAATCAGTGAACAGCGTATCGGGACAGCCGAGAGAATTGGGCCTCATATTCAGCCACATTGAGTCCTCTCTGCTTCAAAGCCGCAAATTCGGCTGCTTTCCGTTCTTGGACCCTCTCAGAAAAGTACTTGGCGTTGAAACACTCAATGAACTGAGCCCATGTTAGTTGTTGTCCATTAAGGTTGCTTCTACCGACTCCCACCATGCCTGGCATCCTTTTCCAATGGAAAGTCGCCAGGAGTACCTTGTTCTGGTCTGTGCATTACATAACCCTGAATATCCTTTCAATCTCTTTAACCAGTGTTCAAAAACATCTGGGTTAGTACTCCCTTCAAACCTAGGTGGATTCATGTTCAAAATCCGGTGGAGCTCACCGGCTCCGCGATTACCTCCACCTGGGTGGCTTGTAAGATAGCCTGAGTCAAGTTCTGTATGGTTCGTTGCATGTCCCTAGCCTGGGCACGTTCTGCGGCCATTGAGGTAATAATCACCTTCAAGATAATAATGCGAGTTAGTCATCTAAATATATCACATGTGACTTTTATTCCCATGGCTCTACCCAAGCTCACATTAGGTACGACAGGTTTTGACTCGTGTAATCTAGTTTCATTCCATATTCCTATTCCTTGGACCCTAAAGTTCAGGCTCTGATACCAACTGTCACGCCCCGAATATTTAGCAGCGGAATAAATACCGGGGACGTGAACGATACAAACCGGCTATCACAGTGAATAGTGCAGAGTCACAATCGACATAATAACACATTCAAGACTATAATATGGTCACCAATAGTATACTTTAACTCATTTCATTCAACTAGATACAACCTCACATAAGAAGAATAACCAAAGGGTCCATCATTCAAATAAACTTCCACAAAAGTTTCACTATTACATAGACTACTCAAATCTATTTCTAAACTGTCATCTATTCTAGGACGGGTGCTCGTCACTCTGCCCAGTCCCATCCGACTCCACTGGTTCTTCATCACTGAAAAAGGGCAGGATGATAGGGGTGAGCGAACTAGCTCAGTAGGATTATATCTCAATCACGTGCGGGCACTAGTATACATGATTAACATTTTAAGTAGGCAGATATGCTATGAGAATGCTGACAATGCATGCTTTTCTAACAAGTTGAATAGCAAAGTAGAACGGATATCATATCAGATCAAATGTCGAGTTCCATATACAATGGACAGATAATTCAAGAATAGAATCATGTCAGAAAGATTGGCCATATTCAAGCAGAGTTCATGTGTTCACAAGAACAAACGTATCATATCATGTCAAGTCAAACTTATCAGTCAAACAGGAGGCACATATTCACATCTTGCATGTCAGGTGTGCTATGCCAAGCACCAAGAGTCCATACTCCCTCGGTTAACAAGTACGTTGGGGCGCTCCTCCCAGGACCGGACAAGGCCCTATTGCACAGGCATTGTATCAAGTTTTGGACCGGAGTCCCACGTTGTGCCGAACAAACATATTTGGGTTGAGTGTGAATATGATTCATTTCTCCTCACATTTTGATGATGACAAGTTGTGATTTTAATGCATAACCATTGGAACATGTAAAATACATCACCTGAAATTACAATATTCAAAAAGCATTGTTCCAAGCACATTTATCATTGATATTCATGATAATATATTTATCTAATGATTTATGTGTTTATTTTCTCAGGAACAAACATTTTCTGCAAAGGTAGTGTCGACACAACCATCCTTGGTGTCGACACAATGGTTCAGAACAAAGGCAGAAATGTGAAGAAAAGTTCATCTCAGGTCGACACGAGTCCAGATCAGGTCGACACGAGACAGTTTCAGAGAAATATATGAACAGATGCCATCTCAGGTCGACACAAATCAGGCAGTGTCGACACTAGATAGCCTTCCCAGAAGGCCAGTTTGCTGTCTGGGACAGCAGGTCGACACTGAGCCATCTCAGGTCGACACTACAAGGGATCAGGTCGACACTGAACCATATCAGGTCGACACTAGAGACCTCTCCCAGGGACTTGTTTGGCCAGTCTGGGACAGTGTGTCGACACACCCCTTGGGCAGGTCGACACACTCCGGAATCTCTGTAACTTAAGATTCCTCCTGGACACGTGGCACCCTAGGGAGATGGTGGATCAACATTGGATCATGTGCCCACGTACCCCAAGGGTACCCTTCAGATATTTAGGGTATAAATACCCTCCTTAAGGGCACTCATCCCTAAGAACCCTTTCACAGCCTCCAGAGATCCGGTGGCGGCTGGAAGGTTCCTCCTCCCTGTTTTGCTCCCTCCTGTGCTTCTACACCTCAATTCATCCTCCTCCAAGCACAAGGATAGAAGTCATTGCACTATCAACTTCAAAGGAGCAGATCAAGTAGAAGCCGATTTCTGTGAAGAATTCAAGGAAGATCCTGAAGATCAAATTGCAGAGCATCGTCCAGGAACTTCCAGAGATTAAAGCACTTCACAATTCGACCTTCTACAAGGGAGTACATCTGAAGAGAAGAATCTATCAATCAATATCATGTTCCTTTTTCTCTTCTGAGTGATTCTGAGATTATGCATGAGTTGTTGCATGAGTCTCATGAATTAACTCTGGTTGGACTAGATCTCTTGCTAGAGGATCTTAGTCTTGTGTTTTTCTAGCAAGTTGTACTGTGAGCCGTCGTGCTCTAGTTTGTGAGTCGTCGTACTCACTGTGTGGTTTGAGCCGTCGTGCTCAATTTGGAGTCGTCGTACTCCGGTTGTTGTTTGAGCGTCGTGCTCAGTTTGGAGTCGTCGTGCTCCAGGTGTTGGAGTCGTCGTGCTCCAGGTGTTTCTTGAGTCGTCGTGCTCAAGGGTGTTTGGAGTCGTCGTGCTCCTGTGTGAGTTGTACTCAGAGTTTTTGAGTAGTGTGGCCTCACTGTGTGAGGGGTGGACGTAGGAGTCACTGGAGGTGATTTCCGAACCACCTAAAAATCCTCTGTGCATTGGTTTGAATTGTGGTTTGCCTTTGTATCTCGCTAGATGCATGCATAGGGATTTCGTTCACTACTAATTGATTTGCTCACACACCCAAATCACACTTCAGATCAGTAAATTAATTAGGTGATTTGATCTCTGATTAGAAGTAATTTTTAATTGCTTAAGCTTCCGCGTTAATTGGCATTAGATCTATTCAACCCCCCTTCTAGATCTTGTCCTCACCATCCGATCCTTCAATTGGTATCAGAGCGGGTTAATGTCTATTACTGATCTGGTTTGATTGCTTCTGGCTGATCTCTGTGTAAATTGGCTGATCTGATTTAATTGCTTGATCTGTGTGCTTAATCGCTCTGATTCCTCCTTTTGGCATTAGAGCAGATTAACCAATCTAATTGTTAGATCTAATTCCTTGTCACATTGATTCACTGTGATTAGATCTAACAGTCTTTTGTGAGTCTTGATATAATGGCAAATCTATTTAATCTGCATGAATCTCCTGTTATAATTTCAGAGAAATCCCCAAGCTTATTTCATTGGATTTCTCAAAGGACTCACAAAGGCACAGAGCAAAAGAAATTCACAAGTACTTAATGGCAAAGAGGAGCCTCAATGAATCCAGAAAATCAACAATTCATAAGGATATGGCTCTGACAGCACATTCTAAGAGCTCAGAGCATGCTTCATCCTCTTCAGAACATAAGAGTTCAAATGGTCTAAAAGGTCAGGTAAATTAACTCCAGATCCATTTGTGTATTCCAATTCTGATTCTGATGAAGATGAAAGTATGTCTTATGCTGAATTGATTGAATTCTGTAAAAAGATGCAAAATCTTAATGCAAAGCTAAACACTAAAAATAAAGATTTAAAAAGGAGTTTAAATCATTGCCATAAAGAAAGTGAAAACTTGAAAAATAAATTGAATTGCTCCAGAAAAATGATAAATGTCCTTCAGAAGAAATTGAGAATTTGAAAAATGAAGTTGAAAGATTAAATTCTGAGAAAGAAAATTTAGAAGATGAAGTCCAAATCTGTGAAAATAAATTGATTGGATTGAAGGACAATCATGAGCTATTGAAAACAAAAGTTATTGATCTGGAAGAGGAAAATGGAAAATTGATTGATCTCAATGAAAACTTCCAATTTGATAATGATCAATTAAACAAACAGATTTCCAACATGGCTCATGATCATCAAATAAATGAGAAATGCAAACAACTTGTTGAAGAAAATCATCATCTAAAAAGGAAGATTGAAGGCTTGTTTCATGACAGACCATTGGACAATGAATGTAGTAATTTGAGTAATAAAATTTCTGACTTGGAAAAACAAATTGCTCAATTTGAGAATGAAAAGATCAAGATGAAAAATGGTTTGGATGTCATGCTAAACAAGCTTCAAACTTCAGAAAAAGAAGTTGTTGCATTAAGAGCTGAAAAACAGAAGATTCAAAATAATTGAAGAACTCAAGTCTTGCTTCTGTTAAAATAAGAAAAATGAAAAGAAAAACATAACAACTTCTGTTAAAACTGCTGTGAACAAGAACCTTGATGTTTCTAATGAAAACTAGTGAAAGTTCTTGTTCAGAAACAGAAAAAGAAAAGGAAAATGCCTCTGTCAAGAAGATTCATCTACTTCTCCATCAGTTCAAAAAGCTCCAAGGCAAGTTCCAAATTCACATCATGCCAAGAGCCACCAGAAGATACCTCCTTCTCTTCATGGTAAGCCTCCTCACATGAAAAGGAGATTCCAGCAAATGCATACATGCCAAGGTAAGAACCAGGTAAGAATGCTCTTATTTGCTTTAATTGCAATAAACCTGGTCATCTTGCCAAACATTGCTGGAATAAGATCAAAATTTCAATAAACATGCCAAATCAGTCCAATGCTTTCATTGTCATAAAATTGGTCATATTTCTAGGGACTGTTGGTACAGAAATGATTTTGTTGTGCATGCTCAAAAATTCCAGTCTAATGCACATGCTCATACACATAGGAATAAACATCATGTTCATACTGAAAATGTTCAGAAGTTCCATGTGTATAGGCATAGAAATGTTGCACAAAATCATTTTGTTTCTGCTCATATTAAAAATCCAAAAAATAGAAAACTTCATGAAAACATAGATGCATTGATCAAGGCAAAAAGAAAATCTGGAACTAATTCTGTTCATAGTTCTATCAATGAAGGAAATGCATCTATACAAAAATTAAAAACATTTTGGATTCAGAAATCTTTGTTGCAATCTAACATTGATTTCATTGCAGGACCCAAACAAGTGTGGGTCCCAAAACCAGCTTGATCAGCAAGCTGAGAAGTCTTGCAGCCATACACTGTAAATGGATTCAAGATATTGGCTGTGCAAGACTAGAAATGACTGGAGAACACAGGTAAAATCTTTGAGAAAGAAATGAAGATTGTTCAGGTAAAATCTCTTTAGCATTTCAAACTTGAATTGATTGAATTGGAATGAATGTTAATCTTTATCTGAACAATGAGAAATGTGTTTCAATGCTACTCCCATCAATGAACTTTATGTCATAACAATTGGAATCATGTTTATGTTGTCATGCATGCTTAACTGTTCCCATGAGTCTGTGTGCATACTAATTGCTTTGACTTCTTGGTATATCAAATGATGACATGTGGAAAAACAAGTTATGCTTGTTTGGAAACTATCATTATGCGTGAGTAAAATACTCCGCCAAGTACCAAAAGTCATGTTATGTTTAAAGCTAATTGTGCTCATAATCATGTGTGAATTGCATGCTAACCTTTTCATTCCATGCATAAATTAAGGGGGAGTAAATTTGAAAAGATGCAAAAATTTTGTTTAATAAATTGCCTGTTAATGCATGCTTGATCATGTTCATATTCTATCGGTGCAAACTACTTTGAATGAACATATCTGAATTGCATGTATGATCATTTAAAATCATATATATCTTATGGGAAGTGAGCCAAAGGAATCTTTGTGTGAAATGCTGAAGAAATATTCTTTCATGTTTGATTTATCATTTCTTGAGAGATGAGGTAGCAAAGAAATCTTTTGAACTCCATTTCATAGAATCAGAAAAACAAATTGCTGACATCTTCACAAAACCCCTTCCTGACAGTAGATTCTCATCCTTAAGGAGAGAACTTGGTCTTTGTAAATGTCCATTGGGATTGGGTTGAGTGTTAGGCATATTCTGAGGGGGAGTTCTTTGCATTATCATATTCATTTGCTTCCTTGATTCATTGTATCTCTCTCCATTTCACTTCTATCTCTTTTTAACAATGAACTCTTCACCTCACATTGTGTTGAACTTCTTGGTATATCAAATGGTGATTTGAAGAAGGACAAGTTATGCTTGTCTGGACACTTTCACTATGCGAGAGTATATGTCTCCGCCAAGTACCAAGAGATGAAAATGCAATTGTTGAGGGGGAGCTTTTATTGTTTAAAGAGAATCATTCCTGATTTCAAAACTTGCATATCTTTATTCTGATGAAAAGTGGTTGAAATTCTCATCTCAGGGGGAGCTAGAAAATTCACAAGTCATGTCTTTTGAAAAATTCAAAACTCTTCTTGCACTACATCAATTTCCTTACATGATGTCCTCATTCAGGTGTCTAGAGTCTAAAAATGATCCTTTGAGTGATCTTCTACATTCATTTGTCAACTCTCACCTATATTCTTTCAAACTATAGAAATTTAAATTTCTTTCTAAGACTGAAGGATATGTGTGTTCTGATTTTTTAAAACATATTTTTGTTTGCAATTGAAGTTGGATATGGATGATGTCTTTTTGTCAAAAATTCTCCAAAATTTATCAATTCAACAGAGCAATGGCACATGTGCTGAGAAACTGCACACCTTCACAATGAATGAAGTGCCATGCATGTCATGAGGCACTAATGCTATCTCTGTTCAAAGGGGATTAAAAATCAAATAAATGCAAAACAAAATAATTATGCAATTTTGATGATGACTGAGTAACTGAAATATTGGCGTCTGATAAACGTATATTTTCATGTCAAAAGGTCATCATTTACCCCTTTGAGACTTGATAATGAATAAATCTTCAGTATCCAGGGACTATAGTGTGTGAAAAGCATTAGTTCTTGAGTGAAAAAGATATATCTCATTTGATAGTTTGTTTCAAAACAATATATGTATGTCATTGGAGAATTTGTTTTGAAGAATCATTATTATCCATCATCAATTTGTTCTTAAAAATTGTTTAATGTCAACACACTTGATTTCAGTCTAAAAGATTTTTTTTCTTCTTTGGAATTGAAGAATATAGTAGTGTGTAGTTGATTGTTAAATGTCTTATATCCCTCAATTATCATTTTCAGGACTTAAGTCACTGAATGCTCATATCCTGTTGGATATTGTGTAAAACTTGATTTGTGTTGAATCTTTTCAAAAAATATAACAAATGAATTTTTTAGTCTCTTAAATATCCTTGAAATGATCATTCCTCCCACTGATTATCATTGTAAAGTTATCCCAAAGCTCACAAATTTTTTCAAAACTCAAATCAAAAATTTTCTTCAGGCCAGGTCGACACTACCACATCTAGTGTCGACACACCTTGAGTCAGGTCGACACTAACCTCCTCTAGTGTCGACACAGAACCCATGCCAGACTCTTTTTCACCGCGGGCGCCGGTTAAGGTTTTGGTGTTCCTGCGGGGTAACACACCTTCAAAACCCCTTTTTCTTCTCCAGGTCGACCCGACGGTCTGGTTCTTTCAGATTTCCGGCAAGGGTTTTGAACTCTCTCCATCTCCTTTCTCCTCCATCTCATCTCCACCCAATCTCTCATTCCTCTCTCTATCTCCATTCCCGATTCCACTCTGCTTCCATGGCACCCAAGAATCTTCCCCGCCGTGGAGCAAAATCAAGGGCCACGGCAAGGCAATTCCGGCGGATGAGGTTCCCTCTTTTGAAGGAGAACCAAGCGTCGCAATGATCCTGCAGAGCAGCCAGGATCTTCAGCTGCTAAGAGAGGTAGGGCATCCTCTTCAGGTCAAGGTCTAAGCACCCTAGAAGGAAAACCCTGGACTCTTCTCCAGAAGTTTCTGAGAAGTCCACATCATCATCCTCATCCTCCTCCTCAGAGTCCTCCCAGCCCACTAGGAAAACCCCTTCCAAACCTCTCAGTGCCGGGAAGACCTTACTGAAACCAAGAGCAGTAGATTTGGATGACAGAGATTTGATAGCTGCATTTCCTGAAGTTTTAAGCTTCTTCAACTTTCAGTCTTGGCAGTCTTTCATTTCCGAATTTCGTATCATTTACCCTAGGCTTGTGCAAGAGTTTTATCAGAATTTGGAGTGTACAGATGAAGGGTATAAGTCTAAGGTCAAGGGTGTTGCCATTGACATGCCCACAGACCTAGCAGCCACAATTTTCAAAGTCAAAGATGAAGGTGAAGACTATCACAACTTTGACTTTAATCTCCATGAAGCCTACACCATATTGACTGGTTTGCCAGCAGATGAGACAGACATTAAGCAAACCCATGTCACCAAATTCAACACCAACACCTTTCCCCCTGTCTTGAGGCTTTCTCATCACATGCTCACTACCATCATCACACCTCAAGGTGGTGGGAGAGATAGGTTGACAGACATTCAAAGGTTTGTCCTTTTCTGTATGAGCAAGAGCATCAAGATAAACCTTCATGTAATCATGTACCAGATAATCTCTGAGACCACCAGGGCAGACTTGAAAAGATCACTTCCATATGCAGCTCATTTGACTGCAGTCTTCAAGCACTTTGGTGTGCCTTTAGAGAATGAGAAGTCTGAAAAAATCCCTAAGTCCAACATTTACTGCTTTAAGCATGTGCAGAAATTTATGGGATTTAGACTTGTTGGTGATCAAGTGAGAAGAGGGCCAGCTGCAGTAGAGGCCCATGTGGTCCAAGAGGAACAGCCTCCCATGCAAGAGGACCAGCCTCAAATGCCAGAAGAACAGATTCCAATGCAAGAGGACCAGCCTCCAATGCAAGAGGACCAGCCTCAAGCACATGAGGACCAGCCTCCCATTCATGAGGATCAGCCTCCTTTGGCAGCTCAAGCTATTGACCCCTCATTGCCCCTCTTTCACCTCACATTCAGCCTTCCTCCTCCATGAACTTGGACACTGAAATCCCATCTTTTTCTCCACAACATCCAGTTCATGCATCCTCATCCTTTGGTGGACCTTCTGTTCCACCAGAGTTGCTCTCCTTCCTAAATGACAAATTTGATACCTTGAACACATCCATTCAGACCATGTCATCAAATTTGAGTTGAGGATTCAGAGATTAGAGAACACAGTATCTGCAAAATTCATTGAGCAAAAGGCAGCCTCAGACTATGCTGCCCAAAGATTCAACAGGTTGATTGGAACAATGGCAGATGCTTCAGTTGAGCTGAAGGAGCACCAGGATAAGTTGGAGATAGTCCTGCAGGGAATTTTGGCAAATTCCCAAGCAGATGTATTCAACACCAATCAGACATTATCTGAGATTTCAAAGACAAGATTATCTTTTGCACATATAGTTGATAACATGGAAGGAATGAGAAACCTGTCTGCCCATATAGATGAAGAAATATCTGCACTCAAGCAAGAATTCAAAGTGTTGAATAGGCCTGGTTGGTCATCTGGTTCATCTTCATCTTCACAGCCAAGGCCCAATGACTTCAGAGCTCTTCAAGCTTCCTTGTCAGAAAATTCGGAAAGAATGGAGAATCTTCTGCACACAAGACTCTCCACTCTTCAAAATCAAATGAAGTCTAGTATGAATTCAATGGGAAAGAGGCTCTCAGACATTGAGCAAATCTTGTTACCCATCCTCCTCCTCCTCCTCCTCCTCAGTGATGTACTTTCTTTTGATAATGTCAAAGGGGGAGAAGGTTGTTTGAAATTGTAATGTTCATATTATCATGAATGAAAAATTTTCTGTGCCCATTTTTATGCCTTGAATGTGATTGCAAATCTTTTGCATGAATTTGAATGTGATGAATGCTTGTCAAGCTGCTTGACCTGTGTATTTCAAATGTGTACAAATCTCAATGTCACTAAAAATTGTTCAAAGGTCCTTGACAAGTACAAATAAAAGAAAAATGAAAATGCTTAAAATCACATGTCATTGAAAATTTCCAACTCAAAATGAACTTAATGTTGCCATCATCAAAAAGGGGGAGATTGTTGGGTTGAGTGTGAATATGATTCATTTCTCCTCACATTTTGATGATGACAAGTTGTGATTTTAATGCATAACCATTGGAACATGTAAAATACATCACCTGAAATTACAATATTCAAAAAGCATTGTTCCAAGCACATTTATCATTGATATTCATGATAATATATTTATCTAATGATTTATGTGTTTATTTTCTCAGGAACAAACATTTTCTGCAAAGGTAGTGTCGACACAACCATCCTTGGTGTCGACACAATGGTTCAGAACAAAGGCAGAAATGTGAAGAAAAGTTCATCTCAGGTCGACACGAGTCCAGATCAGGTCGACACAAGAGACAGTTTCCAGAGAAATATATGAACAGATTGCCATCTCAGGTCGACACCAAATCAGGCAGTGTCGACACTAGATAGCCTTCCCAGAAGGCCAGTTTTGCTGTCTGGGACAGCAGGTCGACACTGAGCCATCTCAGGTCGACACTACAAGGGATCAGGTCGACACTGAACCATATCAGGTCGACACTAGAGACCTCTCCCAGGGACTTGTTTGGCCAGTCTGGGACAGTGTGTCGACACACCCCTTGGGCAGGTCGACACACTCCGGAATCTCTGTAACTTAAGATTCCTCCTGGACACGTGGCACCCTAGGGAGATGGTGGATCAACATTGGATCTTGTGCCCACGTACCCCAAGGGTACCCTTCAGATATTTAGGGTATAAATACCCTCCTTAAGGGCACTCATCCCTAAGAACCCTTTCACAGCCTCCAAGAGATCCGGTTGGCGGCTGGAAGGTTCCTCCTCCCTGTTTTGCTCCCTCCTGTGCTTCTACACCTCAATTCATCCTCCTCCAAGCACAAGGATAGAAGTCTGATCAACATGAAGCACTAGCATCAACTTCAAAGGAGCAGATCAAGTAGAAGCCGATTTCTGTGAAGAATTCAAGGAAGATCCTGAAGATCAAATTGCAGAGCATCGTCCAGGAACTTCCAGAGATTAAAGCACTTCACAATTCGACCTTCTACAAGGGAGTACATCTGAAGAGAAGAATCTATCAATCAATATTCATGTTCCTTTTTCTCTTCTGAGTGATTCTGAGATTATGCATGAGTTGTTGCATGAGTCTCATGAATTAACTCTGGTTGGACTAGATCTCTTGCTAGAGGATCTTAGTCTTGTGTTTTTCTAGCAAGTTGTACTGTGAGCCGTCGTGCTCTAGTTTGTGAGTCGTCGTACTCACTGTGTGGTTTGAGCCGTCGTGCTCAATTTGGAGTCGTCGTACTCCGGTTGTTGTTTGAGCCGTCGTGCTCAGTTTGGAGTCATCGTGCTCCAGGTGTTTGGAGTCGTCGTGCTCCAGGTGTTTCTTGAGTCGTCGTGCTCAAGGGTGTTTGGAGTCGTCGTGCTCCTGTGTGAGTTGTACTCAGGGTTTTTGAGTAGTGTGGCCTCACTGTGTGAGGGGTGGACGTAGGAGTCACTGGAGGTGATTTCCGAACCACCTAAAAATCCTCTGTGCATTGGTTTGAATTGTGGTTTGCCTTTGTATCTCGCTAGATGCATGCATAGGGATTTCGTTCACACTACTAATTGATTTGCTCACACACCCAAATCACACTTCAGATCAGTAAATTAATTAGGTGATTTGATCTCTGATTAGAAGTAATTTTTAATTGCTTAAGCTTCCGCGTTAATTGGCATTAGATCTATTCAACCCCCCTTCTAGATCTGATCCTTCCATCCATCCGATCCCCTTCACAAACATATTCATATTATGGCCACAGAGTTTCATGACAAGCTCCATAGTAAAAAGAACATGATCACCCATAGAGTCAAGGAATGACAAACAGCTCAAAGAACAAGGCAGGATAACACGTATCTTATATTTCATAATTCATTAATGTCTTGACATGAGGGTGTTTCTAAAGACAGATCATATGTAGAACATGTACTTTCCTAACAGCATGCAATGACAAATAATCATTGAACACTGGAAAACATGTAACCATGAAACTCATATCAAATCATAACATTAACACCACTAACATGTCCTACTAATCATGTATTCATCCCACATTCATATCATATTCTTATCTTATCAATGACAATAAGCAGATCACAAGATAATCCATGATCATAAGAACAATCAAAATTACACATTAGAATCATATTCATATCATTACCATTCCTTTAATGGTTTGATTTATTTAAGTCCATGCATACTATATAACATATATACATGCTTGAAGACATCATGAATGATCAGACCCAAATTATACAAAAATCTTGTAAGGGTAGTGTCGACACTAGATCAGGTGGTGTCGACACCATGCTCCAAACACAAGACAAAATCAGGCAAAATTGGTCAGGTAGTGTCGACACTAGTTCAGGTAGTGTCGACACTAGAGACAGGTTCCAGAACCCTTCTGGAAAACATGGGACAGTGTGTCGACACTAGAGACAGTAGTGTCGACACTAGATAGCTTTTCCAGAACTTTCAGGAAAAACTGGGACAATGTGTCGCACTAGATGGCTTTCCCAGACACTCTCTGGGTTGTTTGGGACAGGGTGTCGACACTAGCTGAGGCAGTGTCGACACTAGAGGGCTTCCAGAACACTCTCTGGGCTGCCTTGGGACAGTGTGTCGACACTAGTCCAAGTAGTGTCGACACTAGAGTCCTTCCAGAACAAAACTTAAGAGTCATGTGAAATCCGAAAACACATACCATACGGTGATTCACTTCAAACTCTTATAACTCTCTAACGATTGACATTTGGACAAACGTTCAACATGAAAGATGAATAAGACAACTAGTAAAAGAATTTTGATGTTGTGGGTTTGACCAAATTCGGTCTCGAATCCCGAGAAAATATGTGAAGAACAAAAATCAAGTGAAACCCGAATCACAGTATCAAACAGGGACTCTCTTATCATGCTCCTAAATCTCTAACGAATAACCTTTGGACAAAATGTCCAACATAGAAGATGATCGTGACTTCAAGTAAAAGAACTTTCATGAAGAAAGTTTAGTCAAATTTGGTCTTTAATCGTGTGCATGATATGACGAACAGGAAAAACCCTAACTGTGCAAGACTTCGGGAAAATCACCAATACACAATGAATACTCCATGAAAATTAGGCAAATCAAGAGCAAATGATCCTAGACTTAAAGAACTACATGTTGGAATTTGTTTTCTTTAATCTTGGCCCGAGAACACCTACCTTTACGAAGATCTAAAACCCGTTGATGTTCTGGACGCAACAGAGGATGCAGGGGATGAAGCTCCGGATTCCCAGCCTTTCTCCTGCTCCTCAGAAGTTTATGCTTGCCACCAAACGACTCCAACTTCGTTGTTAAACCTTCCCCAAGAGTTTAGGGACGAGTTCTTATAGTTTTAGGATGTTGTTAAGAGTCCTAATGACACTAGGAAAGGGCTACGAGCTCTGTTTCCTAGTTTCCAGAAAATCTGGGATTCTCTTACCCAAAAGAGATAGCCAAGGTTTAGGAAACCACCAATTGGGATTGAGTTCGGTTTTGACTTACCTTACATGACTACTCATCCATAATTTAACCCTAAATTACCCTCACTAATTACTGCATAATTACCTACACGAATTTCTGGGCAATTTCCTGTCCTAGTTTATTCATATCCTTGGGCCAAATATGCTCTATTGGCCCAATCTTATTAATAGGTCATTAACTCATGGTATTGGAAGTCTCCAATACGTTTATTTATTTTATCCCTCTATAATTCTGAAATTTTTAAATTGCAAATTTCCGGGGTGTTACATGAGGAATATAGAATTACAATATACACTACTAAATACACCTACCATACTTGCAACAATCAAATGCACATGCACAATTATAAGTGAATAAAAATTCAGGGCATCACATGGGATGGTCAGGAATGCTCTAAGATGGATGAAAAATGAGCTGGGAAGCAAAAAGAATTTGTTTCAATCCTTTCAGACTTGGTTAGGGCGCAATCATCTACTCCTGCTCCCACTCCTGCAATACCAGAAAGCAGCTCAGGGCCATCCGGTCCAAAGAATGAGGAAGCAGCAGTCCGGCCATCAGGGCCAAGTATTACAGAAGAAGAAGTCCGGCCATCAGGGCCAGTTGGTGCTGAGGATGCAGGGCCATCAGGGCCAAAGGTTGTTGAGGATTAGCCAGCTCAGGAAGCATCTCGGCCATCAAGGCGGTGGATGCAGGGCCATCAGTGGTGAAAACAACGCTATGTGGCAACAAGGTGGTGGATATAGTTGATTTGGAGAAGAATGGAATGCACAGCGTGGTAGCAGCAATGCATAGAATGAAGTGGTCAAGATTGGCAACTATTTCAAAAGCAAGCTACCCGGACCTGGTAAAAGCCTTTTTCATTTGTCTGAAGGTAGAAGAGGACGGATCCCTTACCTCCTCAGTGAAGAGCACCCCTATTCATATTACTTATGCTTTATTGGAATCCTTGTTTGGTGTATCTACCGCCGGTCGCAGTGGGGTAGACAGTGTTGATATCCACGTCAATGGTTTGGGGATTATTGGTACTGAGTATAAGCTGAAGGATGGCAAAATTGACATCAACCAGTTAAATGCCTTCAACCGGATTCTTCACTTCATTGTTTGCTAAATTCTAGTGCCCAGGAGTGCTACCTTCTCTACTTGCACGAAAGCAGACTCCGATATGATGTTCTAGGCAATTCAGAACCAAGATATCAACATGGCAGAAGTGATTATTGAGAGGATGAAGTATGCATCTGCAATCATTTGGGACACGAAGAACAAGCTCAACATTTCTCTACCATATGTTCACCTGTTGACCAAGATCTTCCAGCATTATAATATAGATTTGAATGGTGAAGTTTCAGAGAAGATGGGCCAGGCTATCATGTCCAGAAATTTGAAGAAAAGCGATTTTTCTCTGGTAGCTAGTGTTTGGACCAAGACCTCAGTTGCTGAAGGTGAGGCTATCATAGGAGAAGCTCCAGAAGTCCATCCAGTTCAAGAAAGTTCTCAGATTCCAGAGGCAAAGGAAGAAGTTGCTATAAGAATTGAAGCCCCTGTTGCAGAAGCTCCAATTGTTCCAGCAGTTCAAGAACAGCCAGAAGAGGTCAGAACAGAAACTTCAGTAGTTCAAGTAGAGGAAGAAGAGGCAGCAGCCGAAATCAGAATTGAAGTTCCAGTGGTTAGTTCAAGAAGAATTGAAGAAATTCCTCCATAACTCATTGAGCCCGTTGGGCAATCCTCAGAGGTTGTGTCCCCTTCGACAGTTGTTGCAGCAGTAATTGAAGATATTTTGGATACTGTCGCTAATATTCAGGAGGAGCAAGAAGAAAGTGTGGATGATGTTGTGGCACCAAGCCACAGTTCAGAAGTTCCTATGGAAGATGCTCCTATTCAGGGGGAGCATGCAACTGAGATGGCAGTAGATATTCAGGGGGAGCCTGCGGCTAGCCCTCATGTTGATTAGTTCCAAGAAGGTGTTTATGCAAGCCCTTTTGAATCAGATGAAGTTGCAGGAATCTATTAGAGAGCCAGCTGTTGGCACCAGTGATAAAGGCAAAGGTGTAGCCACTGCAATTCCACTTCTTTCTAATAAGGCACACCGAAGATCAAAGAAGAAGAAGCTCAGAGTTAACCTCAAACCAGTAATTGAGAGATTAGATGCTCATGGTCAAATTCTTTGCTTTGTGCAATCAGATATTTCATCTATTTTTATGAGTCAGAGCACTGAAGCTAAGGAGATGGGAATGGTCAGGAATGCTCTAAGATGGATGAAAAATGAGCTGGGAAGCATAAAAGAATCTGTTTCAATCCTTTCAGACTTGGTGAGGGCGCAATCATCTACTCCTGCCCCTCCTGCTCCCACTCCTGTAGTACCAGAATGCAGCTCAGGGCCATCCGGGCCAAAGAATGAGGAAGCAGCAGTCCGACCATCAGGGCCAAGTATTGCAGAAGAAGAAGTCCGGCCATCAGGGCCAGTTGGTACTGAGGATGCAGGGCCATCAGGGCCAAAGGTTGTTGAGGATCAGCCCGCTCAGGCAGCATCTCGGCCATCAGGGCCATCGGCTGAGCAGCCAGGGCCTCCAGGGCCAGTTGTGGATGAGAAGTCAGGGCCATCCAGGCCAGTGGAATCTGAGGATGAGTAAGGCAGAGTTGAAGCACCTGTAGAAGAGGCTGTGCCCTCAGAGCCCCCTTCTTCTCCTCTTCAAACTTCAGCCCCTCCTTCTCCACCTTCATCTACCACTGCTCCTCCAGCTCCTTCCACCTTCAAACAACCCCTACCTAAGCACATTTCCTCACCTACACCATTTCCTACCACAACCTCCTCTTCTCTGCTTCCTCCACATTCATTCCTCCTCCTCCTTCTGAGGCACCTCCAGCATCATCCTCCTCAGCTGGAGCCTCCTCTTCTGGTCCTTCATCTTCTGGACCATCCATACCACCTCCCTCTACTGCTTACTCTTTCCTTCATCCTCCTACTCGTCCCTCTTTTGTTACAATCATTCCAGAGAGTGCCCAACTTGAAGGTCCCTTTATCCAGGACATCAAAGATGAATTTGAAGTAGCCATACTTCGCTCAGTCCTGTTAGTTGGCACTCACATTTATAGGACATGCTCTTCCAGCCATGTTCCTAAAAAGAGAAAATATCTTCCAACCTTGCCACCTCCTCCGAGCCTCGTTTTCCACCTCTTTGGTTTTCTCTCACTGTTGAAAATCGAAGAAGGTCTATCTATTGTGAATTCCTCCAGAAATGCACATTTGCCACCATTTTTGGCCTTCCTCACCTTAATCTAACTGACCACCTAAATATTGTTCTCCCTCTCTCTTCTCTTTCCAAAGCCGAACAGTCAAAAATCTTCTCTATGACTGAGGCTAAATCTGAAGAACAATGGGCTCGGGGCCATCAGTCTTTTTACATGCAATTCATATGTGCCAGCTCTGCTCGATTCCTACTCAAGGATCACCCACTCTCTCTCTCTCTGAGTGGTTTGTGATTCATCACAAAAATACATGGGGTCCTTTCATCCAAAAGGAGATCAAGCTCATCAGGTACTTCCAGATGTTTAATGATTACTGCTATCTCCATAATCTGCCCGAAGTTCAGCTTGGCCAATTCCGACAAGCTATTTCTCTTCTTGGTTCGGATACTGCTCATAACACCTCCATCCAAGTGGATTTTGTTACTTTGGAGATACCAGATGTTGTGTTTCTGCCTCCACTTCATTCCTTAGTCATGGAATCTGCAGTAGGCCCTATTATTTTTGAAAGATTTGCTAGGGTCATGGGGTGCATTTCAGTGCAGAAAGGGAATTCCCTTGTTTTCCACAGATTCGTCTACCGGAAATATCACCAAGGCCACATCAAGTCTGATGTTCTTGCCCCTCTTTTGTCTGAATGAGAGCGGCTATCTCCATCAGAATAGGAAAGATTTTACCCTCTCACTGCTCAGCAGCTTCTTGATCTCAATGCTTCTCAGGCTAGATCAAATCAACCTCCTTTGTCTGTTGCACAATTTCTAGATCTTAACTCCATTCATCTTGTTCGAGATCCATTTGATACATGGGTTGAGAGGTACAAGGTGTATGTGTCTATGAAAAAGGAACTGAAGGCCAATCAGATTTTCTATCCAATTTCCGTAGATCAGTTTCTTCAGCATGCTAGCTTTGGTACCTCCAGCTTCTACAAAATGTCTCTTGGCCAGAATGAGTATGGAACCTTTGTGGAAGTTCAGCGGAAACTGCACATCCAAAGGATGGCTCCTGTTATGGGACCCTCCTACTCTATGGTTTATGGAGCCTTCCAAAGTTATTTTGAAGAGCAGGAACACAAGGCATCGCCGATCATTACTCGCTATGCCTCCCTTCTATCCCATGCTTTCTACATTCCTGTACCTCCTCAATGATATAATACAATGTTTCTTCTGGCTCCCATTTATCTTTCTTCTCTTGTGTATTTTGATTTCTTTTTGCTTAATGACAAAAATGGGGAGAAAATAAAACATTCTGAAATACATACTTAAATTTATTTCTTAATTAAATTTATTTCAGAAAATTACATGTTATGTTTTGTTATCACCAAAAAGGGGGAGATTGATGATCAGTCCATCCCCATATAATTTTTATTTAATTATATACAATTTTAGTGATTAACAAAACTCTAACAATTATTTTCTAACAAGTTTCTATGAAGTTCATCCACATGAAATAAATCAAGCAAAATATGTAAGTATTTTCTTACACATGGATGTTTAAAGTTCAGAGCATGAATTTCCACTAAGTCCACATCGATTTCTTTAGATATACAACGATTCGGTCATCGATTTCACATGAAACAACGATTTCAGTTCACATCAGTTTCTTAAGAGGTATAACGATTTCATAAGTGAAAGAACGATTCGATAAGTTACACAACGATTTGATCACCGCAACGATTTTGGTTTCACAACGATTCCATAAGTGAAACAACGATTTCGGTTTCACAATGATTTCGTAAGTGAAACAACGATTTCGGTCTCACAATGATTCGTTAAGTGAAACAACGATTTGTTTATGTTTGAACAACGATTTTTTCAAACAACGATTTGTTTATGTTTGAACAACGATTTGTTTAAACAACGATTTGTTATGTTTGAACAACGATTTTCTCAAACAACGGATTGTTTATATTTGAACATCGATTTGTTTATGTTTGAACAGCGATTTTCTCAAACAACGATTTGTTTATGTTTGAACAACGATTTTCTCAAACAACGATTTGTTTATGTTTGAACAACGATTTTCTCAAACAACGATTTTTTATGTTTCAACAACGATTTGTTTATGTTTGAACAACGATTTGTTCAAACAACAACTTGTTTATGTTTGAACAACGATTTTCTCAAACAACGATTTGTTTATGTTTGAACAACGATTTGCTCTTTCTCTTGTACAATGATTTACTTTCTCATGTACAACGACTTGTTCATGGAACGATTTCTATAACATCGACTTCATGAATGCATCTATTATTCTCATGATATTCAAATATATTTTAAATACTGTGAAAGTCAAAGTCTTCCCGCGCGCATCTCTAGTATCCTTGCATTTATTATGTCTGTACACATCATCTGCACATTGCCTTCTACTCATGTGCTTCTAAGGCAAATACTTTTCAGGGGTAGCAGAATGATATTTCTATTTCGATGTACATTCTCTCTAACGTTGACTGACAAGTATAGAGACAGTCTAGCTATCTATGTTTTAGCATTTATTGTGTGCATGTTTCTGCCAGTACCATGCTATACAACATTGGACAAATAGAAGCAAAGGATATCAAGATGAATCTTCTCCTTATGTGCATGTCTCGTAAAGCATTTATGACTGCAGGCATACCTGTTCCAGATGGTGAACCATTCAGTCTAACGTGCTTCAAACAAGGAGACAACGGCCACTTCAACGACTATTTTGTTAAAGAGAGAGAGAGAGAGAGAGAGAGAGAGAGAGAGAGAGAGAGAGAGAGAGAGAGAGAGAGAGATATATATATATATATATATATATATAAGACTGAAGACTCAGACAGACAGTTTGACAATTTGAATCCTTGCGTGACAAAGCCTTCAAGAAAAACCTTCAACAATGAAGAAGAGCCTCTTGCTTCATTCACATTCCTTAGCTCGTAGCTCTCATCCTTCATTGTCTAGATTTTTGAGAGCTTGTAGTGAGAGATTTGTTTTATTGTTGATCTTTCTCTCTCTCAGACTTTGCCTCAGATCAAGCATTTCATTGTGAGTTTGGTCTAGGAGCCTTTCGCTTTCTTTCACATTTGTTGTGAAGTTCCTCTTCGGGTTGTGAAGAGAAGACCTGCTGAAAACAGGTGGTGTGTATTCCCTTCGGTAAGGAAGGAAGACCTGTGTATCAGGGTGGTTGTATACCTCTTCAGGGCTAGAAGAGAAGGCCAGCTGCGGCTAGATGTGTAAGGGTCTTTGAGGGGGACTGTACCCTTGGTTAGTGAAATCCCAAGTTGTTGCTTGGGGACTGGACGTAGGACTCCTTGGGATAGGAGGTCCGAACCAGGATAAAAACTCTTGTGTTGTGTGGTTGGTTCTTTCTGTGTTTGTCTTCATTATCTCTAACACTAACCATCAATCTTAGTATCTTCCTATTAAGTGTTTTTATTGAAAGGTTTTGTATCTAAATGAATTTTTAAAATCCCATTCACCCCCCCTCTCGGCTTGCTAGCTGGGCAACACATTAGTGCGCCTCTCATTCTCCTTCAGTAGCGGGCACTCGAGGATACGGTGCTCGTGGCTTCCACAGCGCAGACATGCACCGACTTTCCTCCAACATTCATCAGCTGTGTGACCTGGCTTGTCACAGTGCTTGCAGTTGCTTTTCACTAGAGTGTTGGGAACGAAGACCTTGGGCTTCTTCTCCTGACTAGGTCCTTCCATGATGCTGAAAGGATGCTTCTTGCCAAGACTTGGCTTAGCAGTAGTCAGACCGTGTAACGACCCTCCTTATACCGGTACGGCTATACCAACCCACATCGATATAATGAGTGCCGCTACAGTGGGACATTTACCCAACACATATACAATAGACTAAAATGTACACACATATAACACATAACAGCGGAATAGAAAGAACTGGAGATAAATCTCGTATTCCATCATCATCACTTATACACAGTCAATATAGAACAATGAAATCAAATACTTCATAACTGAGAAATTAAACTATTACATTGTCCACATCTTGCAACTAAATAAATTAAATGATCTCCACATAATACAAGTCCTCTCTTATTACATACTATGTAAGTGAAATACAAAAGTAAATCTCCACGGAAGATGCTACTCCTCACGCTCGGAGTCGCTCCTAACTGTCTCCTCCAAGGAAGTGGAGATATCTGCACCTGTACGCCGAAGCAAGAGTGAGTCTACGAGACTCAGCAAGTAACTTCCCACACATTAAGCATACATACATCATATGACATTACACTCATTTAACAACTTCACTAGTACATGTAACATGGATTAAACAAATCTGAAAAGAAGCCTACATGATACTTATATCAATCTCATGACACATGGTACATAGTTTATGTTCATACAATAATAAACCTATCACAAGCTTTCTACACATTCTTTCACATATAACCTTAGTTCACATTTCATGTCACATACGTTGCAACGTAATAGTAATTTATGCATAAGCGATGAAATGTTCCTATCATGGATTCTAAGTATATTCCACATGAATGACACATTTATAAACATAATATGCTTGCTGTTTTGACAAAATTACAATGCATTTATAAACACAATTACCATTTCACATAACCTCATACTAATTCACATATCCACATGTTCATTTATTCATTTCGCGACTTACACATTTACTTTTCACATACACAAGTTCACATTATTATCATTATATGCCATGACACATAGTCCAAACCACCTCTAGAAGGACACACACTTGTCACATCACACACATATCTATCACCTCGGCATTACAGTGATAAATCTTAGTTACTGCGCAGAACCGGGAGAAGCACTCTCCACCCTAACCAGCGGTACTTGTCCACCTCCAGGATTTTATCCCAATGCCCATGGGATTTCACACACATATGAACCTTCCCGTAGGGACTTTACTACGGTACAGTTCCACAGCCCTCTAAGGTAGCAGTGTCACCCATTGGCACATTTTCCACTTTTAAACTCACACATAGTACACAATTTATCACATCTATTTCATGCTTACATAATAACATATGGTTCAGATTTACCTAATCATGGTACTACTGTTTACAGAATTTAACTAACCATAACAAAATCTTAATCATGCTGAAATTATCTAATTTATCACAATTTACATTAAGTATGTTTAAATTGGCCATTTTCTCATGAATTAGTGAAATCAGTACCTACTATTGTTAGATTTTCATGAAAATTTAACCACACACCATTTACAAGTTAAGCGTCATGCATATCAAATTTCACATTTTCTAGAATTATACACAATTTATGGTAATTAAAACATGCATTCTGCCTATTTTAGCAAGTACTCAGTTAAACATGGTACATAGGGACACATACATATTTCTCTATTCAAAATTATGTTTCCAACCGTCATGATACTGTATAAAATTTTTGAGAATTTATCTGGCATCGTACAATTTATTGGAGCTTCAAAACTAATTATGCATACTTACAGTTTTACAGTTCAGGAATTTTAACTATTTACACAGATAGTAGAAAATCCCCAAATTTTCGTGGTATGATTTGACATCTATTAGCATTGTGCAGAAATTCTATGACATTCAAACTCCACGTGAATCACATAAACCAAAATTTACAAGATTAAAAACCTATTTAACATGCATTTCAGAAATTTTAGATAAATAGGGTATTCCACAGAAATTCATAAAATTTGCACAGCATGATCCAATAATGGTATTATATAATATATCACTTTTACATTATATCCTCATGCGCAAAAATCTGAAAAATAGATCATTTATAGATAAACAAGCATTCTGTCACTGTCTGAAGAACTTGGCGGCAATAGAGTAGTCGTTTACCCATGTTAACGGCAACATAGGGCGCCGCCAACTTAGGATCTTAACGGCAAGAGATCTTGCCGTTAAGTTCCTGTCTGTGCAAAACACAAACTGAACGAGAAAGATCGATTGAAGGGGGGTTCCAGGACTCGAATAAAAATCCGTAAAATATCCTAGGACCTACTAGACATATGTATGGATGATGTGAAGGGTTTACTTGCCTTTGAGAAAATCTACAAAAGGAGATTTTGGTCGGAGAAGCTCTCCTCGGCCAGTGCCAAAGAATCCCCAAAATCCTTCAAATCCTTCAAATCCGGGCTTTGATGATGATCTTTAAGGTACATCGGGTTAGGAAGACGATCCTCGATGCCCAGACTTTCTCCCAGTCGAAGAAGAACACCGGATGACGCTTCAAATCGCCGGATCCACGGGTTCAAAGATCAGGTTTTGCACATGAAAGTTAGGGTTTTTTTTGACAAAAGAGTCAAAAGGACCCAACAGCGCCCCAAACTGGGTCTTTTATAGAGTTAGGGTCGAAAACGCGTTTAGGGCAGGCTAGGTTACCGTTGGGGAACGGTTTCCTAAACCAAGGGCGACAATATCAGAGGCATTTCTGGATCTGAAATCGCAACAGATCTGGGAGACTAACGTCAACATCACTGACCGCCAAATTGTAGTTGGCGTCCATCGATGTGGCCGCTGACTTGGGGTAACGTCCATTCATGTGGACGCCTACTGGTCGCTTTGCCAGAACTTAAAAACTGCAGAAAATCATATTTATGCAATGCATGCACATGAAATATACAATGTATACATTATATAATACTATTTATGTAATGTAAATAAATAACATGTACATAAAATATATATATACACATATTTACAACAATACATCAAATAATATATATGTATATTTGTATTCACACACACACAAGCATAATTTCTTCAAAAATCATACACCTATATAAGAGAGTAAAATTCTAGGGCCTTACACCCTCTCCCCCTTAAAGAAACTCCGTCCACGAAGTTGACCGATACTACTCAAACAATTGAGGATACTTCTTCTTCATGCATCCTCAAGCTCCCAAGTAGCCTCCTCTTGCGAGAAGTTGCGCCATAACACATTCACCGACGCAATGCTCTTGTTCCAGAGATGCTGAACCTTCCGGTCAAGAATATCTACTAGTTGCTCCACATAAGAAAGATCTGGATGGATCTCCACTGGCTCGTGGCTAATAACATGAGATGGATCTCTGACATACCTCCTGAGCATGGATACGTGGAAAACATGATGAACACTAGCTAACGCCGGGGGTAAAGCTAGCTCATATGCCACATTGCCCAATCGTCTGAGAATCTCATACGGGCCAATGAATCTAGGACTTAACTTACTATGTCTGCCAAATCTAACTACACCTCGAGTAGGCAAAATCTTCAAAAAGACATGCTCACCTACCTCAAACTCCAAATCCTTTCTCCTGTTGTCGGCATAACTCTTCTACCTATCCTGTGCCGCAACAAGCCTCTTCTAATTAGCTGGACTTTATCCGAAGTCTCCTGATGTAAGGCCCTCGAATTTTCGTCGCAATATTTGTGTTTATGTGTGTATACTTGTGCTTGTGTATGTATATACATCTTTACGTACGTATAATTAGTATAATTACGTGTGCATATGTTTATATTAAATATAAATAATGTATGTGTTGCATGGTGATAGCGTGGATATAATACCATATACATATTGCATGTATATAAGCTTGGTATGCATGGTTTTCTGCATAACTTAGGGTTCTGGCCGAAGGCCCTTTGGCGTCAACCCCAGGCCGTTGAGCCAGTGTCAGCGTCCAGACCTGGACGCCAGCACTAACTCCGGCGTCCAGCGATATGGACGCCAACTTCTCTGACCTGCATGCGCAGCAGAGCTGCAAGCTTCTGAAACAAGGCAAGCTATCCATTGGGGGATGTCCCCCAACGGCTCTGAGGGTGTCCCATCACCCTAGTGAGTGGAGAGAGAGACCCTCTTTAGGTCTGAACCCGAAATGGCTCTCCCCACACTTCTCATTTCACCCTTGCAAGAGGAGAAAGAAGAGAGAAAAACCCTAGAGCATTCTGTGAGAAAACCCCATCTTGGCACCCCCAAATCCGACCCCCTGGAGGTTGATCTGAAGATCTACTGCGACAAGGAGGGAGCTGAAGCAAAGGAGAAGGCTTCCCCATCATCCCCTCGGCGTGGAGATCACCCAGGAGCCCGGAGGAAGGCGATCTTGGAGGCACTTCTGCAACTTCTTGGAACTGCCCAAGGAGGTCTTCTTCGAGCCATAAATCCCTTGGAGGAATTTTAGAGAGGCAAGTGACCTATCTATGGTGTCCCCGTATGAGTCTAGGTGGTTTTTGTGATTTTTATGAAATTGTCTTCGAGTCCTAGACCCTCCATTTCACCCAAGATTTAGAGCTCGGGTCTGTGTTTCTGCACAGACCTGATTAAACGGCAAGGTCCCTGGACGCCCAGTTCCTCCTTGGCGTCCGTCGATCATGCCGCCGACTCTAAGCCAGCGGCCAGAGACCGCCGTCTAGTTCTTCTGAACAGAACAGTGAGCTGTTCTGTTCCTCTTGTACATTAATTTCGGTATGTTTTATGCGATGAGGATATATTGTACACCTTATACTCTATGTATATTGTGCATCGTGGTTGTGAATGAACATGGTGTGATGGTGAATGCGGGTTAATAGTGTCTTTTGAACTTGTGAGCATGACTTGTAGGTAATTTTGCAAATCCATGTTCCATGATAGGAGTAGTGAATGTCTTGGTTGCAGTCTATTCATGAAGGACTGTGAAGCATGTATGTATGTTCTGAAATTTGGTAATTTATCCATGCTTGAGAAATTGTAAATAAGTTCGGTTCGGTAAAATAAAAACATGCAAAAGAAATGGTTGTGGTAATTGATTTAGAGATGTATGAATTAGGGTGATGTTGTATTCTAAAATCATGCATATGTTAGCAGTCTCTGTGCAAAACAGTGAGTGGCTAAATTGCAAAATGTGTTAGACCCATGTTAGCTTAAGTTGTGAATAATATGCCAATTAAGTGTTTTATTTTCTGTAAATTATATTCAGCTCAGCAAAATACGAAAATTTGAGTGTGTGATCATGAACCCGAAAACAGCATGTGGTTAAAATTTCAGGTCATTTGGACCCGTAAATAAAAAGTTATGTGTTTTCATGTGAAATGTGAATAATTCGCACATGTGATCGTAATGTGATTAGATTTTGTTTAAACCCAGCATGATTAGTGTGATTACTGGGTGTTAAACCTTGAAATTCTGTAGTGCCATGTTAGGAACAACAGAGGTGTTAATGTGACTAAGAAAGTGAATGTGATGAAAAGTGTTAAGTGTAAACCATGTGTAAAAACTATGTGTAAAACGGTAAATGTGTAAAAGTGAAATTGTGCCAAAGTGATACTGCTTCCGAGAAGGCAGTGGAGCCGTATCAGGGAAAAGTCCCCCTGAGAAAGTTCATTGTGTTAAGTGACCCTAAGGGCATTAGGGGGAAATCCTGGAGGTGGACAAGTACCACTGGTTAGGGTGGAGACGTGTTCTCCCGGTCTGCGCAGTGCCAAGAGTCATCACTGTATTGCCTAGGTGATGTGCTATGTGTTATGTGATGTGAATGTGTATATGTCCTTCTTTGGTGGTTTGGACTATGTGTCACGGCACCTAAAATGTGTGATGCGAAATGTGTAAAGTGTATGTGACCATGTGTAAATGTGTAAGTGACATGTGAATGTGTATGTGTAAAGTGAACCATGTGAAAGACGAAACTTGTGTAAAGAAAATGTGAAACTAAAAATATGAGAATGTGTTATTGGAAACCATGTAAGTCAAATCTGAAATCATAAGAAATCAGTAAACTCATGTTATCATTATCATGTTTATGTGTGCATAAATGCCTAGAATCCATGTTAGGGAATTGGTGAAGACGGGCATAAGATAGCATGATTACTTGTTGATATGATATGTTTTATGCGTTAGTGTAGCTCTCATGCTTAGGTTTCAGCCAGGGAACCATATGAAATCAGCAATCTAAAGCATGTGAAAAGGGTCCTGTATGTGTTTAAAATAGGTGAAATCCATGCTAGTTGTGTTTCCTTTCATGTGTGTAAATTGTTCATGTTGATAGCTTTCATGCTTTAGCTCTTTAAGGATTAAAGTTCATGAGTGAATTGAATAGAGACCATGTGATAGGTGAATTTTATTTTGGAAATCTGAAAGCATGACTCATGTGTAGAATCTTAGAACTTTCGTGATAGGTTGAAAACTTTGAATTGGATAGCATGCTTGTGTTGCAAATTGTAAATGTGCATGTAGAAACCACTAGAACTTGTACGTGTACATCATGAATAGTGTTGCTTGCTGAGTCCTTGGACTCACTCCTTGCTTCGGCGTACAGGTATAGTTGGTGACACGACACCGTTGGAGGAGACGGTGGAGACGGACTCCGAGCGCGGAGATTAGCTAGTGGGAGTTTCATTGTGATTTGTGTATTCATTCGTATGTACTTGGAACGTTGTATTAGAATTATCATGAAAAGAATATATTATGTGGACATTATGTATTTCCATTTCAGCGATTTAAGTTATGTGAACTCTTAGTTCCTTTTGACAATTGCAAACTTCATGTATGTTAAATGTGGATGATGAATGAATGGAGATAGTTCTCTTTTACTTCCGCTACTCTGTTGTATGTTCGCGTGTATCTCAGCTGTTTGTATCGTTTGGGTAAATGTCCCACTGTGAGGACTCTTGCTATACCGACGTGGGTTGGTATAACCGTACCGGTATAATGAGGGCCGTCACAGAGATTGGTATCAGAGAACCGGTTGAGATTACACATGAATATACCTAAGTCATCATCCCATTGCATGCTAAGTATGTCCACATGTGTAGAAAACGCTAATAAGAAGTGAAAGATAGATAAGAAATGGTTAGAAAACGTAGTAATCTAGCTCTAATGGTGGCTGAAATTTTATGACAGCCATGGCTTCCCGTGGACGACGTGGAGGTGTGCCAGCTCGCGACGACGAGCAGAGGCGTGATGAGCAGGCGGAGCAACAGGCCCCAGCACCGCGAGGCCCTGTGCTTCCCCCACCACCGCCAGTGGACTATGGAGTATTCATGCAAGGTCTGGTGCAGGCCATGCAGACGCAGGCCCACACCCAGGCAGCACTCCAGGCCCAGTTGGAGGCCCAGGTAGAATAATGAAACAACTAGTAGTTTGCTATTTAAATTGCATGATATTGTGTTTATCGTATATGCTTGTTGTGTAATGTAGCAGGCTCAGGCCCCAGCTCAGGACCATGGTGGACCTCCCATCATGGAGCGATTCAAGAGGATGACCCCACCCTCTTTTAAGGGGGAGAGTGATCCATTAATGGCAGAAAGCTGGTTAAGGGAGACAGAGAAAATCTTCCGAGCTATCAGGTGTCCTGATGAGGATAAGGTGACATTAGCCACCTACATGCTACAGGTATGTTTAGTTATGCTTGTATGTTGGTTGTCAAGTTAGAATTTGTTAGTTGGTGCTTATGAAGGTGTATTGCAGGAGAGAGCTGATGTATGGTGGTCCTCCCTACTGCGTACACGCTTCGAGGACGGAGCAGTAGTTGTGGCATGGGACGCGTTCGTGAGGCTCTTTCGAGCCAAGTTCGTCCCAGAGCACATCCAGGACAAGATGGAGCAAGAATTCCTTTCCCTGACACAAGGATCAATGACCGTCCTGGAATACGAGGCAAGGTTTTCTGAACTTTCTAAATATGCACCGCATATCGTAGAGAATGAGCGCAGGAAGACCAAGAAATTCGTGATGGGTCTCAAACCATCACTGCGGACGAGACTCGTGGCGTTTGACCACCGCACGCTAGACGAGGCCCTCAGCGCTGCCTGCAGACAGGAGGGAGAAATGGAGCAATATCTGGAGGAGAAGAAGGCTTCGCAAAAGAGGCCGGCAGCGACATTCCAGCGGCAGGATAAGAGGAAAATGGTGTACCAGACACCGCAGAGAAACCAATGACAGTCAGCAACTCTCAGGTACCTTCTGTACGTTCCCCCGGTGTGAAGAAAGAGTGTCCCCACTGCGGGAAGACGCATGGTGGATCCGAGTGTTGGTTAGTAGCGGGTAGATGCTTAAAGTGTGGGAGCAGCGACCACAAGATCAAGGACTGCCCAAGACTTCAGCAGGGAGCTCAGCGTGGAGCGCCAGTACCAGCAGTAGCGGCAGCCGCGCCAGCTACAGGGAGACCAGGAAGGCCTCGAGCCCCAGCTCGAGTGTTTGCGTTAGCTCGTGAGGACGCCGAGCAGGCGGAGCATGTCACCGAAGGTACAGTTTTGCTTTCGGTGTGCACGCTCGGGTTTGTTTGATACGGGTGCTACTCACTCGTTCATTTCGAGCGGTTCGCTAGGCAGTTAGCCCTAGAGTCAGGCATAGAGTCTGAGGAGTTAGAGGTCCCTTTGTCTGTGCACACCCCTGCGGGTACGGTATCGACTAGGAAGTGCATTCCGTCGTTACCCGTGTGCATTGAGGATAGATTCCTAGATGGGTGCTTCTTCTTGCTAAAGATGAAGGACTATGATTGCATTTTGGTCTGGATTGGCTAGAGGAGCATTATGCGTTAGTGGATTGTCGTAGGAAGAAGATTGTCTTCCGCATTCCTGGTGAGGACGAGTTCTCTCATCCTTGCCAAAGAACTTAGCGGGAAAGTTAGTCATCTCTGCCATGAAGGCGATGCGCATGGTGAACAAGGGCTGTGACGCATTTCTTGCCAGCGTTATGCTAGTACCCGATGCTGGTTCGTCACTGACTCTTGCAGAGATGATGTGGTGCAGGATTTCCAGATGTCTTTCCCGATGACTTGTCTGGATTGCCACCGATAGGGAGATAGAGTTCACTATAGAGTTGCTTCCAGGCACCTCTCCTATCTCGAAGGCCCCTTATAGGATGGCACCTGCAGAGTTAGCCGAGTGAGGAAGCAATTGCAAGAATTGCTTGATAAGGGATTTATTCGCCCTAGTGTTTCCCCTTGGGGCGCACCTGTATTATTCGTCAAGAAGAAAGACGGGTCACTTCGGTTGTGCATTGATTATAGGAAGCTAAACCAAGTGACTGTGAAGAACAGGTATCCCTTACCTCGGATTGATGATTTGTTTGACCAGTTGCGAGAGGCATCAGTCTTTTCCAAGATTGACTTGCGATCTGGCTATCATCAGTTGCGGATTAGGAGTGAGGATGTGTCCAAGACGGCGTTTAGAACCGTTATGGACATTATGAGTTTTTGGTTCTTCCTTCGGATTGACCAACGCCCCTGCAGCGTTCATGGATCTCATGAACCGGGTGTTTAGTCCGTACTTAGATAGCTTTGTCGTAGTGTTTATTGACGATGTGTTGGTCTACTCTCCGGATGAGGCCACGCACCGTCAGCATTGAGGTTAGTCTTAGAGGTTCTTCGTGAGCACAAGCTGTATGCAAAATTCAGCAAGTGCGATTTTGGTTGCGCGAGGTTCATTTCCTCGGGCATGTTCATCTCCGGCGCTGGTGTAGCTGTTGATCCAGCGAAGGTCCAGGCAGTTATGGATTGGGAGATTCCCAGGACCCCTTCGGAGATTCGTAGCTTTATTGGGTTAGCTGGTTATTATCGGCGATTCATTGAGGGTTTCTCATCCATCGCCGCCCCTTTGACAAAGCTGACCGGAAAGGTGAGAAGTTCGTATGGTCTGAGGCATGTGAGCGTAGCTTTCAGCTATTGAAGGCTAAGCTTACTTCTGCTCCGGTATTGGTATTGCCTAGTGGTCTAGAGGGCTTTGCCATTTATACGGATGCATCTCAGATTGGTTTGGGCTGTGTGCTCATGCAGCAAGAGAGGGTAGTAGGCTTATGCTTCTCGTCAGTTGAAGGAGCATGAGAAGAACTATCCGACTCATGATTTGGAGTAGCAGCTGTGGTTCATGCACTAAAGATCTGGAGGCACTATCTATGGTGTCAGATTTGAGGTGTTTTACCGACCACAAGAGCTTGAAGTATCTTTCTCCAAAAGGAATTAAACCTGAGGCAGAGAAGATGGATTGAGTTCTTGAAGGACTATGACTTCGACCTTCAGTATCATCCTGGAAAGGCGAATGTCGTAGCGGATGCTCTTAGTAGAAAGAGGTCTTCGCTCCAGCAGGATTGGAAGATGTTGGAGGATGCAGCGTGCTCTATGACCGAGTTAGAGCCATCGTTGTGTCAGGCTTTTGTAGCTCAGCTATCCCTTAGATCCTCAGTCTTGGATGAGGTGATTGAGCAGCAGAAAGCCGACCCTAGATTGTTAGAGTTAGTGGGTAAGGCGGGCATTGCTCGTGATGAGGACGGTGTGATTAGATTTCAGCACCGTGTTTGTGTCCCCGATGTGGTAGATGTCCGTGAGCATGTGTTAGCGGAGGCTCATAGATCGCGATTCTCTATTCATCCGGGTAACACTAAGATGTATCAAGACCTGAAGAGATCATTTTGGTGGTCCGGCATGAAGAAGGATGTTGCGGATTATGTGTCTAGATGTCTAGTGTGTCAGCAAGTGAAAGCCGAGCGGCAGCGACCATCTGGCCTTATGCAGAAGATGGATATCCCAGTATGGAAGTGGGAAGCTGTCACTATGGATTTCGTATCGGGTTTGCCTCGATCTAGAAGGGGCAATGACTCGATTTGGGTAGTTGTAGATAGATTCTCGAAGACTGCTCATTTCTTGCCTATGAAGAAGAAGCAGTCAGTAGAGAGTTTAGCTAGATTGTATGTTAGTAGTGTCATTAGATTGCATGGTGTGCCGAAGTCGATCATTTCGGATCGAGATCCGAGATTTACTTCGAGATTGTGGAAGGTCTTCAGGATGCGTTAGGTTCGGAGAAGCTCAGTTCGGCGTTTCATCCCCAGACCGATGGACAGTCCGAGAGGACTATCCAGACGCTCGAGGATATGTTGAGAGCGTGTGTTCTGGATTGGAAGGATGATTGGGAGCGTCATTTACCTCTTGTGGAGTTCGCATACAACAACAGCTTTCATGCTAGTATTGGTATGGCTCCATTCGAGGCGTTGTATGGTAGGCCCTGCAGATCTCCTTTATGTTGGGAGGAGACTGGTGATAGGCAGTTGATCGGACCGGAGTTGGTTCAGGAAACTTCGGATAAGATCCAGCTTATCAGGAAAAGGCTTGTTGCGGCACAGGATAGGCAGAAGAGTTATGCCGACAACAGGAGAAAGGATTTAGAGTTCGAGGTTGGCGATCATGTCTTCTTGAAGATATCGCCTACTCGAGGAGTTGTCAGATTTGGCAGGCATAGCAAGCTAAGCCCTAGATTCATTGGCCCATATGAGATTCTCAGACGTTTGGGCAACGTGGCGTACGAGCTAGCATTACCCCAGCTTTGGCTAGCGTTCACCCGTATTTACGTATCTATGCTCAGGAAGTATGTCCGAGATCCATCTCATGTGATTAGTCATGAGCCAGTGGAGATCCAGCCAGATCTTTCGTATGTCGAGCAACCAGTAGCCATTCTTGACCGGAAGGTTCAGCATCTCCGGAACAAGAGTATTGCGTCGGTGAAAGTTCTATGGCGGAACTTCTCACGTGAGGAGGCTACGTGGGAGCTTGAGGATGCGATGAAGAAGAAGTATCCCCTTTTGTTTGAGTAGTGTCGTTCTAACTTCGAGGACGAAGTTTCTTTAAGGGGGAGAGGGTGTAAGGCCCTCGAATTTTCGTCGCATTATTTGTGTTATGTTGTATACTTGTGCTTGTGTATGTATATACATCTTTACGTACGTATAATTAGTATAATTACGTGTGCATATGTTTATATAAATATAAATAATGTATGTGTGCATGGTGATAGTGTGGATATAATACCATATACATATTGCATGTATATACGCATGGTATGCATGGTTTTCTGCATAACTTAGGGTTCTGGCCGAAGGCCCCTTTGGCGTCAACCCCAGGCCGTTGAGCCAGTGTCAGCGTCCAGCTGGACGCCAGCACTAACTCCGGCGTCCAGCGATATGGACGCCAACTTCTCTGACCTGCATGCGCAGCAGAGCTGCAAGCTTCTGAAACAAGGCAAGCTATCCATGGGGGGATGTCCCCCAACGGCTCTGAGGGTGTCCCATCACCTAGTGAGTGGGAAGAGACCCTCTTTAGATTGAACCCGAAATGGCTCTCCCCACACTTTCTCATTCACCCTTGCAAGAGGAGAAAAGAAGAGAGAAAAACCTAGAGCATTCTGTGAGAAAAACCCCATCTTGGCACCCCCAAAATCCGACCCCCTGGAGGTTGATCTGAAGATCTACTGCGACAAGGAGGAGCTGAAGCAAAGGAGAAGGCTTCCCCATCATCCCCTCGGCGTGGAGAACCCCAGGAGCCCGGAGGAAGGCGATCTTGGAGGCACTTCTGCAACTTCTTGGACTGCCCAAGGAGGTCTTCTTCGAGCCATAAATCCCTTGGAGGAATTTTAGAGAGGCAAGTGACCTATCTATGGTGTCCCCGTATGAGTCTAGGTGGGTTGTGATTTTTATGAAA
This sequence comes from Colocasia esculenta, assembly GCA_014218235.1. Lineage (NCBI taxonomy): Eukaryota > Viridiplantae > Streptophyta > Magnoliopsida > Alismatales > Araceae > Colocasia > Colocasia esculenta. The sequence goes on along the minus strand of CM024758.1, from coordinate 98,230,097 downwards.
TTGTCTTCGAGTCCTAGACCCTCCATTTCACCCAAGATTTAGAGCTCGGGTCTGTGTTTCTGCACAGACCTGATTAACGGCAAGGTCCCTGGACGCCCAGTTCCTCCTTGGCGTCCGTCGATCATGCCGCCGACTCTGAGCCAGCGGCCAGAGACCGCCGTCTAGTTCTTCGAACAGAACAGTGAGCTGTTCTGTTCCTCTTGTACATTAATTTCGGTATGTTTTATGCGATGAGGATATATGTACACCTTATACTCTATGTATATTGTGCATCGTGGTTGTGATGAACATGGTGTGATGGTGAATGCGGTTAATAGTGTCTTTTGAACTTGTGAGCATGACTTGTAGGTAATTTTGCAAATCCATGTTCCATGACTAGGAGTAGTTGAATGTCTTGGTTGCAGTCTATTCATGAAGGACTGTGAAGCATGTATGTATGTTCTGAAATTTTGGTAATTTATCCATGCTTGAGAAATTGTAAATAAGTTCGGTTCGGTAAAATAAAAACATGCAAAAGAAATGGTTGTGGTAATTGATTAGAGATGTATGAATTAGGGTGATGTTGTATTCTAAATCATGCATATGTTGGCAGTCTCTGTGCAAACAGTGAGTGGCTAAATTGCAAATGGGTAGACCCATGTTAGCTTAAGTGTGAATAATATGCCAATTAAGTGTTTATTTTCTGTAAATTATATTCAGCTCAGAAAATACGAAAATTTGAGGTGTGATCATGAACCGAAAACAGCATGTGGTTAAATTTCAGGTCATTTGGACCCTGAAATAATAATAAATTTGTAATGTTTATAGTTGTACTGCATTAAGTGTTTTTCATTTAATGTGTTTTATTTCGTGTTTTGGTTATAAAAAGTTATGTGTTTCATGTGAAATGTGAATAATTCGCACATATGATCGTATGTGATTAGATTTGTTTAAACCAGCATGATTAGTGATTACTGGGTGTTAAACCTTGAAATTCTGTAGTGCATGTTAGGAACAACAGAGGTGTTAATGTGACTAAGAAAGTGAATGTGATGAAAAGTTAAGTGTAAACCATGTGTAAAAACTATGTGTAAAACGGTAAATGTGTAAAGTGAAATTGTGCCAAAGTGATACTGCTTCCGAGAAGACAGTGGAGCCGTATCAGGGAAAAGTCCCCCTGAGAAAGTTCATTGTGTTAAGTGACCCTAAGGGCATTAGGGGGAAATCCTGGAGGTGGACAAGTACCACTGGTTAGGGTGGAGACGTGTTCTCCCGGTCTGCGCAGTGCCAAGAGTCATCACTGTATTGCCTAGGTGATGTGCTATGTGTTATGTGATGTGAATGTGTATATGTCCTTCTTTGGTGGTTTGGACTATGTGTACGGCACCTAAAATGTGTGATGCGAAATGTGTAAAGTGTATGTGACCATGTGTAAATGTGTAAGTGACATGTGAATGTGTATGTGTAAAGTGAACCATGTGAAAACGAAACTGTGTAAAGAAAATGTGAAACTAAAAATATGAGAATGTGTTATTGGAACCATGTAAGTCAAATCTGAAATCATAAGAAATCAGTAAACTCATGTTATCATTATCATGTTTATGTGTGCATAAATGCCTAGAATCCATGTTAGGGATATTGATGAAGACGGGCATAAGATAGCATGATTACTTGTTGACATGATATGTTTTATGCGTTAGTGTAGCTCTCATGCTTAGGTTTCAGCCAGGGAACCATATGAAATCAGCAATCTAAAGCATGTGAAAAGGGTCCTGTATGTGTTTAAAAATAGGTGAAATCCATACTAGTTGTGTTTCCTTTCATGTGTGTAAATTGTTCATGTTGATAACTTTCATGTTCTAGCTTTAAAGATTTAAGTTCATGAGTTAATTGAATAGAGACCATGTGATAGGCGAATTTTATTTTGGAAATCTGAAAGCATGACTATGTGTAGAATTTTAGAACTTTCAGGATAGGTTGAAAACTTTGAATGGATAGCATGCTTGTGTTGCAAATTGTAAATGTGCATGTAGAAACCACTAGAACTTGTACGTGTACATCATGAATAGTGTTGCTTGCTGAGTCCTTGGACTCACTCCTTGCTTCGGCGTACAGGTATAGTTGGTGACACGACACCGTTGGAGGAGACGGTGGAGACGGACTCCGAGCGCGGAGATTAGCTAGTGGGAGTTTCATTGTGATTTGTGTATTCATTCGTATGTACTTGGAACGTGTATTAGAATTATCATGAAAAGAATATATATGTGGACATTATGTATTTCCATTTCAGCGATTTAAGTTATGTGAACTCTTAGTTCCTTTTGACAATTGCAAACTTCATGTATGTTAAATGTGGATGATGAATGAATGGAGATAGTTCTCTTTTACTTCCGCTACTCTGTTGTATGTTCGCGTGTATCTCAGCTGTTTGTATCATTTGGGTAAATGTCCCACTGTGAGGACTCTTGCTATACCGACGTGGGTTGGTATAACCGTACCGGTATAATGAGGGCCGTCACAGAGATTGGTATCAGAGCGACCGGTTGAGATTACACATGAATATACCTAAGTCATCATCCCCATTGCATGCTAAGTATGTCCACATGTGTAGAAAACGCTAATAGAAGTGAAAGATAGATAAGAAATGGTTAGAAAACGTAGTAATCTAGCTCTAATGGTGGCTGAAATTTTATGACAGCCATGGCTTCCCGTGGACGACGTGGAGGTGTGCCAGCTCGCGACGACGAGCAGAGGCGTGATGAGCAGGCGGAGCAACAGGCCCCAGCACCGCGAGGCCCTGTGCTTCCCCCACCACCGCCAGTGGACTACGGAGTATTCATGCAAGGTCTGGTGCAGGCCATGCAGACGCAGGCCCACACCCAGGCAGCACTCCAGGCCCAGTTGGAGGCCCAGGTAGAATAATGAAACAACTAGTAGTTTGCTATTTAAATTGCATGATATTGTGTTTATCGTATACTGCTTGTTGTGTAATGTAGCAGGCTCAGGCCCCAGCTCAGGACCATGGTGGACCTCCCATCATGGAGCGATTCAAGAGGATGACCCCACCCTCTTTTAAGGGGGAGAGTGATCCATTAATGGCAGAAAGCTGGTTAAGGGAGACAGAGAAAATCTTCCGAGCTATCAGGTGTCCTGATGAGGATAAGGTGACATTAGCCACCTACATGCTACAGGTATGCCTTTGTTTATGCTTGAATGTTGCTTGTCAAGTTAGAATTTGTTAGTTGGTGCTTATGAAGGTGTATTGCAGGAGAGAGCTGATGTATGGTGGTCCTCCCTACTGCGTACACGCTTCGAGGACGGAGCAGTAGTTGTGGCATGGGACGCGTTCGTGAGGCTCTTTCGAGCCAAGTTCGTCCCAGAGCACATCCAGGACAAGATGGAGCAAGAATTCCTTTCCCTGACACAAGGATCAATGACCGTCCTGGAATACGAGGCAAGGTTTTCTGAACTTTCTAAATATGCACCGCATATCGTAGAGAATGAGCGCAGGAAGACCAAGAAATTCGTGATGGGTCTCAAACCATCACTGCGGACGAGACTCGTGGCGTTGACCACCGCACGCTAGACGAGGCCCTCAGCGCTGCCTGCAGACAGGAGGGAGAAATGGAGCAATATCTGGAGGAGAAGAAGGCTTCGCAAAAGAGGCCGGCATCGACATTCCAGCGGCAGGATAAGAGGAAAATGGTGTACCAGACACCGCAGAAACCAATGACAGTCAGCAACTCTCAGGTACCTTCTGTACGTTCCCCCGGTGTGAAGAAAGAGTGTCCCCACTGCGGGAAGACGCATGGTGGATCCGAGTGTTGGTTAGTAGCGGGTAGATGCTTAAAGTGTGGGAGCAGCGACCACAAGATCAAGGACTGCCCAAGACTTCAGCAGGGAGCTCAGCGTGGAGCGCCAGTACCAGCAGTAGCGGCAGCCGCGCCAGCTACAGGGAGACCAGGAAGGCCTCGAGCCCCAGCTCGAGTGTTTGCGTTAGCTCGTGAGGACGCCGAGCAGGCGGAGCATGTCACCGAAGGTACAGTTTTGCTTTTCGGTGTGCACGCTCGGGTTTTGTTTGATACGGGTGCTACTCACTCGTTCATTTCCGAGCGGTTCGCTAGGCAGTTAGCCCTAGAGTCAGGCATAGAGTCTGAAGAGTTAGAGGTCCCTTTGTCCGTGCACACCCCTGCGGGTACGGTATCGACTAGGAAGTGCATTCCGTCGTTACCCGTGTGCATTGAGGATAGATTCCTAGATGGGTGCTTCTTCTTGCTAAAGATGAAGGACTATGATTGCATTTTTGGTCTGGATTGGCTAGAGGAGCATTATGCGTTAGTGGATTGTCGTAGGAAGAAGATTGTCTTCCGCATTCCTGGTGAGGACGAGTTCTCTCATCCCTTACCAAAGAACTTAGCGGGAAAGTTAGTCATCTCTGCCATGAAGGCGATGCGCATGGTGAACAAGGGCTGTGACGCATTTCTTGCCAGCGTTATGCTAGTACCCGATGCTGGTTCGTCACTGACTCTTGCAGAGATTGATGTGGTGCGGGACTTTCCAGATGTCTTTCCCGATGACTTGTCTGGATTGCCACCCGATAGGGAAATAGAGTTCACTATAGAGTTGCTTCAAGGCACCTCTCCTATCTCGAAGGCCCCTTATAGGATGGCACCTGCAGAGTTAGTCGAGTTGAGGAAGCAATTGCAAGAATTGCTTGATAAGGGATTTATTCGCCCTAGTGTTTCCCCTTGGGGCGCACCTGTATTATTCGTCAAGAAGAAAGACGGGTCACTTCGGTTGTGCATTGATTATAGGAAGCTAAACCAAGTGACTGTGAAGAACAGGTATCCCTTACCTCGGATTGATGATTGTTTGACCAGTTGCGAGAGGCATCAGTCTTTTCCAAGATTGACTTGCGATCTGGCTATCATCAGTTGCGGATTAGGAGTGAGGATGTGTCCAAACGGCGTTTAGAACCCGTTATGGACATTATGAGTTTTTGGTTCTTCCCTTCGGATTGACCAACGCCCCTGCAGCGTTCATGGATCTCATGAACCGGGTGTTTAGTCCGTACTTAGATAGCTTTGTCGTAGTGTTTATTGACGATGTGTTGGTCTACTCTCCGGATGAGACCACGCACCGTCAGCATCTGAGGTTAGTCTTAGAGGTTCTTCGTGAGCACAAGCTGTATGCAAAATTCAGCAAGTGCGATTTTTGGTTGCGCGAGGTTCATTTCCTCGGGCATGTCATCTCCGGCGCTGGTGTAGCTGTTGATCCAGCGAAGGTCCAGGCAGTTATGGATTGGGAGATTCCCAGGACCCCTTCGGAGATTCGTAGCTTTATTGGGTTAGCTGGTTATTATCGGCGATTCATTGAGGGTTTCTCATCCATCGCCGCCCCTTTGACAAAGCTGACCCGGAAAGGTGAGAAGTTCGTATGGTCTGAGGCATGTGAGCGTAACTTTCAGCTATTGAAGGCTAAGCTTACTTCTGCTCCGGTATTGGTATTGCCTAGTGGTCTAGAGGGCTTTGCCATTTATACGGATGCATCTCAGATTGGTTTGGGCTGTGTGCTCATGCAGCAAGAGAGGGTAGTAGCTTATGCTTCTCGTCAGTTGAAGGAGCATGAGAAGAACTATCCGACTCATGATTTGGAGTTAGCAGCTGTGGTTCATGCACTAAAGATCTGGAGGCACTATCTCTATGGTGTCAGATTTGAGGTGTTTACCGACCACAAGAGCTTGAAGTATCTTTTCTCCCAAAAGGAATTAAACCTGAGGCAGAGAAGATGGATTGAGTTCTTGAAGGACTATGACTTCGACCTTCAGTATCATCCTGGAAAGGCGAATGTCGTAGCGGATGCTCTTAGTAGAAAGAGGTCTTCGCTCCAGCAGGATTGGAAGATGTTGGAAGATGCAGCGTGCTCTATGACCGAGTTAGAGCCATCGCTATGTCAGGCTTTTGTAGCTCAGCTATCCCTTAGATCCTCAGTCTTGGATGAGGTGATTGAGCAGCAGAAAGCCGACCCTAGATTGTTAGAGTTAGTGGGTAAGGCGGGCATTGCTCGTGATGAGGACGGTGTGATTAGATTTCAGCACCGTGTTTGTGTCCCCGATGTGGTAGATGTCCGTGAGCATGTGTTAGCGGAGGCTCATAGATCACGATTCTCTATTCATCCGGGTAACACTAAGATGTATCAAGACCTGAAGAGATCATTTTGGTGGTCCGGCATGAAGAAGGATGTTGCGGATTATGTGTCTAGATGTCTAGTGTGTCAGCAAGTGAAAGCCGAGCGGCAGCGACCATCTGGCCTTATGCAGAGATGGATATCCCAGTATGGAAGTGGGAAGCTGTCACTATGGATTTCGTATCGGGTTTGCCTCGATCTAGAAGGGGCAATGACTCGATTTGGGTAGTTGTAGATAGATTCTCAAGACTGCTCATTTCTTGCCTATGAAGAAGAAGCAGTCAGTAGAGAGTTTAGCTAGATTGTATGTTAGTGGTATCATTAGATTGCATGGTGTGCCGAAGTCGATCATTTCGGATCGAGATCCGAGATTTACTTCGAGATTGTGGAAAGGTCTTCAGGATGCGTTAGGTTCGGAGCTTAAGCTCAGTTCGGCGTTTCATCCCCAGACCGATGGACAGTCCGAGAGGACTATCCAGACGCTCGAGGATATGTTGAGAGCGTGTGTTCTGGATTGGAAGGATGATTGGGAGCGTCATTTACCTCTTGTGGAGTTCGCATACAACAACAGCTTTCATGCGAGTATTGGAATGGCTCCATTCGAGGCGTTGTATGGTAGGCCCTGCAGATCTCCTTTATGTTGGGAGGAGACTGGTGATAGGCAGTTGATCGGACCGGAGTTGGTTCAGGAAACTTCGGATAAGATCCAGCTTATTAGGAAAAGGCTTGTTGCGGCACAGGATAGGCAGAAGAGTTATGCCGACAACAGGAGAAAGGATTTAGAGTTCGAGGTTGGCGATCATGTCTTCTTGAAGATATCGCCTACTCGAGGAGTTGTCAGATTTGGCAGGCATAGCAAGCTAAGCCCTAGATTCATTGGCCCATATGAGATTCTCAGACGTTTGGGCAACGTGGCGTACGAGCTAGCATTACCCCCGGCTTTGGCTAGCGTTCACCCGGTATTTCACGTATCTATGCTCAGGAAGTATGTCCGAGATCCATCTCATGTGATTAGTCATGAGCCAGTGGAGATCCAGCCAGATCTTTCGTATGTCGAGCAACCAGTAGCTATTCTTGACCAGAAGGTTCAGCATCTCCGGAACAAGAGTATTGCGTCGGTGAAAGTTCTATGGCGGAACTTCTCACGTGAGGAGGCTACTTGGGAGCTTGAGGACGCGATGAAGAAAAAGTATCCCCTTTTGTTTGAGTAGTGTCGTTCTAACTTCGAGGACGAAGTTTCTTTAAGGGGGAGAGGGTGTAAGGCCCTCGAATTTTCGTCGCAATAATTGTGTTTATGTGTGTATACTTGTGCTTGTGTATGTATATACATCTTTACGTACGTATAATTAGTATAATTACGTGTGCATATGTTTATATTAAATATAAATAATGTATGTGTTGCATGGTGATAGTGTGGATATAATACCATATACATATTGCATGTATATACGCATGGTGTGCAAGGTTTTCTGCATAACTTAGGGTTCTGGCCGAAGGCCCTTTGGCGTCAACCCCAGGCCGTTGAGCCAGTGTCAGCGTCCAGACCTGGACGCCAGCACTAACTCCGGCGTCCAGCGATATGGACGCCAACTTCTCTGACCTGCATGAGCAGCAGAGCTGCAAGCTTCTGAAACAAGGCAAGCTATCCATTGGGGGGATGTCCCCCAACGGCTCTGAGGGTGTCCCATCACCCTAGTGAGTGGGAAGGAGACCCTCTTTAGATCTGAACCCGAATTGGCTCTCCCCACACTTCTCATTTCACCCTTGCAAGAGGAGAAAGAAGAGAGAAAAACCCTAGAGCATTCTGTGAGAAAAACCCCATCTTGGCACCCCCAAATCCGACCCCCTGGAGGTTGATCTGAAGATCTACTGCGACAAGGAGGAAGCTGAAGCAAAGGAGAAGGCTTCCCCATCATCCCCTCGGCGTGGAGAACCCCCAGGAGCCCGGAGGAAGGCGATCTTGGAGGCACTTCTGCAACTTCTTGGAACTGCCCAAGGAGGTCTTCTTCGAGCCATAAATCCCTTGGAGGAATTTTAGAGAGGCAAGTGACCTATCTATGGTGTCCCCGTATGAGTCTAGGTGGGTTTTGTGATTTTTATGAAATTGTCTTCGAGTCCTAGACCCTCCATTTCACCCAAGATTTAGAGCTCGGGTCTGTGTTTCTGCACAGACCTGATTAAACGGCAAGGTCCCTGGACGCCCAGTTCCTCCTTGGCGTCCGTCGATCATGCCGCCAACTCTAAGCCAGCGGCCAGAGACCGCCGTCTAGTTCTTCCGAACAGAACAGTGAGCTGTTCTGTTCCTCTTGTACATTAATTTCGGTATGTTTTATGCGATGAGGATATATTGTACACCTTATACTCTATGTATATTGTGCATCGTGGTTGTGAATGAACATGGTGTGATGGTGAATGCGGGTTAATAGTGTCTTTTGAACTTGTGAGCATGACTTGTAGGTAATTTTGCAAATCCATGTTCCATGACTAGGAGTAGTTGAATGTCTTGGTTGCAGTCTATTCATGAAGGACTGTGAAGCATGTATGTATGTTCTGAAATTTTGGTAATTTATCCATGCTTGAGAAATTGTAAATAAGTTCGGTTCGGTAAAATAAAAACATGCAAAAGAAATGGTTGTGGTAATTGATTTAGAGATGTATGAATTAGGGTGATGTTGTATTCTAAAATCATGCATATGTTGGCAGTCTCTGTGCAAAACAGTGAGTGGCTAAATTGCAAAATGTGTTAGACCCACGTTAGCTTAAGTTGTGAATAATATGCCAATTAAGTGTTTTATTTTCTGTAAATTATATTCAGCTCAGAAAAATACGAAAATTTGAGTGTGTGATCATGAACCCGAAAACAGCATGTGGTTAAAATTTCAGGTCATTTGGACCCGTAAATAAAAAGTTATGTGTTTTCATGTGAAATGTGAATAATTCGCACATATGATCGTAATGTGATTAGATTTTGTTTAAACCCAGCATGATTAGTGTGATTACTGGGTGTTAAACCTTGAAATTCTGTAGTGCCATGTTAGGAACAACAGAGGTGTTAATGTGACTAAGAAAGTGAATGTGATGAAAAGTGTTAAGTGTAAACCATGTGTAAAAACTATGTGTAAAACGGTAAATGTGTAAAAGTGAAATTGTGCCAAAGTGATACTGCTTCCGAGAAGGCAGTGGAGCCGTATCAGGGAAAAGTCCCCCTGAGAAAGTTCATTGTGTTAAGTGACCCTAAGGGCATTAGGGGGAAATCCTGGAGGTGGACAAGTACCACTGGTTAGGGTGGAGACGTGTTCTCCCGGTCTGCGCAGTCCACTGACTCTAGCGCATATCCCCATAAGGAAACTGGTAACTGTGAACGGCTCATCATGGATCGCACCATGTCCAACAAGGTACGATTTCTCCTTTCCGATACACCATTCATCTGTGGTGTATAGGGAGGAGTCCATTGAGAAAGGATACCATTGTCCTTTAAGAATTGTGTGAACTCTGTACTTAAGTATTCACCTCCTCGGTCTGACCGTAGGATTTTAATACTCTTTCCAGTTTGTTTCTCAACTTCATTCTTAAATTCTTAGAATTTCCCAAAGGCTTCAGATTTGTACTTCATTAAGTAAACAAATCCGAACCTTGAGTAGTCATCCGTGAATGTAATGAAGTATGAGTAGCCACCCTTGGCTTGGGTAGACATTGGACCACATACATCCGAATGTATTAGTTCCAATATGTCCTTGGCCCTATCTCCATGTCCACTAAATGGAGATTTGGTCAACTTACCCATTAAACAGGATTCACAAGTTGCATATGATTCATAATCAAATGGATCCAAGTATCCATTCTTATGCAACTTTTGAACCCTATTCTCGCCAATGTGACCAAGCCTACAATGCCATAAGTAGGCAGTGTTCACACTATTCTTACTTCTCTTAGGAGAAACATCAACATGGAGATTTTCATAAGAGACATCAAGCAGATACAAACCATTCACCAAACTTGCTAAAGCAACTAGTTTATTTCTTAAATAAACTGAACAACTATTGTTCTCAATGGTAAACATGTATCCAATTCTGTCTAAACAGGAAACAGAAATAATGTTCTTAATGATACTAGGCACATAGTAGCAATCATCTAATAAAAGCAAATCTCCAGAAGGTAACTTGAGCTTCACTGTCCCCACAGTGTGTGCACCAACACTTGTGCCGTTTCCAAGCCTCAAGTTCACCTCGCCCTTGCTCAGTTTCCTTCTACTTGTCAGCACCTGCACATCATTGCAGATATGAGAAGCACATCCAGTGTCTAAAACCCAAGATGTAGAATCTCTAATAGACAAGTGAAGATCTATCATATAGATACCTGAAGCTTCGCTAAGCTTCTGCTTCTCCTGAGCCTTCATTGCAAGATAGTCCTTGCAATTTCTTTTCCAGTGCCCCTTTTTCTTGCAGTGGAAGCACTCGCCCTTTTCTTCTCCTTTGCTTATGTCCTTCTTTTGTTTCTGCTTAGACTGCTTCTTTGCATTGCCTTTCTTAAAGGCTTGCCCTGCTTTCCTCTTCTTGTTGGACTTTCCAACCATGAGAACAGTGGGCTTTTCCTTCTTAAGGTTGCCCTCAGCAGTCTTCAGCATGTTGAGCATCTCAGCTAAACTCACCTCAATCTTGTTCATTGTGAAGTTCACAATGAACTGGGAAAATGAATCTGGAAGTGATTGGAGAATGAGGTCCGTGCTCAGTTCCTTGTCAAGAGGAAAACCAAGCCCCTCGAGCCTCTCAATCCACTCTATCATCTTCAGCACATGAGTCTGTACTGAAGACCCCTCTGCCATGCGAGCTCTGAACAGTGCCTTGGATATCTCATATCTCTCTACCCTGCTCTGCTCTTCAAATAGCTCCTGCAAGTGCTGCATGATGGATCTAGCATCCATGTTCTCATGCTGCCTTTGCAACTCATTGCTCATTGAGGCAAGCATGTAGCATTGGGCCAGAGTGGAATCCTCCTTCCACTTTGCAAATTCAAGTGTTTCCCCTTCTGGTGCGTCTAGGGGTGGTTCAGCTGGGATCTCACCTTCCAGGACATAGGCAATGCGCTCAGACCTGAGGACAATCTTCAGGTTCCTGAGCCAATCCGAGTAGTTCGGGCCTGTCAATTTGTTGGCATCCAGTATGCCACGGAGTGGGTTACCTGACGACATTTTTGCCTATAAAGGAAATGTAAACACAATTAGCAGATGTTCATAATAATTAAATCTAGATTAGGACTTTAATCACGATTAGCTCCCACTATTTTCCGACAGACTGTATAACCCTCAGATATACAGAATGGGAGACTTCGACGGTCTCCTAGTGGGGATCGGAATCTTACAGACTCATAGCATGATCTTGTGGATAGCACAACAAACCACACTATGATCTGAAAGCGGTCAACTCTTGACACTTGCAACTCTTGCAATATCCGATCTTATTTTGGCCCCTGAATTTTAATGACCTTGTGGATAGCACAACAAGTCATTAAATCCAGTCTAAGCAGTACCATCATTACGTAACGAGCATAGATTTGGATGTAGCCCTTGTGGATAGCACAACAAACTTGCCTGATCTAATGGCAATCCTAAAACTATAATGATGGAGGGCCACGTAATTCATTCTTAATGATTACGCTACGGCTTAAAATTTAAACAAGGAGGGATTTTGATATATTTTATCTTGGTCTCTATATCTGCGTGCTATTGATATATAGAATTTGGAATATCATATATTTAATTATATATATCATAGCACATTCCACATATATCATATATATGAAGAAAAACGATGGATGATCATGGACTTTAACCTAGAGTGGCATTACCAGAGCCAGTTGGTAATCCACAAACACAGTGAATAAATGGCAGCCCCGCATTGAATGCATTTGCTTGATGTAACTCTATCTCCATGAAGGTCCTGCATGGTATTCTCCTCCATCTCCGCCAATCCGCTTCTTATAATTACAAGTAATATTTAAATTGGGCTCGCAGGCCCATAAATGTACATCAGATAATAATAAGAAAACTTGAACAAGTCAAGGGGAGTACATAACAGGAGGGAGATAGAATGTACAACCCGGATTTAATAGAGGGAGAGAGGGAGGCACGCAGTCCTCATAAATTACATCACATGCCATTAACCATAAACATCATCACATGACATTTAATTCCATGATCATCCATCCACACATCAACACATCACATGCATCAATAAGCAATCATCACATAATTACTTTGAAATAATTTTTATTTCAAAATATAATAATTATATTTTGAAAACCATTTAACTAAACAATTTAGCTAACATGGATAACATCTAATCAACATTAGATAAACGTCATTCACCGTTACTGCATGAATCCGCCAAAATTACAGTTAATTAATTTCACAAGAATCACATTCTTAATTAATTAACATGCTTTAATTAGATGGTAGGAAATAACTAAAACAATTTTAGATTTTCCTTAAACTAATTAAGCAATGGGTCATACATATGAAAAATAATTTACATAGAGTTAAAACATTTTTAAAACTCTTAAAAAAAAAATTTCATAATTTTTTGGGATTTTAAAACCATTTAAATGATTTTAAACAAAATTAAAAACATTAAAAAATGGGAAAAAGGGGGGGGGGGGAAGGGGACGGACCGGATCCGGATCCGGCGCGGGCCCGCGGGGGTCCGCCCGCGACTTAACCGCGGGCGGACCCGCGCGCGGCCCGCGAGGGACCCGCGCGGGGTCACCCCCGCCGCCCGACAGGGCCCGCGGCGGCTGGGGAAACCCTAGCCGCCGCGCCCCACCGGCGCAGCGCCGGTGGGGCGCGGCCCTGCCGCCCTCCGCGCCGCCTCCGGCGGCCGCGGACGGCGCCGGCGGTGCTGGAAGCCGCCGCCCTTCGCCCCTACCAACCCAGAATACCCCCCGAAAAACCCCAAAATCAAAAACGCCCCCTTATCTTGGACTGTCCAAGATGCATGGCGGCGACTGGTTGCAAGGGGTCGTGTGGCCTCTAAAGAGGGGCAAACAACGCCACAAGAGGTTCTTCGGGAAGCCCTTGGTACCAGGAACGATTTCCATGTACCAAACACAAAGTGCACATCTCATGTGCGACCCAAGAGCGAAGTAAAATTGGCGATTCATGCATAACGCGAACCGACGAAAAACGCATGAAATGACGATCATACGACGCCGATACCGACCGGGCCAGCAACCTGGCTTTGATACCACTGTAAGGAAACGCACAGAGCGCAGCGGAAACGCGATTTCCACAGATAGATATCGTTGCCGGTGGTCGGATCGAACAAAAACGGAGAAACCCGCGCACAGGGAGATCCAATATGTACCTTTGCGGGGTTGCGAAACTCCCGAATCCGGGGAGGAGGTGGCGCAGGAGGCGCCGGTGCTTCAAGCCATTCAAATGTCCGGCCTCTAGACGTATCCACGCGAGCTCCGGACGCAGACGGGATCTCCTCGTTCTCCACGCGTTTCCCGGATCTCAGCTCCACCATGTACCAGAGAGAGGAGAGAGAAGGTGGGGAGCGCCCAGGGAGAGAGAGAGGAGGGGGCGACCAGGAGAGAGAGCCTGTAGCTTGGCCAGGGTTTAACTCTCCTCGTAAATATATAGACCCTGCGGTTTTTCACAAAAACCCAGTTAATGTCTATATCGGTCATCCTGCCCAGTCTGCTCGGAACTCTATTGCGTGTGACCCTCTAAGCCCAAGTGCTAGTCCAGTTTTCAGCCCATTAAGCCCAATAACTCTTTATTGACTTATTGCAATTAATTAATATCTCATATTAATTAATTACACAATCAATTATCGTCTCACGATAATTGACCGGGCTTCCAATCAAGTTGGGTGCCAAGCAACACCACTTGATCCTGGAAAGCATTGGGGTTCAGCAACCCATTCAAGGAACCTTTTGTATCATCAGTTACCACGTGACTATAATCCTTCGCTCGTACAATGCTCCCGAGTGCACTTAGGGTATGGTCAACTGTCAAACCCTAATGTGTGTACTCACTTGGTTTAGATGCCGCATAACAATATCAGAAAACTCTTTTTCTGATAAGTAGTCTTGCCCTGGCCAGGGACTATCAGGCATCCTTCCGTAGAGCATTCACTCTCCTATTACCGAGAGCGAGCGATCCCATATTGACCACACAATCACCTTCGAAGGTATTCCGCTAGATCCGAACACTTAACTGATTAAGACCTCATGGCTAGAGATCTATAAGTCAAGGTCAAAACCCAGAAGTCCACCAACAAGGTGTCCTTGGTGTCTCAGGTCTAAGGACCAATCATGCCACTGTGACAATGAATCTAGCTGGTTGACAATTAGGTAACATTACCATCCAGCGATTCATAACGGATCAGTTCAGTGAACTCATTCTCTAATGAGTACCTACAGATTCACCTTAGTGTCCCCACACAAGTGACTATGAGACCAGTCACCCTCATCATATGAGCAGGTGCAACCTGTACTAGCCTAACCGGATATCCGATGTCCTTCTCGGATATCCTCCGACTAGGAACAATTAAGAATATACGTTTAAAGGATATTAATCTCATTGTTATGATCTCATCATAATTAATATCCATTGCGCATATTCATGGACTTCATAATGAAACGATAAACGAATTACACATAACGAATATAAAAGCCTTATTATTATTATCAAGGAACAAGATTGTACAAGTTATGATTGGCTTGAGGACATCCATAACTAACACACACCTCCAAAGACTGCCTCATGAGCAGGTGCCTGCGCCTACAATCCAAAACAAGCTCTTAGCTAACAATTTTTCCAATTAACACTTTGAATGACTCTTGCATCTACCAACCTGAACCTGCACCTGCGCCTGTAATGCCACTGTAGTCTGAGCCTGAGTCTGCATTGCATGCACCAATCCTTGCATCAATGCTCCGTAGTCCACAGGTGGCGGTGGGGGTGGCAAAGGTACTCCAGTCTGGTCTTGAGCCTGCTGAGCTGGAGCCTGCGAACCTCCCGCTGACTCATCACCCCTAAACGGGCCAACTCCTCTACGTCCACGAGTTGCCATAGTCTGCAAAATAAGTATCCAATTGAATGACCTCTTACTCTACATAAACTTGGACTAATTCTTTATGCAGACTTAAAACATGAATACAATGTTGATATTTCATTTATGTACATGCTCAACCTGGAATTGCTCTGATACCAATCTCTGTAACGCCCCTCTTAAACCCAGTATAGTTATACCAACTCACATTGGATCTAATAGAGGTATTACAGTGGAATAAATCCAACGATTGACGGTACAGGTTGAGATATACACAAACGACAAATTAATTCCAATAATAAGCAACGGAACGTGGAACTAAATGATTGTAATCAACATTATACTCAAATGTAAAGTCTAGTGCAAAAGAAAAATAACAATAGTCCCAAATTTATTACATTTCATAGTCCAATTGCATAAAGGACAATACATATAGTCCTCACATAAGAGTCACTCTAAACCTCTCAACCAATCTAAGTCTCCACGTCCTCTCGCTCCGAGTCAGTGTGAACTAACTCCTGAGTGTTCTCTGGTTCTCCTGAAATGTTAAGCAAGTATGAGTCTACAAGACTCAGCAAATCACATGAAAGATAGTTCACGATATTATAATTATAATAGGTTTTAAAACATGGTAACATATTATCACACATTTCATTGATATCATATACTCTTCCTACTAACATGGTTCTAAATCAATTGGCAATTATTCATTCATAGCATTCTAATTATTATGGAAATAACCATGTCATGCAATGCATAAAATCCACATCTTACTTACTAACGATTGAAGTAACATGTTCTTACATATAACATGCTATTATTTTTATCATGGTTTCTACTTATTGTCATGTAAACTATTTCAATGAAAACCTTATGTTACGTTATGCAATATGTAACAGTTGTCATGTAACAATGGACCATTTAGACATGTAGCAATTCTTTCATATATCAATTTGCATGTAATTCATGTAACATTAACACATAGACATGTAGCATGAAATCAAGTAGACAATGTTCATGTAGGCATGTAGCATGTAGGTCATGTAGACATGTAGACATTTTCATTTATTTGCCAAGACATAGCCCGCACTATAATAGAGATCATTAGTCATTTATCGTTCACTTATCACCTAGGCAATACAGTGATGAAGTCATGGTATTTGCGCAAAATCGGGGAAAGTCCTTCCCACCTTAACTGGTAGAACTTGTCTACCTCCAGGATTTCAATCCATTGCCCACAGATTCAATAGATCATTTACATGTAGGCGAACCATTACCATAGGGGCATCTATGGTGTAGTTCCTTGTAGGAATCTCTAATATAGCAATGTCTTATTGGCATTTCATTTCAATGCATGCACTAACATGTATGATATCATACATTTCATGCAATTGTAATAACCTATAGCATGTCTTTCCAGTTCTGAAATTCTACTTTTTGCACGACAGACCCCTATCATGATAATAAATGCAACACATTCCATCATGTACATACTTGCATTTTATTTAATTTCTACATGCAACTTACTATTCAGAAATTCATAACAGAATGTATAGATGTCTAAAAATTCCGAAATTTTAATAGAAATTCAGAATCAGGATATACTATGCACATGCCAACTTTCGTATTTTTCTTATCTCTGTAACCATTTTTCATGAATTAATCCCATCAATTCGATTAATTAACATAGTACAACACCTAGTAAAAGATCATGGAATTTATACAGAACAGAGAACCACTGGTATGCATTATCTCCCACAGTAATTCAGCCTTCAACCATCCATATTCTAACATACATCATCATTTTATAATCCATTTTGTCAATCTAACATCAATAACATTCATATATATATATATACAGATATAAATAGCATGTTTACTATTGCAATAATCGGTCCATATTATAACAGTAAACAAACACCCTAAACATCACATGGCCGAAACTCATACAAGCATGGATCATATATAGATAATGAAAATCAGTTTTCTGGAAAAACATGATACTGATAAACATGACGGCAAGGTATGTGGCGTTTACTGAAGTAGACGTCCACATACTTTGTCGTTAAACCTAAATAGACGGCGGCACATAGCGCCGTTAACACATACTGATGGCGGCACATAGCGCCGTTTACATATAATAAAAGTCAGAAAATGAACGATGTTCACATGAAGTAGATGGCAGTCGATGCCGCCGTTTACAAGATATCGATGGCAAGCGATCTGGACGTCTAGTTCTTATGCGCAGAAAACACAGAAAACCCTACATGAAATAACGCCACTTCTACCCCTTCCCGTAGGTTATTTGCATGCTTTAAAAGTACGAAAAATGGTAAATCTATAGTATATCATATCCTAAACTGAACCCCCATGTAACTTGCCTCTTTCCCTCCTACAGGAGGGATGAATCTAAGCTCGAAGATGCCCGCCTCGCCTGTGAGGCAGTCCCTTTCCTTCGACTTCAACCGCTCCAATCCGCCTCCAATCGTGGCTCCTCCGCTTGGGTGAGTTCCTGACCACGAAGCTGGACACACCGCCTTGGTCCAGAAGCCTCTAACCCGCACGAACCAGCACAAAATCGTTCTTTCTCGGCCCTCTTTCTCTCCTCCAAGAACCAGAGCGAAAAACCCCTTTCCAATCACGGAATCCGGTCTTATAAAGACCTTCCATGCAATGGTCAGCCTAAATCCTGACCCTCCGATCCTAAACGCTCAGATCATCGCATTAAAACCCCCTAGAAACGACCGATCTCTCTTTCCCCGAACGAAAGTATCAAAAATAGGTAAGTCAGCTTAACGTCAACATAAGATGCCGTCAGCCTCCACGTAAACGTCCATCGATGATGTCGTTTACAGGCTTGCCCAAAAATTTAAGAAATTCAGAAAATAATAAACGACACAAGAGTATGTCGTTAACAGAAAATAAACGGCAGGCGATCTTGCCGCTAACAGGACTTAACGCCAAGAGATGTTGACGCCAAACTCCACACAGATCAGCATTCAAAATTCGTGCAGAAATAAACTTACAATTTGCAAAATAAATTCAATAAAAATTTTCGAGGGCACTACAGACTGGGTGCGATTCGCTGTTTGATTCGCGGCAGCTGTGTTCGTCGCGATTCTCACTACAGACAGAGCGCGGCCTTCTATGTTGTCCAAAACATTTGTATTATAACTGTTGCATATAGGGAAATTTTTTTTTTTTTTGAATGGATATGACATCGGAGTGAACCTCCAGTGTCGATATCGGGTGGATAGTTTTATATATATGTGTGAAGAACATAAAGGGAAAAGGGGGATACATGGACATCGGGGGCTCAAATTCGCATGAGCTGGACACCCTACGCAGAGGGGTCGACATTACATGACAGAGTTACTCCAGAACAACAAAACAGAGTACAACCAGTCCGCCAACTTTCATAACCGCAGCAGCCCAATCTACAGAAATTGGTTCTTCGTGGCCTCACTCAGGCCGGGTAGGTGGACCAGGCCAAGGAATTTCCGGGCTCCCCGGCGGAAGCAGTTCCCATCCTGAGAAGACACGCATAGGAGTCTTATTTCTCCTCATGTTAATGTTTCCTCTTTTGGCTTTTTTCCGTAGTGCGTCTGCGAAGGACAATGGGGGGGATGTCGGAGACGGCATGGCATTCCTTTCAGGTGGTGTGGCAGGTGGAGCAGATCGCTTTTCCTCGGTGGACGGCGGAGTGTCTTCAGTTATTATGGCATGCATAAATAGGGAATTCTCTTTCCTAGGATATAGGGAATTCTCTTTTGGTCTAGGGACCTCCTTCCCTCATTTCCTAGGCTCCACACACCTTCTTGGCAAGGGCGACCTTTCCTTTGGGCATTCTGTCTCATTGAATAGGGAACTTTTACCAAGACCTTCGTAAGTCTCCGTACCTCGTGAATTCCCTCACGACGGACTGAGCAGGTTGTATCATACTGAAGACTCGGGTTGAGATATCCCATTACATGGTGAGTTTGTGAGTTTAGTTGTACCCCAAAGAAGCCAATCCATTCAACTAAGATCTCACCTGGAGTGACACATTATTCTCAAATCCATTTAATTAATTGTGAAACTCCTAAAACAAGCCTAAGCATCATAACTTGTTTGAACCATATTGATTGATTTATATCTCTGTTCAACATTGATTGATTGCTTGTTAAAAATGGACACACATCATCTTGTTGATTTCAATATGGACCATGAGGATAGTTTAGATGGCCCATCATTTCAATCCCATGTCCGTCCAACTCACCACTGTGAGGGACAAATATCAACATCTTATAGTTACGTGCGCACACTGAGTGCTAACCAATTTGATATCCCCTCACATTTAACTCCAATCAAAACCCAGAGAGAGCCTTCTCCCAACCATGATTCAAGTGTACAATATGTCTTGAATGCACTAGATCAACTCACCCCTCAACAATTAAATCTCATTCAATCTTTGGTTGAGAGTGTGATTTCTCCTCCCTCTCCTTCTCCCAAAAGGCATCCATCCTTATATATTCCAGCGACTTCGCCACCCCCTCCTATACATCATTCATCTCGGCCCCCTGGCCACTTTAGCTCCCGAGCTCCGATCCGTACAGACCAACCCTTGGGAAGGCCCACTTATTCACGACCTCCCTCATGTACTCCCTCACATGCCTAGTGGCAATCTACATCCATTCAACATGCTCTTCGTCATAAATTGAATAATATGGAGAAAGAATTGAAAGCTCTCTAACTCTACGGGTGACCTCGTTGCCGCCATGACGACTCTCCCTAAAATTCATATACATCCTTCGAAGATGTCGTTGTACTGACTGTACAATGGCACGGGTAATCTCTACATTCATGTTAAAGAATTTCTCTATGAGTCTTCTCGTTGGCAACGAGATCCCCTTACACTGGCATATTTATTCAAAAAATCTTTGACGGCCTTGCACTTGAATGGTTCTACTCGTTAAAACCAAGAAAGGCAGGGGACTTCCGCATTCTCCATAAGAAATTCCTTCAAAGATACAAGGACTGCGTCAGCCCATCTCTCTCCATCACGGATCTAGCATCCGAGAAGATGAGGCCTGGCGAGGAATTCATCCAGTTTGCTGACCGTTGGAGGTCAATGGCCAAAAGTTTGCAACATGTGCTCTCAGAGGTAGAGCAAATCAAAATTATTATTTCCAACTCTACTATAAGATTCAAGCACATCTTTGCCATGAACAAGATCACCACAATGGAAGAGCTCTATGAGAGAGGACGTTACATTCAGACACATCTAATGGACTCCCCGATCATCGATTTATTCAAGCAAAGTCTAAGGTATAATGGATCAGTGGACGCCATCCACCATCCACCTCACAAAACATTCACTCCATATATGCCTCTATATACACCTCCATACATCAACATGCGTCCACCTAAATGCCCATTGATTCTTCCTCCTCGGACTCAACAACCTCCAACCAGGCCATACAACGCCCATATAAGTGAAGAAGCTCTTGTGCCCATCGCTGCACCTGCTCCGGCACCCATTGACATACCTCCACCACAACAACAACCTCCACCTCCAGGAAACCACTTGGTGTTACGACGATGAACCTTCTGAGGTCATGTTCGTACGCCATTTACCAACTACCCCCTCATCACCATCCATCATCATTAAACCATCCATTGTTAAACCATCTGCTCCCATTATTACAGCTATCATTGTCAAACCTCCACTACCAATTATTCCTCCATTGTTAAATACCAATTCCCATCATCACACCTCAACCTATATTGACCATTGAACCTGAGCAAGTACTCCCTATCATACCCATTACACCTCCACCAGCCATACGGCCTTCCACTCCACCATTCACATCCACGTCCATCCCACGAAGCGGGTGCAAACAACCGAAGAGCACGAGCCATGTCAGCAGAAGAAGGAAGCCCCGGGACCAAGCATGCTATACAAATTACAAGAGTTTATTCCATACATGCTAGTAATCGTCAACATTCCAGGCGCATTCACTGAGTGGAATCTCTCCCCTCCATTTTTTGGCCATCAAGAGGCCATCTGAAAATATGCCAATCATCCATGTTGCCAACAATGTTAAACTAAAAATACTCATAGGGAAATCCTCCCTCCATGCTCCCATGACCCCTCACACATTTGTTGTGAATCTTCCCACTCCAATGAAGGGTCAACGATTCAACTTGTGTTCACACATTCCAGAGCCAAATCATTGGCACATTCAATTACCCAAGGGCACGTGCCCCTTTCCCTGTAAAATTTTGCATCCTTTGGGCACGGTCTCTTCATTGTTGTCTCTATTTTACCAGTGGAACTCCCCACTCTTTTCTTTAGCTATATTCCAAGGGATTTGCCACTGTTGCTTGAAACTCCGATGGAAGTCAACAATCCAATCAATGAGAGTTGTTCAAGGCATGTGAGAAGAGCTAGATCATCCGCCCGCTAGGCACATTACATGAGAAAATACATGAGGGTCAGAAAGCTGATTCCCAAGCGGAAGCTTAAACACCGGGCAAGGCTAAAGACTAGGGGACCATCTCCGCCCCCCTCATCTCATTCATTTACATCCTCTTTTGTGCTCATCAGCACCTTCCCATGGGTTCTCCACATACCCTCACCACGGGAGGCATTTTTCTTCCATCTTTTTTATGATCCACTCTCCTGTACTGGGCATCGTGCCCCTATTTGTACTCTATATTCTCCACCTCGTGCCCCTCGTAGCACATTGTTATGTTCACACCATTCTCCTCTCCGTGCCCCACATGGTACACCCCATTGTTTTCACCCTCCTTACCGTGCCCCTCATGGCACACCTCCTGTAATGCCCCGACACGGAATATTAGAGCGATAATAGTTAAATAAATAGTATACAGCGAAAATAGACATCAAACTATTGCACAATTTGAAATAATGCCATAATTCCTCTATTCTCTATTACATACACTAATATAGAGCCAAAAGTATGGGCCCAGAGTACTTTTATTCAAATAAAAACTAACTAACCAACAAACTAATACTAAGATTTGGTTGTCATCATAACGGGTCACTCTTGCGCCTGCTCATCCCCATCCTCATGTGGTGGTGTTCCTCATCAGACTCACCTGAAACACATATAACAAGTAGCGTAGGATGAGCGATAACGTCCAGTAGGACTTAATATATCAAAAACGGGCATGCTTTAAGTGATTAATATCTTGGATAGCAGGATAACTAGAGAGAACGTTCAAAAGAGTAATAGCACAAAATAACAAGGCACAATAGTACTTTTTAGAAAGAATATAGCACAACAAGCACATTAAAGAATTTGGCCATATCACGAGAAAGCACGTATAATAGCACGATAGCACTTTGATTGACTTTTATCAATCGAGAGAGAGTATAGCACTTATTTGATTGTCATCGATTAATCTAGATAGTATAGTACTTGTATGTAATACCGAACATCCTGATCATTTAACTCCCATGGGCAAATAACATTTTCGGGCGCACCTCTCAGGACCAGACTAGGACCTTTATAATGTTGCCTGGCATTGGTTATGTGTTTTTATCTTCGCAATCAGTAGATGGCCAATATAGAGTACCAATAATAGATGAGAGTAATTGAAGAATAGATGAGAGTATAGAGAGAACATGAATAGATGAGAGAATTAGGAACAGATGAGAACTATAGGTGAATTCATGTAAAACAACGTGAAACATGCCATAGTAGCAGTTGCACAGCACGTAGAGTTGTGTTTTGGCAGTTTGGTAGAAGTCACTAACTGCCCGCCGACCGACACACACAGTCTAGAGGTCCGGCGTGATCTCAAGGTAAGAGAGCAATCTAAGGCCATTGGATCATGCTGATCCCTAAGGGTATCATGGGTATTGATGGTACAACTTGCTCACTGGAAATGGACGTCCGCCAAAGCCAAGGAGTCTTACAGAGGCCTTGAGCAAGGAGTTCCTGGTCCAGTCAAGAGTATGCCCAACGGAGAGGTCGTCCAAGTCAAGAAAGTGTGTATAGAAATGTTTGTCCATCTTGCCTTGAGTGCTCAAAGGCAGAGGGATGCGATAACAGTATCCAAATCATCGAATAAAACAAAGACAAGTCCATTAAAATAATAGGAAAATTTAACATGAAATAATTACTCTTAATTACCAGATATGTATTGAGTAATTTCTATAAGGTCTCATGGCAAAATTCAAGTTTGGTGTGTGCATGTGAGAGAGAATCAATGATAACATGTGAGAGTCATACACATATCTTTTAAATAATAAAATCAAGTGGATATTATAAAAAAATGTGTTAACATGAAGTTATTGTTCATAACATAGCTTTACAAGGTTTACATCATGATCATAGAACATGAATAACATGACTTAACTAATAAATTAGGGTTCTAGAATATACAGTGAAATCACGACATAGGTACTCGTCGTGTTCAAATTGAGACGGTTGGGTCTGTCGCATTTAGGGTAATCGATTCAGAGAGGCAACGGTGACCGGTCGTGTCACGCCCTGATTTTTTAGCAGGGGAATTAAATCGGGAACGCGACGAACAAGTAAGCATTCAGAAGCCAGGACAAATGACTCATATCGATAGGGCCCATAATTCAATAATGAAACCCTTTTATTCATTGTAAGTGAATGTTACAATCTCTAAAGGTCAAAATAAGAACAACTCACCACTACTAGTCTCATATAACTCCCAATAAAAGACAAAATTACAATGATTACTAATCTCTCTCTAATCTAAAATAAAGAAAGACTCTCTAAAGCGTACTCCACGCTCGGCGCACAAGTCCCCCATTAAAATGTGCACCTCATCTTCACAACTTGAAATGTTTAGGAAGATAAGGGTGAGAAAACTAGCCTAGTAGGATTTACATCTCAATGTGCGGGCACTAATATATGTGATTAGCATTTTAAATAAGCAGGATCTTAACAAGTACATGATGGCTATACGTGCATGCATTTCTAACAAGTCAAATGACTGAATAGAATGAATATCATAACGAAACAAATACTGACTTTCATATATATTGGACAGGTAATTCAAGAATAGAATCGTATAACAAGGATTTCAAGAATGAGTTCGTATCACATAAACAAGAATTGGCCATATTCACACAGATATCACATATTCACGTGATCAGACATATCATATCAAACTTATCATATCATATCAAACGAATGCACATTCACACAAATCTTGCACACATTCCAGTGCCATGCCACGCACCACAAGTCCATACTCCCGCAGTTAATAATTGTTTAGGAAGATAAGGGTGAGCAAACTAGCCCAGTAGGATTTACATCTCAATGTGCGGGCACTAATATACGTGATTAGCATTTTAAATAAGCAAGATCTTAACAAGTACATGATGGCTATACGTGCATGCATTTCTAACAAGTCAAATGGCTGAATAGACCGAATATCATAACGAAACAAATACTGACTTTCATATATATTGGACAAGTAATTCAAGAATAGAATCGTATAACAAGGATTTCAAGAATGAGTTCGTATCACATAAACAAGAATTAGCCATATTCACACAGATATCACATATTCACATGATCAGACGTATCATATCAAACTTATCATATCATATCAAACGAAGGCACATTCACACAAATCTTGCACACATTCCAGTGTCATGCCATGCACCACAAGTCCATACTCCCACGATTAATAAGTACGTTGGGGCGCTCCTCCCCAGGACTAGACAGGGCCCCTATTGCACATACATAGTCAAATGGACCGAAGTCCCACGTTGTTCTGATCAAACATATACACATTATGGCCATAGATTTCCAATAACAAGCTCAAGGTAATAAGGGCATGATCATTCATAAAGTCAAGGTATGACAATAGCTCGAGAGATCAATTGGGCAGCATAACGGCGTATCTTATTTTTTTTTGGTTAGCGGTCCAGTGGCATCCGCCACTGGATAACCCAGCGCTGCCCCGGGATCGAACCCGGGGCGAAGCGTCCCCCCACACCCACAATGTCTCATATTTCTTTAATGTCTTGACAAGAGGATTACTAATGACATATCGTACACGTACAAGTGCTCTCTATCTCCAGGGTACTTCATGGTACAACCAGCTCGACCTCTTTGAGGGAATCCATAGAGTACGGAGACTTACGGAGGTCTTAGGGAAGAGGTCGCTAGTCTGTCAATACGGAATGAGCGGTAGAGAGCTACCAATTCCCCAATAGGGTGTGCCTAATCGTGCAAACATGTAGTGTCATGTCACGAAACTTTCCTAATCATGCGTGCCATGGATGAACAAAATATGGAAACCTCGGAAAGCATGTAAATAAGGAAGGTCCACATGCAACAAGCAATATAACATAATAGGAAAGCTTTAAACTAAGCAAGTCCACTCTAACATGTATTCTCCACAAATTCATATCACATTCTTATTATGACAATTTCGTATCAAAGTAGATCACAAGATGATAATCAAATGACATAAGATCATTCACTACATAATACACATTAGAATCATATTCATGTCATTATAGTTTTCAAATGGGTTGATCTCTTTTAGGCCAATGCACACTAAGTATCATGCTTACAGAGTAAGAGACTAAACATGCTGACTGACTAGCCGGAAAGAACAGACTCGGGTCGGTCTTTGAATCGTGACAGGTTCAGATGTCGCCTTTCAACGAACTGTACACAGATAAATAAGGATTGGTATAAAGGCACACAAATCACGATGGACCTTCCTGTCGCATTTAAATCGCGACAGGGTAGGTGGTCGCCTTTCTTACAGGAATCGATCACTGGATCGATTGCCTAACCTGAATCGCGACGGTCTCATCCGTCGTGTTCAGAATGCGACTGAACGATATGTCGCGGCGAGGCTGAATCGCGATGCTTTCCTACGTCGCGTTCATGCATGGCATTCAAACTACGTATATGGAAACAGTACGGAATCGGATGGGTGGGAAACCTTCCAAATCGCGATGGCACATGTTGTCGCGTTCATGACGGGTCCAGAAACCCACGTGACACACAGTTTGAGGTGTCAGGGTTGACCGTCATACATGGTCGCCATTTACTGAATCGCGACGTACTAGTACGTCGTGTTCATGCATGAAGAATCGCGACGTCTGGAAACGTTGCAGTTCTTGATCATGCCCGAAAACGTAGAAACAATGTTACACCCTTTATGATTGACCTATAACTTGAAATCTAACGACATTTAGACAAAACGCTTAACATGAAAAACGACGAGGACATCTAGTAGAAGAAGATTCATGTTTTGGGTTTTACCCAAATCGACCTCAATTTGCGTGAAATGCATAAAGAACACAAAAAGTAATAGACATGCGCGACTTAGGGAAAACGCTCAATACTCAAGATGTACTCAATAAAATTTGACGAAATCACTTGCATATGAAAGTAAACTCGATGCTCTACACATTGATATATGATTTATTTAGATTTGACCTAAGATCACCTACCTTTTGGGTCGAAGAAGTCTCATCCTCCAGAAATGCCCATGATTCTACCCAATCTCACCAGGTAGGTACAAAGTTCCTGACACGAGCTGAGGTTCTAATGACACTCATCCTATCATTCCTGATTGCCTAGGACTTAGGGAAAGCCCAGGCTCTAATACCACTCTGTCACGTCCCGATTTTTTAACAGCGGAATTAAATCAGGAATGTGACGAACAAGTAAGCATTCAGAAGCCAGGACAAATGACTCATATCAATAGGGCCCATAATTCAATAATGAAACTCTTTTATTCATTGTAAGTGAATGTTACAATATCTAAAGGTCAAAATAAGAACAACTCACCACTACTAGTCTCATCTAACTCTCAAAGAAAGACAAACTTACAATGATTACTAATCTCTCTCTAATCTAGAATAAAGGAAGACTCTCTAAAACGTACTCCACGCTCGGCGCACAAGTCCCCCATTAAAACGTGCACCTCATCTTCACAACCTGAAATATTTAGGAAGATAAGGGTGAGCAAACTAGCCCAGTAGGATTTACATCTCAATGTGCGGACACTAATATACGTGATTAGTATTTTAAATAAGCAAGATCTTAACAAGTACATGATGGCTATACGTGCATGCATTTCTAAAAAGTCAAATGGCTGAATAGAACGAATATCATAACGAAACAAATACTGACTTTCATATGTATTGGACAGGTAATTCAAGAATAGAATCATATAATAAGGATTTCAAGAATGAGTTCGTATCACATAAACAAGAATTGCCCATATTCACACAGATATCACATATTCACGTGATCAGACGTATCATATCAAACTTATCATATCATATCAAACGAAGGCACATTCACACAAATCTTGCACACATTCCAGTTCCATGCCACGCACCACAAGTCCATACTCTTGCAGTTAGTAAGTACGTTGGGGCGCTCCTCCCCAGGACCAGCCAGGGCCCCTATTGCACAAGCATTAGTCAAATGGACCGAAGACCCACGTTGTGCCGATCAAACATATACACATTATGGTCATAGATTTCCAATAACAAGCTCAAGGTAATAAGGACATGATCATTCATAGAGTCAAGGTTTGACAATAGCTCGAGAGATCAATTGGGCAGCATAACGGCGTATCTTATGTTTCATATTTCTTTAATGTCTTGACAAGAGGATTACTAATGACATAACGTACACGGTACAAGTGCTCTCTATCTCCAGGGTACTTCATGGTACAACCAGCTCGGTCTCTATGAAGGAATCCATAGAGTACGGAGACTTACGGAGGCCTTAGGGAAGAGGTCGCTAGTCTTACAATACGGAGGGACTGGCAAAGAGCTTCCAATTCCCCAAGAGAGGTGTGCCTAATCGTGCAAACGTGTAGTGTCGTGTCACGAAACTTTCCTAATCATGCGTGCAATGGATGAACAAAATATGGAAACCGCGGAAAGCATGTAAATAAGGAAGGTCCACATGCAACAAGCAATATAACATAATAGGAAAGCTTTAAACTAAGCAAGTCCACTCTAACATGTATTCTCCACAAATTCATATCACATTCTTATTATGACAATTTCGTATCAAGCTAGATCACAAGATGATAATCAAATGGCATAAGATCATTCACTACATAATACACATTAGAATCATATTCATGTAATTATAGTTTTCAAATGGGTTGATCGCTTTTAGGCCAATGTACACTAAGTATCATACTGACAGACCAAGAGACTAAACATGCTGACTAACTAGCCATAAAGAACAGTCTCGGGTCGGTCTTTGAATCGCGACGGGTTCAGACGTTGCCCTTTCAAAGAACCGTACACAGATAATAAGGATCAGTATAAAGGAACACAAATCGCGACGGACCTTCCTGTCGCGTTTAAATCGCGACAGGGTAGGTGGTCGCCTTTCTTACAGGAATCGATCACCGGATCGATTGCCTAACCTGAATCGCGATGGTCTCATCCGTCGAGTTCAGAACACGACTGAACGATATGTCGTGATAAGGCTAAATCGCGACACTTTCCTACATCGCGTTCATGCATGGCGTTCAAACTACGTATATGGAAACAATACGGAATCGGATGGGCGGGAAACCATCCAAATCGCGACGACACATGCCGTCGCGTTCATGACGGGTCCAGAAACCCACGTGACACACAGTTTGAGGTGTCAGGGTTGACCATCATACAACAAATTACGACGTAATATATGGTCGCCATTTACTGAATCGTGACGTATCAGTACGTCACGTTCATGCATGAAGAATTGCGACGTCTGGATACGTCGCGGTTCTTGATCATGCCCGAAAACGTAGAAACAATGTTACACCATTCATGATTGACCTATAACTTGAAATCTAACGACATTTAGACAAAACTCTTAACAAGAAAAACGAGGAGGACATCCAGTAGAAGAAGATTCATGTTTAGAGTTTTACCCAAATCGACCTCAGTTTGCGTGAAATGCATGAAGAATGCAAAAAGCCCTAGACATGCGCGACTTAGGGAAAACGTTTAATACTCAAGATGTACTCAATGAACATCGACGAAATCACTTGCACATGAAAGTAGACTCGATGCTCTACACATTGATATAGGATTTATTTAGATTTGGCCCGAGATCGCCTACTTTTGGGTCGAAGAGTCTCATCCTCCAGAAATGACCTCGTTCAGACCGCTTGAAGGAGAACGTTTAATACACCCGATCTACTAAATG
Source organism: Colocasia esculenta (assembly GCA_014218235.1). Taxonomy (NCBI): domain Eukaryota; kingdom Viridiplantae; phylum Streptophyta; class Magnoliopsida; order Alismatales; family Araceae; genus Colocasia; species Colocasia esculenta. Next base: position 98,200,684 of record CM024758.1, on the reverse strand, counting down.
AAAATTAGGCAAACCAGAGCCATTAGGAGCTAGACTCGACCCTCTTTCCAGGGGTATAAGTCTTGCACGGTTTGGTTAAGGTTTGGCTTACCTTAGGTTGACTCCAAGAAGAGCACTCTGCACAGGTCATTGCAGACACAGCAGGGAAGAAGAGCTCCGTCTTGGGGCGTTTCCCTCCACTTCTTGTGCTCAAGAATAGCTAACCACGACCCCAACACTAGGTAAACTCGTCCCCTAGGGTTTCATGACAAATATTTAAGCATCTAGGGTTTTAGAAGTCTCATTGGGTGTAGGAAAGAAAGGTTGCGGTTTTGGTCTTTCACCTTCCTTATTTTGATGATTTCTCACCCCATTAGGGTGTGAGAGGCTTTAGGAAACTCTCTAGTATGGTTAGGCACAAAATTTGGTTGCTATGTGTGAGTAATTGCCTCAAGTTTTACCCTAATTGCCTCTTTCTAATTTCAGCTCAATTAGGGTTACGAATTTCCATGTATTTTTCTTGCTTCATTTTATTCTTGAGCCAAAGGTGATCTATTGGCCCAATTCCGATAATGGGTCATCAATACATGATGTTAGAAGTCTCTCCAACATGTTTATTTAGTTTATGACCATGTTATATTTCCGTGTTAACAGTTTTCCGACTTTGTTTTCTAATTAGGATAATTAGTCACATTGTGACGTACACTTGGCCAATCGGATTTTTTGTTGCACGAATTTATTCGTGGAACACTTAGGAATAATGTTTGGGGTTGATTTATAATTTTTTTACGGAATTTTCCGATGTGTTCTTGCACGTACGATAGTGGTACGTATGTTCTACCATTCTGATAATATAGAAATTATTTATTTTCATTTATTTATAATTTTTAAATCACTAAATTTTTTTCCGAGGTGCTACACGAAGTATAACACAAGATATCGTACACTTGTGCCCTAGCTCGTTCTCCCACGACCCCAACACAATGGTAAACCTTCCCCAAGAGTCTCTTGACGATTATTTATTAGATCTAGGGTTTATTTAAGTCCTAATGTGCTTAGGAATTAGGGGTTGCAGTTTTTTGCTTGGGTAGCTCCCATACTTTAGGGATTCTTGTAACGTCCCAGAAATTCGGTAATTTAAAAATTAGAAATAAATTGAAATAAATATTTTTGTATTATCAGAATGGTAGAACTTACGTACCACTATCGTATGTGAGAAAACACATCGAACAATTTCGTAAAAATTATAAATCAACTCCAAATATTATCCCTAAGCATTTCACGAAGAAATTCGTGCAACAAAAAATTCGATTGGCCTTGTGTACGTCACGATGTGATGAATTACCCAAATTAGGAAACTAAGTCGGAAAACCGTTAACGCAGAAAAATAACGCGACCATAAATTAAATAAACATGTTGGAGAGACTTCCAACATCATGTATTATTGACCCATTAATAAGATTGGGCCAATGGAGCACATTTGGCCCAAGGATAAAAATTGGAACAAGAAATACCCAAAAATTCGTACATGTAAATAAGGGGTAATTAGGAAGGGCAAATTAGGGTTTAAAATGGTGTCATTAGCCAAGCATAGCAAGCCAAATCGTGGCCAACCATGATTGACACCTTCCCATGGTGTAGATACTTCATTTGGGAGAAGAAATCCTCAATTATGGAAGGTAGAATGCAGAATTCGCAGCCCCTTTCCTAGTCCCATTAGGACATGCAATTGAACCCTAAATCTATAAGAACTCGTCACAAAATGTTTAGGGAAGGTTTGGCAACGAGTTGGGGTCGTGAGCAGCAAGCTTGGGGCACAGGAGGAGAGGAGAACGGCTGAGGAAAATGTGGGTCTTCCTCAACCTCGCTCTGCATCGACCCAGAACCTGTAAGGGATTTATAGCGTTGAAAGGTAGGTGATCTCAGGCCAAGAGTAAATGAAACTCATACCTTCGTGTAGAGCTTCGTGTCTAGGTTCATTTGCACTTGGTTTGCTTAATTTTCATGGAGTATACGTCGAGTTCTAGTCGTTTTCCCTAAGTCGTGGACAGTTAGGGCTTTTTACGTTCTTCATATTATGCACGTGATTCGAGACCGAATTAGATCCAACCCCCATCATAAAAGTTCTTCTACTAGTTGTCCTCGTCATCTTTCATGATGAATGTTTTGTCTAAATGTCATTAGATAGAGAGTTATAGGTGTGGTAAGAGAGTCGCTGCATGAATACTGTGTTTTCGAGTTGCACTTGGAATCGCGTCCGGTCCAGACGACGCGATTCCAGCGCCTGGTATCGCATCGGCCTGGGCCGACGCGATTCACTAAAAGGCGTCCGCAAAATCCGACGCGATTCTCGTGCTGACCAGTCAACGGCGCATGTGAGACTTCGCGCCGCGTGGGAGTCTATGCATGTCTGAACCACAGCGGGATCCCCGACGCGATTCAGGCGATTTTCCTGCCCCATGTTTTATTTAATGATTATTCATGAATGCGTCGGGATGACCCAACGCGATTCACGTTAAAAGGCAGCCTTGGTGGTTGACGCGATTTACCTGCCTTCACATTTGGTCTGTTTAACTGTACACCGTGTTTTGGAAAACGTCCACTGTGTAGGATGTGATTCATAGACCTACCCGAGACTGTACTTTTTAGCCAGTTAGTCAGCATGTTAGTTTTTCTTGATTTATAAACATGTTACATATTGTTATATAGTGTGCATTAGCCTAAAAGTAACCAACCAACTTGTAAATGGTAATGACATTAATATGATTCTAATGTGTAAATGTGATTGATCTTATGCTCATTTGATTATCTTCTTGCAATCTAACGTGAGATGAAACTGTCATAAAGAGTATGTGATATGAACATGTGATGAATACATGATTAGAATGGACATGTTTAGTTGAAGTTTCCATCATAGTTTGCATGAGAGTTTTCTTTAGTTATATGCTTTCCGATGTTTCAATTAATTATTCATAAAATGTATACATGTTAGGAAAGATCCGTGACACATCACTTACACATTTGCACGATTAGGCACACCCTTCTTGGGGAATTGGGAGCTCTCTGCCAGTCATTCCGTATTGGCAGACTAGCGATCTTTTCCTTAAGACCTCCGTAAGTCTCCGTACTTATGGATTCCCTCATAGAGACTGAGCTGGTTGTACCACGAAGTACCCTGGAGATAGAGAGCACTTGTTCCACGTACGATCTGTCATTAGTCATCCTCATGTCAAGACATTAATGAATTATGAAACATAAGATACGTCGTTATGCCGCCCAACTGATCTTTTGAGCTATTGTCGTACCTTGACTCTATGAATAATCATGTCCTTATTACATTGAGTTTGTTATTGAAATTCCGTGGCCATAATATGAATATGTTTGTTCGACACAACTTAGGACTTCGGTCCATTTGACTAATGCCTGTGCAATAGGGGCCCTGTCTGGTCCTGGGGAGGAGCGCCCCAACGTACTTATTAACCGAGGGAGTATGGACTTATGGTGCTTGGCATAGCACAAACAAATACGCAAGATTTGTGTGAATGTGCCTTCGTTTGATATGATATGATAAGTTTGATATGATACGTCTGATCACGTGAATATGTGATATTTGTGTGAATATGGCCAATTCCTTTTGATATGATTCAAATCTTGAATTACCTGTCCATTTCATATGAAATTCAGTATTCCATTTGATATGATATTCGTTATATTTAGCTATTGGACTTGTTAGTATTGCATGCATTGTCATCATGTTCATATGCATGTCCTGCCTACTTAAAATGTTAATCATGTATATTAGTGTCCGCACAATATTGAGATGTAAATCCTACTGAGCTAGTTTGCTCACCCCTATCATCCTGTCCTTTTCAGGTAGTGATGAGGAATCAGAGGAGTCCGATGGAGCAGGGCAAGAGTGATGAGCACCGCCATATGAGGAGTTGATAGTTTAGGAATAGATATTTGAGTAGTCTATGTAATAGTGAAACATTTTCATGGAGTTTTATTTGAATAATGTACCTTTAGTTGGTTCATCTTATGTAAGGTTGTAACTAGTGGATTGAAATGGAATGAAGTGTATTTTGATGACAAAATTATGGTCTCAAATGTTATTATATTCAATTGTGAGTCTGCACTACTCAACTGTGATACGTCTATTGTATCGTTCACGCATCCCGGTATTTATTCCGCTGCTAAAAATCGGGGCGTGACAATCTCCGCCCAATGGAAGTAGGAATGCCATTAGAAAGTTCCTAGCATGGCTAGGCACGAATTTGGCTTGCCATCCATGGCGAAACATCGGAGTTTTATCCCTATTTTGCCCTTTCATAATTTCTGCATATTTATGGTGACGAATTTTGGGGTTTATTGCTATTGGATTTTGATTATTTGGCACAAATAGAGTTCTCTTGGCCCAATATACTTCAAATGGTTGATTCCACTCTTGGGAGTCTAACTATGATTTTATCTTTATTTTATTTGAATAGTTTTATTCATTTACTATTTTCATACTTGAATTTGTTCATGGGTCATAAGTTGTCCATTGGTCCAATTTCTTTTATGGACTATCCCCACACATTGTTGGAGTCCACCCATAAATTTTATTATAATTTTGGACTTCGTTAAGTACATGTGATAATGATTTCCTGACTTATTCCTTAATTACGATAATCGATCGCAAACACCTTAACCTTGGGCAATCGGATTTTCCTTTGCACAAATTTCTCCGTGGGTCATTAGGGAGTATTATTTAGAGTTGAACTATGGTTTTTATAGAATTTTCTAATGGTTTTTTTTGTATGTACGATAATGGCACATACGTTTTTGTTATTTCACTAATATTGAATTTATCATTTCAATTTATTTCTAATTTTTCAATTACTAAATTTTCGGGGTGTTACATATTGCATTTAGGGAAAAGGGCCCATGATCGCGACAGGTCGAGCCGACGCATTCAAGGCAATCGGTACAAGACACAAAGACGCGACACAGTGGACCGTCGAGTTCTCACGCGATGCGACCCGCTGTCGTGACCTGGATGAGAACATGACCGATCGGGCCGTCGCGTTCTTAGTAAACCAGCTTGAGCCCAAAAGGTGAAATAGAACACCTTGGGTTTCGGTTCAGTCTTCCAAGAGCTTGACACAGGGACTTTAAAAATTCATATAAAATCGTTTACTTAATGAAAAATCATGGAATCAGTTTTAAACGAAACTAGACTTGCAGAGATATTAACAGTAAAGAGTAATTAGATTTCTATCATGGTATGATCATGCTATGAACTAGGTACTTCACGATGAACTAAAAATCTGACACAGTGATGAAAAGTGATTTAATTCGAAAAGAGTACTTGATAGAAACTGGGGAAAATTATGTCATTAGATCCCTAACATCATGTAGCATGTACAATAAATGTTTCAGGGCACGAGATCAAGCATAGCCAGGGATTTAAGGTGAACGTATGGGGTAGGGTACATGTTCTTAACAAAATTTTGAGCATGAAATACTCATAAACGACATGATGGAAATTGGGGAAAACATGGGACTTTCTTAGCTGGGATCATGGACTAACTAGGGTCGAGTTTAATTACTTTTGCTTGAGAGATTGCCTACCTTTGAGCGCTTTAGTTCCTAGGGTAAGATCACGAAGATGCTCCTTGCAAGCCTCCTTCTCCCTTGATTGCTTCATCCAAACGCCTCACTTCATCGTCCTCCAAGCTTCATAAGGTCAATAGGGTCGGCTAGGGACGGAATGGAAGTGTATTTGTATGTTTAGGATTGCCAAATCTCTTAAAACTCTTTCTCTTTCTCCAACTCCAAATTTTTATAATTATCTACCTTTTTTCCTTGCATTTATCCCTCTATTGGCTTGGAAGGACTCTTAATCCGTGGCCAACTAATTAGGATAGAATTATGACTCTTCTTTAGGATATTTATGAGTCAAAATAGTGATTATCTTGCCCTTTTTTAATTTATTAATAATTTAGGTACGAATTTTGGCTTATTTATCTCCAATCCATCATTAGGCTTTTGCTTTGTGGCCCATTAATTCATGTATGAGCTTATAATGAAAGCACATCACTTGTTTTTACTTAATGGGTGTTAATTTATACACATTTCTTTTTAGTTATTTATTTATCTCAATTTAAAAATTGAGAGTTGCTACACCTCCTTACCGTGCCTCACCTGGCACACCTCCTTGTAGTGCCTCACCTGGCATGTTTCCTTCCTATGCCCCACGCGACACGTCTCCTTCTTGTGCCCCACGTGGCACATCCTCCTTTTGGCTCCTCACGGCCCATTTTTACTTTTCTCTCCTTCGTACCCTCCAAATTCTTTTCCTTTTACTGGGCCCCACGCCCCTCTTCTTCTACTCCCTCCGGAACCACCGGAGTCTCCAAATTCTTCCATCCTTCTGACCTTTCCATAGTTGATCTGGGCATCCGCCCTTTCTCCCATTGCTTTGGGGTTTAGTCGCTACGTATCTTCTTAATGTTCATGTAATTTTGTACATTCTTCAAATCCTCCGAGTCTCGCCCAACGCAGGACATTCGTCCTATTTTACCCTCCAAATCTTATTTTGAAAGCTATTATATTGCTTATCAGCATCAAAATCCATAAAAAGATTAATATTCACTATTGTCATGCTACTGCAGCACTCCTGTTATGAGAACTCCGCACCAGAAGTCTAAAGTTCCCTCCCTTTTCATTAAAGTTTGTCCTTGGCATGGGCACTTTCACACACTCCACGGCACCCTATGCCAACTGCTTTGGAAAACAACGTCATTATCATGGCCATGCCTGAGGGCACCAAAGTCTGTTTCTCCTCTCATTCGGACAAAGTATGGATAGTAGAGGTAGTCTGGGCAAGACAACCAACCTGAAGCACTCCCTGATGAGAGGATGTTTAAAAAAAAGGGCAGTCAATCAAAAGACCAATGATAATCAAAGTCAAATGCATGTCAAGAGTGGCAAAGTCCCCGCAGGATTCAAAATGAACCTGGTCATATGCATGCAAATCAAATCAAATCAATCAATCCATATAACAGGGCATGACAAAGAGTGACAAAGTCACCGCGGGATTAAAAATGAACCCGGCCGTACGCATGTCCCTACAAATAAATGGTCCATCAATCAATTCCAAAACCCCCCAATATTTAATGAGACTGAATCTTCTAACGGTTGTGCCAAGGAAGGAAGTCAACTCAACTCTTCAAAACCAATATTAAGCTTATCTCCAAATTTTCTTCCCTTCTCCCTATCAGACCAAGTCACCTTTTTAGATATAGCTCTAATAGTGACACAGTTAACCATGAGCAGTTAGCCATTGGGCACAACTTTAAATGCACGCCTTAATCTGGACACTCTTTAATGAAAGGGGAGGTAATGAGGACCCCTTGCCAGTCAATTGTCATAACTTTGGTGCTGTCATGGCATGACAATGTTTCCAAAAATCCCAAAAAAGAAAATTGAATACTTTTCAAAACCAACAAAAAAGATGAATATTTTCAAAACCCTCAAAAACATATGAATATTTCCAAAAATCCATAAAATTCAAAAATATTCAAAATCCCATAAAAATCAAATATTTTCAAAATCTCCATAAAAATTGAATATCTTCAAAATTAATAAAAAAATCTTGATGGTATTGCACAGGACAAGCATTGCACCTAATCTTCATCATGTCAAATCCACGCCCAATCCTTTCAATCATTGATTCCTCCTGCCATTGAACTTCGTTCTCCCCATCTGGCCAAGTCCACTTATCCTCATGGTTTAACAAACAATTGAGTGAGTTATGTCGGCTATTGAATGCTTTATCCATGCTCCATACTAATGAATGATATTTATTCCAATGAATTTTGAGTGCAGGTTTGAGTTACCTCATCTGGCACTACCACAAGCAACTAGGCTGCCACTGCTGCCCTTACCATCACTTATATGTATTTACTATATGTTATTACCCTTAGAGCATCACAAGGACCTTGTGGGTATGAGGAATCTGGGGTTTGAGTTCCCCTTCATAAAAACAATGATTATTCCAGAGGATCCTTAGCTGCAACGGATAGGTTGTTACACTTTGCACATGATGACAGACCCACGCTTGGAAAATCTGGTGTCTTGACTCAACTTAGCATCATAATAATATTGTAATAACATGACCTTTCGAATCGTGGTTTAAAGGGTTGGTGGCCAGTGTGTGGCTTATTGTTTGTGTTTGGGTTTGCGTAGCAGGTGTGTGAGGCTTGGGTTGGGAAATTTGAACCAAACAAGACCTCTGGCGCATCTCTTAAGAACGTGACCAACACAGGCATCGTGATTCTGCATAAATGTGACCACCTGCTACGTCGCGATTCAAACGCCGCTTTCCATGGGCGCGGCTGCATGCGCGCCGCATGGCGCATGCAGGGGCGTCACGACTTAATTGCGACGGCGGGGCACGTCGCATTTTAAACACGACGGCCTGATATGTCGCAATTTAGCCTATGTTGTGTTTGCTCTAAGCCTTCGCCAAACAGTGCAGGATGCACTGTTCGGCTGAAGGAGAAGCTTCGTGGGGGTCTGTCCGGCAATTTAGGGTTCGTGGTGCGTGGTTTGGCGTGTTTCCGGCGCAAGGAGGTGCTTCAAAGCGTGGGAAATGCCAAGGCATCATTGTTTTTGTATTCTTCATGTTGGTAGGGGACTTTCTCCTTGTTTTGATTGTGTAAATCAGTTTTGAAGTGTTTAGAGTGAAGTATTGCCTATATTCCGTAGAAAGCATGCTTAGGTTAATGTGTGGAAGGTTATATATAGTCCCTACATTAGGTAATAGGTGTTTATTAAGATTCTCCGAGAAGAATGTCAGGTTTTGGTTCTTCGGTTTGAAAGGCAATGGACCCAGACGTCGCGTTTTGAACACGGCGATTCGTTCGGTTGCGATTCAGTTTTTAAAGGCGACGGGTTAGTCCATCGCGATTATGAGTTTAAATGACGACCTCTGTGTGTGTTGCGTTTTCAGATGTGGCCACTCGAGCTGTTGGGTTTTGGGCCAGTCTGTCTCTTTCCAGTTGTACATTGCATGTGTGATGTTGTTTAGATTATTTTAAGCATGTAAGTGGTGCATCGGTACTTATCGTGATTGGAAATGTCAAGCTTGCATGGTTATGTGTGCATAGCAAGTTGGGTTGTTTAAACCCCTTCCATGGTTACCTCTCGAGTCGGATACCCCAGGTTCATTGTGAACCAGGCACGTGGTGCTCAGGGTTTGTCCCAGTACGATGACTACCGTTGAGGTTTGTGTCGTCTTCCTGGACATTCAAGTTGTCACGCCCCGACATTTAGCAGTGGAAAATAAACATCGAGAGCGTGAGCGATACAAGTGTACGTATCACAGTTGCGCAATTCAGAATAACAACTAAATATAACACAAGACATAAGACAACAATATTGCCAGCCAAATAACCTTTATTCCATTCCATCAACTAGTTTAAACACCTTACATCATCAGAGCCAAACAACATGGCCCAATATTGTATCTCAAATACATATGACTCAATAAAAGGAAAAACTAACTATTACAACTCTTGACTTTAATCTTGCTGGCTGACTAGCTATATGGATGGGTACAGTTGAGCAGCTCATCACTCGTCCCCAGTCCCATCATTCTCTAGCTCCTTATACTCATCACCTGAAAATGTTAAGGAAAGCAGGTGTGAGCGCACTAGCGCCTAGTAGGATTTACATCTCTTGGTGCGGGCATGCTTTACGTAATTAACATGGTAATAATGGCAATACTATCATTCAATGCTCATGACGATAACGATAGCGACAAATCCAAACTATAACATGTACGAGTATGACAATTCTCATGTAGGACGGAATGATTATCAATGAGATAGATAACAGAACGATCACTTGACATGTGGGGGAAATTCAATAGCATGTAGCATGAACAATAGATTTCTCAAGTTGAATTCCGTAGAATTCCAATGGACAATGACATGTAAGATTCAATAACGATGACGTGTATAATAGAATTTGCCATTTATCATATAACAGTCAATCAATCATTCAATAACAATTTGGAGATTACCCAGATCAATCTTGCATTCAATTAGGTGATTGCCGGACACCTCATTGGGTTTATGCCCTCGCGATTAAGTATTTCGGGTGCTCCTCCCAGGACCAAACAGGGCCCTATTTGCACATGCATAGTTGTGAACCGAAGTTCTAATAGTTTCTGGTAATTCCATTCATTCATTTATGGCCAACATGATTTTTCAAGTAATGGACAATGATGAACTAATGATCATGTCAATGATGATAGAGAACAACGCAAGGGGACATGATCCAGATTAATCTTGACAGCATAACGACTTATTCTTATTAGTTCAATCTTTACATTAAATGGCTTGGTTTCCATGTTATCAAATCCCTCTCACGAGAAGAAGATAAGAAGAGAAGTGCATTCTATCTTTCGGGTACTTCATTGGTACAACCAACTCGGTCTTCATGAGGGAATCTATGAAGTACGGAGATTTACGAAGGTTTTAGAGAAAAGGTCACTAGTCTATCGATACGGAATGACCGACAGAGAGCTTCCAATTCCCCAAGCAGGGCTGCCTATATGTGCAAAGTGATGTGTAGAGCGTGTCTCAATCCACAATCCACCGATTAAAACATTACGGAAAGCAATTAACAACATACATGACATGTATGCAACTTTTAATTCTATCACATGGTTGCAGTGCTTTTAGCATATAATCACTTCTCAATTTTATGGACAAGATGGAATTAAATCATAGCTTGTAACAATCACATGATCACATGGACGCATTCAATCAATTATTTACACTTAGAATGAATGTTCATATCCTTATAATTTTCATGTAGATTAATGACTTTTAGGCCATTATATAGCTATATGACATGATGCAACCCAATAACTTGCATAAGCAAGACTGGACAGTGCATTAAAACAGTCTCGGGTCGGCTCTAAAATCGCATCCTACACAGTAGACGCATTTCATAACACAGTGCACAGTCAAAACATGACGAAACTGTGAAGAAATCAAATCGCGACGACCTATATGGTCGCCTTTAAGATTGAATCGTGAAGGGATACCCCGTCGTGTTCAAGAAATTTGTTTAAAATTCTATTATAAAAATGCAGAAAATCTCTGGGCGGCAAACAACCCTGAAACACGACGACCTTAGCGGTCGCATTTCAGAGATCCTCTGACATGTCAGCGGGCGCACAGTTTGAGGCAAGGACGTGCCAAAACACTTCGACCTTGGCGGACGCAGTTCAGGTAATCGCGACGGCTAAGGCCAATGCGATACCAGGTGATTGAATCGCAACGCCTGTCGCGGTCGCGATTCAAAGTGCAGATAGAAAACACAGAAGACAGGATGTGATCTTCATGCAACGCCTATATCTCTCTATCTACTGACATTTAGACAAAACTCTCAACATGAAACATGACGAGGACAACTAGTAGGAGAACTTTCATGTTTTGGGTTGGATCTAATTTGGTCTCTATTCACATGAAACACATGAAAAATAGGGAAAAGCCCTAACAGTGCGCGACTTAGGGAAAACGCTCAATACGACTCATATACTCCATGAAAATTAGAAAAATCACTTGCAAATCAAACTAGACTTGATGCTCTATCCATAGGTATGTGCAACTTAGATGTTCAGTCTGAGATCACCTACCTTTATGAAGATCTAAGTCCAGTTGATGCATAGAACGCAGCAGAGGATGGATGGGGAAGAAGCTCCGGTTCTTGGCCGTTCTCCTCCTCCTATGGTGCCCTAGCTCGCCTCCACACGACCCCAACACGATGGTAAACCTTCCCTAGGAGTCTCTTCACGTTTATTTATACATCTAGGGTTTATTCAAGTCCTAATGGGTTTAGGAAAAGGGGGTTGCGGGTTATGCATGGTTAGCTTCCATATTTTGAAATTCTCCTCCCAATAGAGGTACGAATACCATTAGGAAGGTTCCTAGCATGACTAGGTATGAATTGGACTGCCATCCATGGCTAATCTCTCATATTTTAACCATAATTTGGCCTTCCTAATTTCTGCATAATTACAAGTACGCATTTTTGGGTATTTTCTTGCTCCATTTTATTCTTGGGCCAAAAGTGATCCATTGGCCCAATTTTGATAATGGGTCATCAATACATAATGTTGGAAGTCTATCCAAAATATTTATTTAATTTATGGTTGTGTTATTTTTTTCGCGTTAACGGTTTTCCAACTTAGTTTCTTAATTTGGGTAATTAGTCACATTGTGACGTACACTTGGCCATTCAGATTTTTCGTTGTATAAATTTCTTCGTGGAACACTTAAGAACAATGTTGGGGTTGATTTATAATTTTTACGAAATTTTCCAATGTGTTCTAGCATGTACGATAGTGGTACGTATGTTCTACCATTCTGATAATACGGAAATTATTTACTTCCCTTTATTTACAATTTTTTTAAATCACTAAAATTTTTGCGGTGCTACATCCTCCCCCACTTAAGAAAAATTTGGTCCCCAAATTTATACATAATGGCATAGTATCATACATGAGAATAGTTCTGGGTGGTTTTTCTTCATTCTTTTCTCCGTTTCCCAGGTAGCATTTGTAACTCCGTCCCGACTCCATTGGACCTTCACCATAGGTATGGTACGATTCCTGAGTCGTTGAAACTTCCGATCCAGTAGCTTGATCGGTTTCTCTTCATAGGTTAGGTCCTCCCGAATCTCCAAGTCCTCATGGTTAATCATGTGGTCGGCATTGAATAAATACTTCCTCAGCATGGATATGTGGAATACATTGTGCACGTTTGCCAGTTGTGGAGGTAGTGCAAGTCTATAAGCCACCTGACCAACCCTTTCAAGGATTTTAAAAGGGCTGATAAATCTGGGACTCAATTTTCCCTTGATCCCAAATCTTTGGATTCCCCTTGAAGGTGAGACCTTCAAGAAAACATGGTCGCCCACTTGGAATTCTAGCTCTCTCCTTCTTTTGTCTGCATAACTCTTCTGTCTTGACTGTGCTATCTTCAGACGTTCCCTGACAATCTGAACTTTCCGGACAGTTGCTTCGATTAAGTCAGGTCCAACCCATTGGTTTTCTCCAACCTCCTCCCAACAAAGAGGTGATCTACAACTCTTGCCATATAAAGCTTCGAATGGTGCCATTTTGATACTTCCTTGGTAGTTATTGTTGTATGCAAACTCCATCATGTACAAGTGGTCATCCCAACGTCCTCTAAAATCAAGCACAAGGGCACGAAGCATGTCCTCCACGATTTGATTGGTTCTTTCGGTTTGTCCATCTGTTTGAGGATGGAAGGTAGTGCTAAAGTTCAATTTGGTTCCCATTCCTGCTTGTAAACCGTTCTAGAAGTGTGAAGTGAATCTAGAGTCCCGAGCAGATATTATATTAGATGGAACCCCATGAAGTCTAACTATTTCTTTGACATAAAGCGCGGCCACACATCCACTGACCATGTACTCTTAATCGGCAAGAAATGAGCCGACTTAGTCAATCGGTCTACAATTACCCATATTGCATCCATACCACCTCTAGTCTTGGGCAATCCCATGATAAAGTCCATACCGATACTATCCCACTTCCATTCTGGAATTTCCAGTGGTAGCAGTCCACCGGCCATTCAGAAATGCTTTGCTTTGACTTTTATACATGTTAAACAATATGACACATGGTCTGCCACATCCCTCTTCATATTCGGCCACCAATAAGACCTTTTCAAGTCTTGGTACATCTTTGTTGATCCAGGATGGATCGTGTACTTTGACTAGTGAGCTTCATTTAACAACCTCTTCTTGAGTTCCACATGATCAGGGACACAAGTTCTGCCTCGGAATAGTAACCTTCCATCAGTTAATAGAGAAAAATTTGGTCGTTGTTCTAGCTTCTCCCTGATCTCAACTAAGAATGGATCCTCTCCTTGTTTCTCCTTGATTTCGGCCAGTAGATCAGACTGTATTTGGACATTGGAGATCATCATTTGTTTCTCCTTCTTGCCCACGTCTAAATTCAGACTTGCAAATTGTTCCAGTAACTTCCATTTGCCCAGCATCATACTAGATAGCATAGCTCCTGGTTGTCTACTTAGAGCGTCTGCCACTACACTGGCTTTTCCTGGGTGATATTGAATGGAAAAGTCAAAGTCTTTGAGGTACTCTAACCACCTTCTTTGTCTCATGTTAAGCTCCTTCTGTGAAAATAAGTATTTCAAACTCTTGTGGTCAGAAAAGACTTTAAATTGCTCCCCATAAATGTAGTGCCTCCATATTTTCAAGGCGAACACTACGACTGCTAACTCCAGATCATGTACAGGGTAATTCACCTCGTGGGTCTTCAATTGTCTTGAGGCATAAGCTATTACCTTTCCTTGTTGCATCAGGACACATCCTAGACCTGTCCCAGAAGCATCTGAGTAAATTTCAAATCCTCCCTCTTCGATGGGTAAGGCAAGGACAGGGGCAGAGGTCAGACACTTCTTCAAACTATTAAAGCTCTCTTCACATTTATCGGTCCACACAAATGGATTTTCCTTCCGGGTCAGCTTGGTTAATGGCACTGTGATCTTTGAGAAATCCTTTATGAATTTTCTATAATACCCTACTAATCCCAGAAAGCTTCTGATCTCTGTGACACTTGTCAGTCTTTCCCATTTTAATACAGCATCTACCTTTGATGGATCAACAGCGATACCATCCCTGGTTACCACATGCCCCAAAAAGGATACCTCCTCCAGCCAGAATTCACATTTACTTAGCTTGGCGTATAATTGATTCTCCCTCAGAATTTGTAATGCAATCCTCAAGTGTTCCTCATGCTCTTCTTTTGTTTTGGAATAGATCAGTATATCATCAATGAACACTACCACAAATTTATCGAGGTAGGGGCGATAAATACTATTCATTAGCTGCATAAAAATTACAGGAGTATTTGTTAATCTAAAAGGCATAACAATGAATTCATAATGCCCGTACCTACTTCGGAAGGCTGCCTTGTGTATATCATCTCCTTTGATCCTCAATTGATGATAGCCTGATCTGAGATCTATCTTAGAGAAATATTTAGCTCCAGACAGTTGATCAAATAATTCATCAATCCTTGGCAGGGGATATTTGTTCTTAATTGTCAATTGGTTCAAGTGCTTGTAGTCTATGCACAACCTCATTGACCCATCATTCTTCTTAACAAATAGAACAGGTGCACCCCATGGTGATGTGCTTGGTCAAATAAATCCTTTCTCTAGTAATTCCATCAGTTGCTCTTTTAGCTCCTTCAATTCTACGGGGGACATTCTATATGGCGCCCTAGATACTAGTGCTGCTCCAGGGATCAATTCAATGGTAAAGTCAACCTCTCGTGCAGGAGGAATTCCTGGCAAGTCTTCGGGAAACACATCAGCGTACTCACTGACAATATGGATGTCCTCGATCTTGACTTCCTTCTTTGTGGTGATAACAATAGCTAGAAAGGCTATACAACATTTTCTTATCATCCTCTTGGCTTCTAGTGCAGAAATGAGGGACAATTTCCTGCGGTTTCTATCTCCCGAGAACACTAGCTTTGGGTGTTGACTAAATGTCACCCAGCTTCTATTATAGTTAACACTAGCCCCATGTTCAGACAACCAGTCTGCTCCTAGGATCACATCATAACCCTCTATGTCCATGCATATTAAATTTGCAGGTAGGTTTTGAGTTTCAATCAACACTTCGCTAGATGGAAAGTGGTTTCTTAGTTTAGTGCCTGGACCAATAGGGGTTGATACGACTATCCCAGATTTCATTGGAATGGGTTTTACATATAAGGTATCAGCAAAGGTTTGGGATATGAAAGAATGAGTAGCTCCCGTATCAAATAGAACAAATGCAGAACGAGATAAAATTGTAAGTGTACCTTCAACCACACCACCTTCCTCCGATGTAGTTGGTTCTTGTACTGCCTGCAGTCTACCTTGGCGCTTCTGGCCTCCTTGTGTTGCCTGTGTTTGGTTCATCATGCGAGGGCAATTAGAGATCTTGTGATTCTGACTTTCACAGCGCAAGAACCTCCTCAGTGCTTTCCAGTAGTCCTCGGACTTGTGACTAGTCTTGTCACAATGCTTGCATGGTTCTTTGTTGGTGGGGGCTTGTTGGTTACCTCCATCCTTGAACTTCTTCACCTGCTGGTTCCCAGCTTGGCCCATCGGCCTCTTTGTTCCGACCACAGTTGGTGGCCTCTTTGATCCAGTTCCCTGCTCTCTCTTGTTCATGCTAATCTTGATGTTCTACGCTATAGCTAGCGAATCCTCCAGCAACAGTGCCTTCCTTACCATCTCCGAATAAGTCTGCAGATCCATCGGTCCCAGTTGAGTGATGTACTGGGGCCTCAGACCACTCATGAACCTCTTGGCCTTCAACCGCTCGGTTTGGACCAAGTGTGGGGCATAACGAGCCAGTTTAGAGAACTGGGCCTCGTACTCAGCCACGGACAGACTCCGTTGCTTCAGATTGGCGAATTCTGTCACCTTCCTTTCTTGTACCCTGTCAGAAAAGTACTTGTGTTAAAGTAATCCTTGAACTGCGCCCAAGTGGCCTGGGCATCACCTAGTGTAGCCTCGATCGACTCCCACCAAGTGTGTGCTTCCCTCTCTAGCTGATAAGTAGCTAGAGTAACCTTGTTCTCATCAATGCATCCCATCACACGGAATGCATGCTCAATTTCTTTGAGCCAGTGCTCAGCTTCGTCCGAGTTAGTGCTACCCCCGAACCTAGGTGGGTTCATGCTCCTGAAATTCCTGTGGAGATCTCCCTGAGTCTCCGCTCTACCCTGAGTGGCCTGTAGTAGTGCCCGGGTCAGTGTGTTGATTGTCCTTTGCATGTCTCTCTCACGTGCAGCGGCCATTGCAATCCTTCAAGACAACCATATTACGTTCATTAGATATTAACTTCATCACAACTTAATTCTATTTAGATGACTTAGCCCGTGTTTCTACCCCAATCTCACTGTGTGTTTTGACATGTTGACACATGGGGTTTAGTTTTAACTAAGCCTAGCAATTTCTTGTTTGCCTAGAACTTAATGAAAAGCCTAGTCTCTGATACCAACTGTCACTCCCCAACATTTAGCAGCAGAAAATAAACGTCGAGAGCATGAGCGATACAAGTGTACGTATCACAGTTGCGCAATTCAGAATAACAACTAAATATAACACAAGACATAAGACAACAATATTGCCAGCCAAATAACCTTTATTCCATTCCATCAACTAGTTTAAACACCTTACATCATCAGAGCCAAACAACAGGGCCCAATATTGTATCTCAAATACATGACTCAATAAAAGGAAAAACTAACTATTACAACTCTTGACTCTAATGTTGCAGGCTGACTAGCTATATGGATGGGTGCAGTTGAGCAGCTCATCACTCGTCCCCAGTCCCATCATTCTCTAGCTCCTCATACTCATCACCTAAAAATGTTAAGGAAAGCAAGTGTGAGCGCACTAGCGCCCAGTAGGATTTACATCTCATGGTGCAGGCCTACTTTACGTAATTAACATGTTAACAATGGCAATACTATCATGCAATGCTCATGACGATAACGATAGCGACAAATCCAACTATAACATGTACGAGTATGACAATTCTCATGTAGGACGGAATGATTATCAATGAGATAGATAACAGAACGATCACTTGACATGTAGGGGAAATTCAATAGCATGTAGCATGAACAATAGATTTCTCAAGTTGAATTCCGTAGAATTCCAATGGACAATGACATGTAGGATTCAATAACGATGACGTGTACAATAGAATTTGTCATTTATCATATAACAGTCAATCAATCAATCAATCAATCATTCATTCATTCAATAACAATTTGGAGATTACCGAGATCAATCTTGCATTCAATTAGGTGATTGTCGGACACCTCATTGGGTTATATACCCTCGCGATTAAGTATTTCGGGTGCTCCTCCCAGGACCAAACAGGGCCCTATTTGCACAGGCATAGTTGTGAACCGAAGTTCTAATAATTTCTGGTAATTCCATTCATTCATTTATGGCCAACATGATTTTTCAAGTAATGGACAATGATGAACTAATGATCATGTCAATGATGATAGAGAACAACGCAAGGGGACATGATCCAGATTAATCTCGACAGCATAACGACTTATTCTTATTAGTTCAATCTTTACATTAAATGGCTTGGTTTCCATGTTATCAAATCCCTCTCACGAGAAGAAGATAAGAAGAGAAGTGCATTCTATCTTTCGGGTACTTCATTGGTACAACCAACTCGGTCTTCATGAGGGAATCCATGAAGTACGGAGATTTACGAAGGTCTTAGAGAAAAGGTCGCTAGTCTATCGATACGGAATGACTGACAGAGAGCTTCCAATTCCCCAAGAAGGGCTGCCCATATGTGCAAAGTGATGTGTAGAGCGTATCTCAATCCACAATCCACCGGTTAAAACATTACGGAAAGCAATTAACAACATGCATGACATGTATGCAAATTTTAATTCTATCACATGGTTGCAGTGCTTTTAGCATATAATCACTTCTCAATTTTATGGACAAGACGGAATTAAATTATAGTATGTAACAATCACATGATCACATGGACGCATTCAATCAATCATTTACACTTACAATGAATGTTCATACCCTTATAATTTTCATGTAGATTAATGACTTTTAGGCCGTTATATAGCTATATGACATGATGTAACCCAATAACTTGCATAAACAAGACTGGATAGTGCATTAAAACAGTCTCGGGTCGGCTCCGAAATCGCGTCCTACACAGTAGATGCATTTCATAACATAGTGCACAGTCGAAACATGATGAAACTGTGAAGAAATCAATTTGCGACAACCTATATGGTCTCCTTTAAGATTGAATCGCGACGGGGTATCCGTCGCGTTCAAGAAATTCGTTTAAAATGCTATTATAAAAATACAAAAAATCTCTGGGTGGGAAACAACCCTGAAACGCGACGACCTTAGCTATTGCGTTTCAGAGATCCTCTGACATGTCAGAGGGCACACAGTTTGAGGCCGGGACGTGCCAAAATGTGTCGACCTCGGCAGACACAGTTCAGGTAATCGCGACGGCTAAGGCCGACGCGATACCAGGTGATTGAATCGCGACGCCTGTCGCGGTCGCAATTCAAACTGCAGACAGAAAACGCAAAAGACAGAATGTGATCTCCATGCAATGCCTATATCTCTCTATCTACTGACATTTGGACAAAACTCTCAACATGAAACATGACAAGGACTAGTAGTAGGAGAACTTTCATGTTTTGGGTTGGATCTGATTCGGCCTCGATTCGCGTGAAACACATGAAGAACAGAAAAAGCCCTAACAGTGCGCGACTTAGGGAAAACGCTTAATACGACTCATATACTCCATGAAAATTAGGAAAATCACTTGCAAAGCAAATTAGACTTGATGCTCTATCCATAGGTATGTGCAACTTAGATGTTCAGCTCGAGATAACCTACCTTTGTGAAGATCTAAGTCCAGTTGATGCACAGAACGCAGCAGAGGATGGATGGGGAAGAAGCTCCGGTTCTTGGCCGTTCTCCTCCTCCTCTAGTGCCCTAGCTTGCCTCCACACGACCCCAACACGATGGTAAACCTTCCCTAGGAGTCTCTTCATGTTTATTTATACATCTAGGGTTTATTCAAGTCCTAATGGGTTTAGGAAAAGGGGGTTGCGGGTTATGCATGGTTAGCTTCCATATTTTGAAATTCTCCTCCCAATAGAGTAGGAATACCATTAGGAAGGTTCCTAACATGGCTAGGTACGAATTGGACTGCCATCCATGGCTAATCTCTCATGTTTTAACCCTAATTTGCCCTTCCTAATTTCTGCATAATTACAAGTACGAATTTCTGGGTATTTTCTTGCTCCATTTTATTCTTGGGCCAAAAGTGATTCATTGGCCCAATTTTGATAATGGGTCATCAATACATAATGTTGGAAGTCTATCCAAAATGTTAATTTAATTTATGGTTGTGTTATTTTTCCGCGTTAACAGTTTTCTAACTTAGTTTCCTAATTTGGGTAATTAGTCACATTGTGACGTACACTTGGCCATTCAGATTTTTGTTGTACGAATTTCTTCGTGGAACACTTAGGAACAATGTTGGGGTTGATTTATAATTTTTACGGAATTTTTCGATGTGTTCTAGCACGTACGATAGTGGTACGTATGTTCTACCATTCCGATAATACGGAAATTATTTACTTCCCTTTATTTACAATTTTTTTAAATCACTAAATTTTCCGGTGTGCTACACAAGTTGTACGTCCAGCGAAGGGAAAGACGACAACGGACAACGACTCGTGTTTGTGGGAGTGCGACCACTTGTAGCGCGCTCGTGGTTGGGGGACGGACACCAGTAGACGTACTTGTCCCCAGCTAGTTCGGTTTTCCAGTGCCTCACTTTAGGGAGCTCGGGCCGAAATCCTTAAAGGTGTCAGGCTTAGACCTGTAGTCGCATGGTTTGTAGGTGTGGTGTTGGTTGATCTCCACAGTTTCTTGACCTTGTTGAGGTGGAGCGGCAATTGGATCTTTCGTCTGTGGTTGCGAAACTGAGAGGTAGTCTTGTGTAGTTTGTCCAAGTTAGTGGTTGGTGTCGCGAGCCAGTTCTTGTGACTCGTGTGTGGCGTGCCCTTCTTTAGCTTGTACACTTGAACGTGAGTTGCCGTTTATTTATTGAAATTTGTTTCAGATACATTTCTTAAATGGTTAATTATGTACAACTGTAGTACCATGTCTAGGTTGCAGTATTTGTTATTTTAGTACATGCCTTTCCCTCGCTCTTGTACGTTTGTTGTTCTTTTGGCTTTTGAGGGAGTTTCCCTACTTAGACAGTGACTTGTGAGGCTCACCCCTTCTTCTTCAAAGTGAAGGAGAGCAGGAGGGTTCCCGTCCCTCTTCTAGTTCGAAGCTGCATCGTAGCGGAGCTGGGCGTACGCCTCCAGCAGAGTAACTTCTTTTTCGTATGCCTCGGGGTATGTCCCAAGCTGTTGTACTCTATGCTTTGACTTTAGTTCAGAACTGGATATGTACATCTCATGTGAATATGTGTAAGATATGGAATCTCATGTAAGTTCAGTGTGTTCTTTTATATTTCCATGAATGTGTGAGTGTTGATATCCCTTGCGAGGCTTCGACCGGTTCACGGGAGGCGGAGTCGGGTCAGGCTCGTTATTAGGTTAACGGGTTTGAACGATGAGGACTGTCACAGTTGGTATCAGAGCAAGGTCTGTGTTAATATGAGGGAACAAAAGATGTACATAGTCTGGTCTCTACTTTAGTCTACTGCTGGTAGTTGGCCCTGGTTTTGTAATGATTTGTTTGTATGTTATGTGGTCAGAATGATGTATGTGCAGGATTAAAAATGGCTGATAGAAGGGATTGGGGAGGTGGTGGCGATGAGCTCGAGGAGTCTACACATCATTTGATTGAAAGGTTATGGGGGAGCATTATGGAGATTCAGACACAGTTAGATCAGCAGCCACCAGTTCAGCCAGCAGCAACACCACCAGTTGAAGAGGAGGTAGTACCGGTACCATTAATGCCACCCCCACCACCACCTAGAGTTGAGATACCACCTGTTGTACCTGTAGCTCCAATTGTGCCCGTACGACCAGCTAGTGTGGAGGAGTCTACAGTACTAGTGGAGAGGTTTTTGCGGTTGCAACCACCTACATATTCGGGAGGTCCGAATCCAGATACGACAGAACACTGGGTACATGAAATGAAAGAGTCTTTGTCACTATGAGATGTCCACAGGCTGACAGGGTGATATTAGCTACTTATTAGTTGCGGGGATTTGCACAGAAATGGTGGAGGCTCAAGATGCAGACCGTGTTTGCAAGTCGGGTAGAAGATTCTATTACTTGGCCAGAATTTTTGGAAGTGTTTAACAATACATTCTTTCCAGTGCAAATTTAGCAAGCCAAGAGGGAACAGTTCAAGACATTACAGAAGGGGAACCTGTCAATATTGGAATACCAGATGAGATTTATGACTTTGAACAGATATGCACCTTATGTAGTTACTGACAATGCTATGATGGTGGAATACTTCATCCAAGGATTGCGACCGGATTTGCAAGATGTGGTAATTCCTCTTATGTGCAGGACGGTAGAGGAGGCAGCCCAGAGAGCATCTATTCTAGAGAGGACTGTACAGGCTAGGTAGTCAGGAGACTCAGGTAGTTTTCGATTTCCACAACATTCCTCAGGTATTAGCAAGGGAAAGGCACCTTCAGAAGGAGCATCTACATTAGGATTTGGTAAATTGGGTTCTAACTTAAAGAAGATATTCAGGGGCCGAGGAGGTGGCAGACAACAAGGTTTTTAGCAGGGCCAAGGTTTTAGGCCAGAGTCAAAGGAGTCACAGCAAAGTACTGCCAAGCATCCCACAATTCCTCCAGAGTACAAATGTTATAATTGTGATCAACCGGGGCACTTAATCAGGAATTGTCCATATCCTAGAAGGTACAGCTATGGTAGAGGGGCACCACAGCAGCAGCAGCCATTCCAGCAACCATCGGCCGAGCGAGGTAGGGGTCCACCTTTTCAGAGGGGGCGAGGATGGGTTATGGCTATCACTAGAGCACAAGAGAAAGCATCTAACCTAATTGAAGGTATATTACCTCTCTTTGAATTTTTTGCTAGAATATTAATTGATTCGGGTGCATCGCATTCTTTCATTTTTGAAGATTTCATGGATAGTATGATTCACCCATTAGAGGAGAGACAGTGTGAGCTAGTGGTGAAGGTTCCATCAGGGGATTTCTTGCTTACTTCTTGTTACTTAGATGAGGTCCCAATAATGATACAAGGAAATTAGTTGCCAGCAAGATTACATGCATTACAGTTAAATCAATATGATATGATTTTGGGTATGGAGTGGTTGGAAGCTTATGGGGCAGTGGTAGATTGCAGAAAGAAGAAAGTCAGATTCAGTCATCCCAGGGGAGTTGTGTTTGAATTCCAAGATATGCCATTTTACACTTCTAAGTTTATCATTTCTGCACTTAAGGCTAGAAGATTGATTAATGCGAGGTGTGTAGCGTATTTAGCTTCAGTTAGTTTGGTTGAGACAGGTAAGTCTGTAGAAATGGTACCAGTGGTTAAAGAGTTTGTGGATGTATTCCCAGAAGAGTTACCAGGATTGACTCCATATAGAGAGGTAGACTTTATAGTAGAATTGCAACCAGGCAGCATGCCAATATCAAAAGCACCTTATAGGATGGCACCCGCAAAGTTAAAGAAATTGAAGAAACAATTACAATAGTTGCTAGAAAAAGGTTTCATTCGGCCCAGTCATTCGCCATGGGGAGCACCAGTATTGTTTGTTAAAAAGAAAGATGGTAGCCTCAGAATGTGTACAGATTACCAGCAATTGAATCAGGTCACCATTAAGAACAAGTATCCACTTCCCAGGATTGATGATCTGTTTGATCAGTTACAATCAGCCAAGGTATTTTCCAAGATTGATTTGAGATCAGGATATCATCAACTGAGGATGAGAGAAGAGGAGATTGATAAGACAACTTTCAGAACCAGATATGGTCACTATGAGTTTGTGGTTATGCCATTTGGGTTGACTAATGCACCAACAGCTTTTATGAACTTGATGAATAGAATATTTCACCCATATTTGGATCAGTTCATTGTGGTATTTATAGATGACATGTTGGTGTATTCAGCTTCATCAGAAGAACATGTAGCTCATTTGATAATCACTTTGCAAACATTGTGAGATCATCAATTGTATGCTAAATTCAGTAAATGTGAGTTCTGGATAAAGGAAATTCAGTTTTTGGAACATGTGATTTCACGGGAAGGTGTTGCAGCGGATCCAGCTAAGGTTGAAGCGGTTATGAAGTGGGAATAGCCAAAAACAGTATCAGAAATCAGAAGCTTCCTTGGTTTAGTAGGGTATTATAGGCGATTCATTCAAGACTTCTAGAAGATTACAGCACCTATGACAAGATTAACCAGGAAGAGAGTGCCTTTTGTATGGTCATCAGATTGTCGGCGAAGCTTTGTGGAATTGAAGAAGAGGCTCACTTCAGCACCCATATTAGAGATACCATCAGGCCGAGGTGGTTTTGTGTTATATACAAAAGCTTCTAGGAGAGGACTTGGGCAGTGTTAATGCAGCATGGAAAAGTAGTGGCATATGCATCCAGGCAGCTGAAGCGGCATGAAGAAAATTATCCAACACATGATCTAGAGCTAGCAGCAGTGGTATTTGCATTGAAGCTATGGAGGCATTACTTGTATGGTAAGAGATTTGAAATTTTCACGAATCACAAAAGCTTAAAGTATATATTCTTATAGAATGATTTGAATTTGAGGCAGCGTAGATGGATGGAATATCTGAAAGACTATGATTTCAGCTTAGCATACCACCCGGGCAAGGCAAATGTTGTTGCATATGCTTTGAGCAGAAAGGCAGTGATGAGTCATATGATGATAAAGGAATTTAAATTATATAAAGATGTAGCAGAGAATTCTTTATTCATTCCAAACAACCAGCGGCGAGCAGTGTTAGCAAGCAGTACAGTGGAACTGTCCTTATATTGGCAAATAATAGAAGCTCAGAAAATAGATGAGAATTTGGATGAAATTGTGAAGATGGAAAATGTTACTATTGATGGTGATTGTGTGATCAGATTCAGGAACTGATTGTATGTCCCAATTGAAGCAGGAGTGAAACAGAAGGTATTAAAAGAAGCACACCGATCCAAGTATATTATTCATCTAGGTAGCATAAAAATGTACCAAGACTTGAAGAAGCATTTTTGGTGGCCGAACATGAAAAAGGAAATAGCGGAATTTATAGCAAGATGTTTAGTATATCAGTAGGTTAAAGTAGAACATCAAAGGTCAGGGGGTTTATTGCAACCATTACCCATTCTGCAACGGAAGTGGGATGATATTGCCATAGATTTTGTAGCAGGATTACCCAGGACAACGACATGTCACAATGGAATATGGGTCTTTGTTGATAGGTTGACTAAGGTGTGCAGATTGTTAGTAGTGAGCTTGTCATGGGCAGTGGACAAACTGGCAAGTCTATATGTAGATAGAATTGTGTCGTTGCATGGAATACCAGTAACTATTGTTTCAGACAGGGATCTCAAGTTCACATCAGGTTTCTGGAGAAGCTTATAGAGAGTAGTTGATATTGAATTGAGATACAGTTCAGCATACCATCTCCAAACCGATGGACAAACAGAAAGAACAATCCAGACTATTGAAGATATACTACGAGCTTGTTGTTTAGTTTGGGGAGGCAGTTGGAAGCAACATTTGGGCATGGTGGAATTTGCTTACAATAATAGTTATCATACAAGCATCGGGATGGCACCGTATGAAGCTCTATATGGAAGACCTTGTAGAACACCCTTAAATCGACATGAAGTAGGAGAGGCAAGTTATGGGACCAAAATTAGTGCAGCAATGTGCAGAGATGGTTAAATTTATTAAAGAAAAGCTTCAAAATCCCAAAGCAGACAAAAGAGTTATGCAGATACAAGACGCAGACCACTACAATTTGTAGTTGGTGATTATGTGTTCTTGAGAGTGTCTCTTACAAAAGGTGTTCTAAGGTTTAGTAGAAAAGGAAGGCTGAGTCCAAGATATGTAGGCCTATTCCAGATTTTAGAAAGAATTGGTAAAACAACATACAGATTGGAGCTCCCAGCAAATTTTACCGATGCACATGATGTGTTTCATATTTCTATGATGAGAAGATACATCTGAGACCCTTCACAGATTGTTAGTTACACTCGGGATAATTTGAAACCAAATATGTCCATGTCGAAATATCTAGTGCTGATTACAGGGCGGAGAACACAAAGGTTGAGAAATAAAGATATTGAGTTTGTAAAAATCAGATGGGAAAATAGGCAAGGAGGTGAAGACACCTAGGAATTGGCAGATGAGATGTATAGAACATATCCATACTTATTTGAGTAAGCTTTTAATTCTTTTAGGTGATAGTCATATATATGATGAATTATAAGTCATTTGTTGAGTTTTCTTTCCAAATTTCAAGAAGGAATTTTCTTTTAGGTGATAGTAACGTAATAGCATGACCATTCAGATTGTGGTTTAAAGGGTTGGTGGCCTGTGTGTGGCATGTTGTTTGTGTTTGGGTTTGTGTAGCAGGTGTGTGACGCTTGGGTTGGGAAATTTGAACCCAACAAGACCTCTGGTGTGTCTCTTAAGAACGCGACCAACACAGGCGTCGCGATTATGCATGAACGCGACCACCTGCTATGTCGCGATTCAAACGCCGCTTTCCGTGGGCGCGGCTGCATGCGCGCCGCGTGGCGCATGCAGGGACGTCACGACTTAATTGCGACGGCGGGGTATGTCGCGTTTTAAATACGACAGCCCAATACGTCGCGATTTAGCCTATGTTGTGTTTGCTCCAAGCCTTGGCCAAATAGTGCAGGATGCACTGTTTGGTTGAAGGAGAAGCTTCGTGGGGGTCTGTCTGACAATTTAGAGTTCGTGGTGCGTGGTTCAACGTGTTTCCAGCGCAAGGAGGTGCTTCGGAGCGCGGGAAACGCAAAGGCAGTGTTGTTTTCGTGTTCTTCATGTTGGTAGGGGACTTTCTCCTTGTTTTGATTGTGTAAATCAGGTTTGAAGTGTTTAGAGTGAAGTATTGCCTATATTCCGTAGCAAGCATGCTTAGGTTAATGTGTAGATGGTTATATATAGTCCCTACATCAGGTAATAGGTGTTTATTGAGATTCTCAGAGAAGAATGTCAGGTTTTGGTTCTTCAGTTTGAAAGGCGACGGACCCAAATGTCGCGTTTTGAACGCGACGACTCATTCGGTCGCGATTCGATTTTTAAAGGTGAGGGGTAGTCCGTCGCGATTATGAGTTTAAATAGTGACCCCTGTGTGTGTCGCGTTTTCAGATGTGGCCACCCGAGCTGTTGGGTTCTGGGGCCAATCTGTCTCTTTCCAGTTGTACATTGCATGTGTGATGTTGTTTAGATTATTTTAAGCATGTAAGTGGTGCATCGGTACTTATCCTGATTGGAAATGTCGAGCTTGCATGGTTATGTGTGCATAGCAAGTTGGGTTGTTTAAATACCTTCTGTGGTTACCTCTCGAGTCCGATACCCTAGGTTCATTGTGAGTCAGGCACGTGGTACTCGGGGTTTTTCGTGGTACGGTGAGTACCGTCGAGGTCTATATCGTCTTCCTGGACACCCTCACTCCTGAGTTTGAGTTGTACATCCAGCGGAGGGAAAGATGGCAATGGACAGCGACTCGTGTTTGTGGGTGTACGATTGCTTGTAGCGCGCTCGTGGATGGGGGACGGATACCAGTAGACGTACTGGTCCCTAGCTAGTCCAGTTTTCCAGTGCCACACTTTAGGGAGCTCGGGCCAGAGTCCTTAAAGATGTCAGGCATAGACATGCAGTCGTGTGGTCTGCAAGTGTGGTATTGGTTGGTCTCCACAGTTTCTTGACCTTGTTGAGGTGGAGCGGCAATTGGACCTTTCGTCTGTGGCTGCGAGACTGAGAGGTAGTCTTGTGTAGTTTGTCTGAGTCAATGGCAGGTGTCGCGAGCCAGTTCTCGTGACTCGTGTGTGGCGTGCCCTTCTTTAGCTTGTACACTTGAATGTGATTGCCGTTTATTTATTGAAATTTGTTTTAGATACATATTCTTAAATGGTTTAATTATGTACAGCTATAGTACCATGTCTAGGTTGCAGTATTTGTTATTTTAGTACATGCCTTTCTCTCGCTCTTGTACGTTTGTTGTTCTTTCGGCTTTTGACGGAGTTTCCCTACTAAGCCAGTGACTTGTGAGGCTCACCCCTTCTTCTTCCAGGTGAAGGAGAGTAGGAGGGTTACCGTCCCTCTTCTAGTTCGGAGCTGCATCGTAGCAGAGCTAGGCCTATGCCTCCAGCAGAGTAACTTCTTTTTCGTGTGCCTCGGGGTATGTCCTAGGCTATTGTACTCTATGCTTTGACTTTAGTTCAGAATTGGATATGTACATCTCATGTGAATATGTGTAAGATATGGAATCTCATGTATGTTTAGTGTGTTCTTTTATATTTCCACGGACTTGTACATGTTGATATCCCTTGCGAGGCTTCAGCTAGTTCGCGGGAGGCAGAGTCGGGTCAGGCTCGTTATTAGGTTAACGGATTTGAACGATGAGGACCGTCACAAATATTATCCTTGATTATTTTATTTTTATCCCTTATTTTTCCCTTTAGCCCAACATGCATGCATATTTAAAATCATCGTGGAAAAAAAAAACTCTCCCTATGCAACTTGAGATCCATTCTCACTTCAACTCCAAGTAACTTGAAATATTCCACTCCGAGTCAAGTACCCAACTCCCTTTGTTGACGCCACCGTGTTGATTTCCCTAAACTCCCTTGTTTGGATTTATCCCTCTATATTCGTCTTTGTCTCCCATAGATCCACCTTAGTCGCGACACGTCCACAAGCTAGTAAACATCCCCAGTGATGCAACCTAACAGATTGTGACCTTAGGTACGTCTCCCACGTTGGAAGTTGTTCTCTCCTTTGTACCCCACATGGCACATCTTCGTGTACTGCATACACACCTCTCTTCGTGCCTTCATGCACCTTTTTCTTCCATCCAAACTTTGTGTCCTCTTGGTCTTCTTCTCCAGAGGCGACGTCCTTGGTAGTTGGTGAAAGACTCTCATCAGGTGGTGTCACCACGATTGAATGCGTGTTTATTTTTCACCTTGGCATCTACTTTTCAGTTCTCTCTGCTTCGCTCCACTACACTATGCTTCATTTATTTCATTCCATTACACTTCACTTCGTGTCTCTCCACTTAGCTCCATTGCAAAGAAGACGTCAAGGCGTGGCAGCTGTAGACATGCTAAAAATGACACCATTGTGAGAAAATCTCATGTTACTCCATAATGCCATAAATGGCTTTCAATTTGCGTTATGAGAGTATTTTTTCCCATTATTTAGGGTCTCCCTCCCCATGTCTTGGTGCTTCCCCCTCATTTTCATAGCTTTCTGAAGGTTTGGGCAGCTCTGTAAATCGTGACGGATGCAGTCACGCTTCACAAACTGGTGACCAATAATTGATTGCTCTTATCTGTGTTGAGTCAAGCCGTCGCTATTTTCATATTGATTGATGAATAACCTTATATGCATCCTATCAATTTGTCGTGTTTCATGCATCGATTGGTGAAGACCGAATCGATTGAACTTAAATATCGATTGTTGAACAATAATATTCGCGACAGTACAAGCCGACGCATTTACTTCTTCCAATTGATGTTAGTTCCGATTGAGTCTCTATCGATTGATGAGATACGCGGCTGGTCAAGCCGACGCATTTTTGGTTCCAATTCCCATTTTGGTTCTGATTGATGTTATCAATACACATCCTATCAAGTTGCCGCATTTAAGAATTTTTATTTCGACTTTTGGCAATTTCCTAAAATGGTTTTAGAAAGTTCTTATTGCTAATTTAATACGTGTCCACTAATGTCGTTGCATTTATGACTTTCCTTTATTCATAAAGATTAATTCCGATCATAAGATCGATTCCTCCAGATGCGCGACAGGTCATGTCGTCGCGATTTCAAAACTTTCTATTTACAAAATTTGGCAAGAATTCGATCAATGTTGGAAGTGTTAATAAGCGCGACGACCCTTGTGGACGCAATTTACAATTGCTATGTTTTAACTGAGGAGAGTATGGAAGTGTTTTAAACGCGACTACTTGACTAGTCGCCTTTCAATTTTAAACACGTCCACTGTCTCCGTCGCGATTTACAGAGCTTGTTGCCTCAAGTTCTGTGCCCCTCTCCCCTATAAATATAACCCATGGGCCGGCGTCTAGAGGTTGGAGACTCAGAAGTACTTCGAGTTTAGTGAGTTGGGAGAGGCTATTTCAAGGTGAAGCCCTGTCGGACTGCCGCCTCAAGCGCGTCAATGCCCTCTTCTCCAACTCCACATTGAACCAGCTGCAAAAGTAGCTCCCCTGGGTGCTCTTCTTCCTCCTCTCTAGTAGCTACCTGCACCATCCACATTAAGGGGAAGCACCTCCTCATTTTCTCTTGTTTATTCCCCCCTCTATACCTCCCACGAGAGCATCTCATACCTCCCTCTTTTACTCTTTTCAATCACACACACATTCATACATGCATACACACACACACCTATCTTCTAGGGGTTTAAAAGCCAACCACACAAGGTGTGTTCTTCTCCATCACTTCATGTTTATTTCATTATCAAGTGTTGAATACTATACGTTCTTGGCTAATCCTCTCTTTTATTGTGTTATTTTTTAGGGTAATCATCAAGAAATAGCCTTCTACCACAGTCGGTCGTGCTCGTATAAGAAGAAGCAGACCCACAATATTTTCCACGCAATCTCCCCGCTAAAAGGTACTTTTCGAGATCACTCCCTTTTACTTTTATTCATTTATACTCCTTCGACACCCTTGTGTATCTAGCGATCACCTTTCCATCTAGGAGTTGTGCTCCATCTTCCTTCTTTTCTCATTATTTTCTCCATATTTTCTTTGTAGCGCTTTGGAGTCTTTTCGAAGACAAAAAGTGGTTTCTACACTTTGGTGGTGATCACGGTCCTTTTTCATATTCTTTATTTTTTCATCATCTTTTATTCGGGGATCAATTCCCGTGATTACACAGATATGGTGCTATTTGACTGAATCAAAGTTGAAGAGGAATAATAAAGCTAATCAGAATATTGCAAGTAATTTGTTCTATAATCGAAGAGTAAACTTAATCTATATTTACTAATTAGATTAATCATATCAGAAATCAACAAGTTGTTCATTAATTGGAACAAGACATAACAACAATCGATACTTTGTTCATCAATTGGAACAAAAACTACAATAATCGATATGAAGTTCAAAGTAATTGATATGAAGTTCAGAGTAATTGATATAATACTTTGACTAGCTACAAGTCGGAGTTGGACTTTGACTAGTGTGACTTGACCACCAATCGGTCTCACTTCGACTGACCAAGAGTCGGAGTTGGACTTCGCCTGTTGTGATTGTTCACCAATCGATCTTGCACTTCGACTACCCATGATATATATATTGTAGTCGATGAATCATGTGTCGACAGATAGAATACATGTGTTGACATAGGGTTGTCACAGGTCGCACACCTTTAGATGGAAGACAACACTTAATGCATGAAGTGTCGACATATGGACATCATGTGTCGACACATATCTTCTCAGAGAATATTGATACAGAGTTGCAAGTCAACACATATACATAGAAGTAATATGCCTTTGATACAAATATGATTTTGTTTGATTACATGCAATTCTTTTAATGCTTAATCAAATGAATTTGGTAATTGAATAATGTTGGAAAAATGATTTTGTCATATTCAAAACAATAAATAATGTTTTTGCATAAAAAAATGTACAACATTGATTGTTACAAAAAAAATTAGGGAGGGGGGTTTATTTCATACTTACTTGATTCCTGCACCCCTAGACTATTTGACCATTAACTATGATCTAGAATCCTTCTGGTTGTAATATCTAACAACTTCCTTGTTGGAAGCCTAATTTGTTTCCTTCCTTAAGAACTGGTTTCCTCATTGATTAGTCCCTGACTAGCTGTTGTTTAGTTGGTCTCTGGTTTGCCCTAACCCTTAAGATGATCCTAAACATTTTGGGTTTCCTTGTTTTCTCCTAATTCTAGCACCCATAGTTGTTGACCAAGATTTATCTAGAGTTCTTCCACTTCAATTTCCAACACCTTATTGAAAATTTGGACAGTTTCACCCCGAAGACCCTCTCCCGCCACTGTTTTAAATCCCATGATAGTTGTCATCAATTCTTATACGATTCAGAAAGGGCCTTCTAGAAGCCAATCCTCTTGCTCTGTTTAGTCTAGGTTAGCACACAATATGGCATGTTCAGTACCCTAAAAGTTTCTAAGCCATGTAAAAGCTTTGATAACATGAATACTATCCTATTTGCTCTTAATATCTTGATTTGAAATATCTTGCTTGCCATGAAATGTGAAACTCTTATTGGTATTGTTCTGCCTACTTACTACATGATTTGATTCCAGCAGTTGCCCTATTATGTTGTCCATTGACACACTTGGAATTTGTACCCTTGTTATTCTTAATTCATCAGGGTATTTTTAAATGTATGCAAAATTCTACTATGTGATTATTCCTTAGAATTTTGTTGGCCATAATATGTTCTGTTATCTGACACTATTTGAGACTTCGGTCCAATGACTCATACATGTGCAAATAAAGGGCCCTATCTAGTCCTAGGGAGGAGCACCCCAACGTACTTATAACTGCGGGAGTATGGACTTGTGGTGGTGGCATGACACTGACATGACTTGCAAGATATGAAAGTGCCTTCTTGATAAGATATGTTTGTTCATTTGTATATGTGTTCATTCGAATGATGGTCAATCTTATTATTTGTTCATTTCATATGTATATGTTCTGAAATCCTTGGAATCTGATCAATTTTGTTATCTGTTCAATTGATATGCATACTTTCTGAAACTCTATACTTTCTGAAACTCTAGACATTTGGCCAATCTTGATAACTATCCATTGATATGTACACGTTCTGAAATTCTTGAAAGATGGCCATTTCTGATAAATGTACCTTTGACATGCATCTATTCTGAACAATTATTGCCACTGTTTGTTATCAATCAGTATTTTGAATCATTCAGAAGCCCACTAAATTGCTACCCTTGATCTATCCTATAATCAAATTTATTGTCATCTCAGTTTGCCTTTCAGTTCTCCTTTGGAATTCTGTTTGTTAATACAATAATCATTTATATTTTTCTCACATCTTGAGATATAAATCCTACTGGGTGCAAACTCATTAAGTTTCCTAACATTTTCAGATAGCATGGAAAGGAATGGAAGTGTCAGATGGGCTTGTGTGCTGAGTGTGGGGTTCTTTTGGAGACGCATCCCAAACTCTAGATAGTTAAGGGAGAATGGACATTTTGTAATCATTTACCTTTGAGAGCATTAGATAGATTAATAAGTGAAGTGTTACTCTAGTATTGGCGAATGTAAACATATCCATTTATTTTGAATAAAGAAAGGAGTTGTTGATCCTTGATTCATTGGACTTGGATGGTTATTATGATTGAAATTGTGGGTATGCCCGTGGTAAATGTCATTTTCATGAGAGAATAGTTCTCAGTGAAATTATGAAGCAATGGCCAAGGAAGATGGCATTGTCGTCGACATGTTGCTTCGTCTGTCGACAACCATGGTTTGGGTCTGTCGACCGAAACTACTCCCAAAGCTTTCCAGAAGCTTGACTCTTATGGACACACGTATAATTTATTGTTCTTTTGTCTCTGTATACGCACGACTGTCGTGCCCCTCAATTTTGTTTCCGCTACAATTATGCTTAAATTTTCGGGGGTGTGACAAGTCCAGCCTCCAGAGATGCTTCCATTCCAATCTTCTTTGTGCTCAACGTAAAAGTCTACTGAATAAGAGAACTCGAGGGAAAGAGTTCAGCTTTTAACCATGCTCACAAAGCTCAAGAACATTCACTTGCTAAGCATTGAAAGCCCAACTACAACGAGCTTCCTGTTGCTGATCTTTTCTATTTGTTGGGATAGATTTATTGTGCTTACTGTGTGTCTTATTTGTCTAGCTTCGTAGACATTCTTTCTTCGGCACAACTCCTCTATAGAAATAGAGGCAACTAGCCAAAAGTTTGTATTTGGTGATGTTCCTCCTTGAAAGGAGAAGACCTATTGTTCAGGTGTATTTTTCACCCTTAAGGTGAAGACTTGTCTGTGCGGAACTAGGTGTGGTGACCAGCCAGAGGTCAGTATTTGGTGTGTTTCCTCTTGAGAAGGAGAATACTTGAGTGTTCAGGTGTGGTGACCGGCAGAGGTCTATATTTGGTGTGTTTCCTCCTGGGTGATAGGAGAAGACCCGAGGTGATGAGGTGGTTGTAGTACCTACTGGAGGTCGATATCTAGTGTTGTATCTATGGGCTGTAGTTTTAGCTATGTAGTGGAAATCTCAAGGTGTTTTGACCTTGGGGACTGGACGTAGTGGATCAACACCAAACCAGGATAAACCTTGGTGTCGTGCTTGCTTGGTTGTGTGACTGTTTTCTCTCTTGCATGTTCATCTGCACGCTTGGCATTCTTAGATTATCACTTATTCACTTGCTACATTTTCTCTAACCGTTTATAAAACTTGTTTATATTCTGATTTGCCTAGCATAATTTGGTTACATTTGTCTAAACTAACTAATATAGTAAAGTATCATGATTGGGATCTATTCATCCCCCTCTAGGTCTCTTGGACAACATGTATGAAATAATTTGTGAACATATGTTAGTTTTTTAGATACATATAGTAAAACTTCACTCATATATATTCAAGATTCACTTACTTATAACATACATTCACTCATAGATGGATTGCTGTTGAAACACTTGTCATGAAATAGCTTCTGAACATATATTAATTTTTTACCTACATATAATAAGATTTACTCATGTATATATATATATATATATATATATATATATATATATATATTTAAAATTCATTCACATATAGTGTAAATTCTTTGACATATGTTATGTTTCATGAACACAAGTATAATGTGATATAATTGAATTAAATTAGTTATTTTTATTTTTATTTTGTAAATTAGGTTTCATATTAATGCCATGAGATATTTTATGTTTCACAACTTATTTAAATCATATAAATAAGATACGTACATGTGAATAATAAGATATAATTAGCGATATAATTTATATATGTGAAATATGTGTATTTATACAAATATTGAGTTGGAGGATAAATTTGTTACAAATATTTAGTTATATTTATATTCATTTTTAAAATAAGACTTCATATTAATATCACGAGATATCTTTATGTTTCGCAACATATTTAGATTATATAAAGAATGCATAAAAATGTAAATATTTGGATTTATTAATAAATATGAAGCATATATATTTGTATAAATATAGAATTGGATATATATATATATATCTTGAATAAGTATGAAATTACTTTTAGGATTTATTTTATTTTAATATATTAAATATATATATGTTACATATTTTTAATTTTTTTAAAATCCATTTGTGTTTAAATTCTAATTTTTCTCGGTGAGTGGCATGGTAGTGAGGATAGAGAGAGATTGTCGGAGGGAAAGATAAAAATAAAAAAAAGTGAAGGGAGAAAGAATCACCATTAAAAAAATTGATAATTCGTATGGTTGTGAGGAGAGAGAGAGAGGTTGTGGAAGGAAAAGATTTTAAAAAAAAAAGGAGAGAGAATCACGCGTTAAAAAATGTTCCTTATTAGATGAGGTTGTGAGGAGAGAGAAGAGTGGTGAAAAGAGAAAATAAGAATAAAAAAATAAAAGGAAAGAGAATCACATCTCTCTCTTCCTCGTTAAATGCATCTCTCCCATATTTTACTACAAGGTATTCATTTATTGGGTGTGCAAACCCTTTTTTGTAGTTCTCCAATTTGAATTCACCTAGGCTTGTGATTGTGATGATGGGTGCAAACCCCCTGGCCAGTTGTTTTTGTGAGGTGTGAGAGAGATGCTCTTTAATAAGGGTACAGTGATTTCCCGAACACATGAAACCGAGGAATAGAAAGGAGAGGCATCGTGATGTTCACTATGAAAACATATTTTAAGTTCATATCCAACTCTCTTTCGCAAAGAACAAGGCTATCCAATGATGACGACATAAAAGACTTGACATAACAAATCCCCAAATCACAAGCCACATTCTAAACTCAAAATACATTATCTGAACGTCTCCAGAAACGGTGATAGAATTTACTAGGAATAAACACCCACTGT
The DNA here is from genome assembly GCA_014218235.1 of Colocasia esculenta. NCBI lineage: Eukaryota > Viridiplantae > Streptophyta > Magnoliopsida > Alismatales > Araceae > Colocasia > Colocasia esculenta. The sequence continues at coordinate 98,164,751 of CM024758.1, read as the reverse complement.
TTCATCTTACCTCCTCACGGACGGTGAGTGCTTCCTCTTCGACCTATGGCCGCTGCTGCTTCGGTGCCTAGTGCCACCGCTATCTTGTCCCCTGTGCGCTGATGCATCCCCAATTCTTCCTCGAACTGATGAGCTCAAGCCCTGGGCCCTGTGCGCTGATGCCGATCTCCTCCGGGACCTCCACCCACCATTCCCAAGTGCAGCTTTAGCGACGTTGTCACTGACCGCCTCCCTTGCCCTCTGCGGCTTGATGGGCTGCTTGTTCAAATAAGTTAACTGCGGAACGAGGCCCGAGACTGCCTTCCGGAGTTGATCGTCTCCAATATTGCTCTGGATCGGATTGCCCAGAAGATTTACAGCCAGAAGGGAATTGTAATTGGCGACAAGTTGGCCGAGGGCCTTGTTTGTGGTGATCTTGTTGAAGCTTAAGTCCAAAACTGTAAGCTTCAACATCCTATGGAGACCCTCCACATTGCTGATCTTGTTTCCAGCGAGGTACAGCTCTTTGATAAGGGTGCAGTTGGACAGCCCTGTCGGAGAGAGATGAAAGAATACTGGTCAAGGAAGGAGCTAGAAAACAGTCCATACATATCCCAAGCATGGCCGCACCGGGCGGCGCCCAGGCACGGTCGGGTCGCCCAATCGGGCGACCCGGCGCGTGCCGCCGCGGCACGCGGCTCGGGCCGGTCCAGTTCGGACCGTCCGAGGCGGTACTGTGCGGTCCACCAAACCACACCGATTTTTTTTTTTTTTTTTTTTTTTACTTTCTCTCTCACACCCGGTGTATCTAAAGGGTCTAAATGATATCTAATTGAGATAAAATTTTAAACATCAGTTAATTAAGAGAGGATAAAAATTATAGTAATTTTAGTTTAATTTTTAAATCAATTTTTTGTCAAGTAAAAATTATCTCAAAAATCATTAGATCGACTTAATCTCAACATCAAAGGGATATAAATGGAGTCTAATTGAGATGAAGTTTCAAACATAAGCTAATTAATAGATGATAAATTATAATAATTTTAGTTTAATTTTTTAAATTAATTTTTTGTCAAGTAAAAATTGTCCAAAAAATTATTAAGTCGATTTAATCTCAACATCTATGCATCAATAACTCATGATATTTATATTTTTAGAATCAGTACATTTTTCTAGTAATTATGATGACTTCAGATTTGAGTTTATTTTCGAAACTAAATGTCGTCCCGTTAAAGTGCACAGAGGGTTCGCCGTATCGCGACAAACCTTGTGTGCACTTAAGGGGTCTAAATGGTGTCTAATTGAGATGAAATTTTACACATAAACTAATTAAGAGATGATACAAAGTATAGTAATTTTAGTTTAATTTTTTAAATTAATTTTTTGTTAAGTAAAAATTATCTCAAAAATCATTAGGTCGACTTAATCTCAACATCTATGTATCAATAATTCCTGATATTTTATATTTTTAGAATCAGTATATTTTTCTAGTAATTATGATGACTTCGAATTTGACTTTATTTTTAGAACCAACTGTCATCCTGTTGAAGTGCACAGAGGGTTCCCATACCGCAGCAAACCTTGTGTGCACTTAAGGGGTCTAAATGATGTCTAATTGAGATGAAATTTTAAACATAAACTAATTAAGAGATGATACAAATTATAGTAATTGTAATTTAATTTTTTAAATTAATTTTTGTCAAATAAATATTGTCCCAAAAATTATTAGATCGACTTAATCTCAACATTTAAAGATCTAAATAGTGTCTAATTGACATAAAATTTAAAACATAAGCTAATTAAAAGATGATACAAATTATAGTAATTTTAGTTTAATTTTTTAAATTATTTGTTTTGTCAAGTAAAAATTGTCCCAAAAATTATTAGGTCCACTTAATCTCAACATCTATGCATCAATAACTCATGATATTTATATTTTTAAAATCAGTATATTTGTCTAGTAATTATGATGACTTCAGATTTGACTTTATTTTTAGAATCAAATGTCGTCCCGTTGAAGTGCATAGAGGATTCGCCGTACCGCGGCAAATCTTGTGTGCACTTAAGGGGTCTAAATGGTGTCTAATTGAGATGAAATTTTAAACATAAATTAATTAAGAGATGATACAAATTATAATAATTATAGTTTAATTTTTTAAATTAATTTTATATTAAGTAAAAATTGTCCCAAAAATTAGTAGGTCGACTTAATCTCAACATCTATGCATCAATAATTCTTGATATTTTATATTTTAAAATCAGTATATTTTTTTATGGAAGTTATATCCCCTACTACGAGGGTTTTGTGGACATATATGCTCAGCATGATGAGGAAGATTAGGTAAGAACTTGTTAAATGTTCTTAGTTACATGTTAAGGAAGATGATATTAATTTATAATTTTTCATACATATGGCCAAAGGAATAGTTAAAAAGAAGGCTGAACTTTTCAAAGAAAAATGATGAATGTGAGGACGACGATATGAGTATTGTATTTGACTTGTAAGAGTTAATGATTATATCTTTAATAATAGATGAACACTAAATGATTGTGTCATGACTTTGGTATGATTGTATGTATATTAGATGAATATTAAATAGTTGTGGTGGGTTGACTTAAATGACTAAATAAATTTATATTTTCAACCTCTTTATATGATGTTTTATGTTTTACTCATTTTCTTTTGAATTTTACTCATTTTAAATATTAACCAAGTCACAAAACTAAAAAAATAAATCAAACAAGTCATTTTTCCACCGTACCTCAGCGGTACAGTACGGTACGTACCTTCCCACGGAGAATGCGGCACGGCCGATCCGGACAGTACGGCGAACCTTGATCCCAAGTCCCCAATATCCTAAGAAGGTGAGATCTTGTAATGGCAATGGACTAATTATAATCTTCAGAAACTTTAGGTGATCAAGAAATTTTATTGTAAGAGGTATCAACAGAGTGATAAATAGTCGAGGTGGAGGTAAAAAGAATGTTGTGGTTTTCATATTTCGACGTTTGGAGAAGTGAGCTCTTTGTTGGATTGTTTCAATTTTCATGGTGAGCCTGTAACCTTATAAGCTAACATCATAGAGCAGAATAGAATTTGAAATTGTTTTAGCCATCGTCAAAGTTGCTCTCGGTAATTATTGGGTCAGAATGTAAGGAAAGCGAGAAATAATCAGTTTACTGACCATGACCGATCCGGGAGATTCTGTTGTAGCTTAGATTTAGAACGCGCAATCGTGTAAGCTCTCTAAGTCCCTCAATCGCTGCAATCTTGTTCCGGGATAAGTCGAGAATATGAAGGCTCTTGGGCAATGCTCCTGGAGTGATATGAACTGCCAACAAGAAGAACGTGGTTCAGTATAAATAACAGAGATGAAGACAACTCACCACTTCAGGCATGGCATTTTCCCAAACAAAAGGCAAATAAACAAATAAGTATTATTGCTGGACAGAAGTCTTTACCTATAGAATTGTTTGACAGATTGACAGCTCTAAGGCTCAAGAAAGCAGAAATTGTAGGAATGACCTTCAGGCCCATGCCAGAAATGTGCGCCACAGAGGACAGAGAGTTCAGAGATTGGACGATGGTGTTAGCCTGTAGAACCTCCTCTGCAAGCCGCCTAGTACTCGGGTACTGGTTGTTCTTCCCCGAAGACTCTCCAATTTCAGGATAGTTAGGGAAAGAAACAGATGATTGTGCTTCTTGTCCCTCATTATCTTCATCATAACCACATAAGCAATGTGGTTTGTCCTCGAGACTGTTCACCCATGCACCAACTCTATCTAGTGGTGATGATTCTACAGAAAAAGCTACCCACTGGCTTCGAGGCCATAGATCAGTTCTGCTACCGTCATGGGCAACATCTTTCCCCTTCTTGTTCCTCCTGGCTATGTCAGCGCTAGGCTCCAACGTATCTGAAGAATAACCCACATTCAGGTTGTTAACAGTATTTAAGGAGTCAGGCTTCCTTGATCGGCTTGAACTCCAGGGTTTATGCAAGTTCCTATGGCTCCATAGGAACAATTTCCACCACAGCTTCCTGCTTCTGGAAGGAAGCACCTGGCTTGATGATCTTTTTTCAACATAACCCTGTCTGCGCTGCAAGCTGTCATGACCGACAAAGGGCTGCCATGAAATTCATGAGACATTCCTCCCCTCATGTCTCCAGAAAGATTTTGGAGGTCATTATCAGAGGGTGACTTCAGCGGGGATACCTGTAGTCGACCAGCTACCCTGGTTTCTATGTTGGAGCAAGATCGCTTCAGCCTAGGTGATCCCCAAGAAGCTGTCTTCTGCCCAATCCCTGGGTCACTTACATGGCCACTCTGGATCGCCATTTCTTTATCACCCCCTTCATATCTCTCATACTTGTCATCCAAAGTTTTCTCATTTAACTGTGAATCGTCCAGAGCATAGTCTCCTTGTTCTTCTGCCTTTGCTTGGAGGTCAGATTCGGAGAAATCCCTTCTCATTGATAGGATTCCATCATGCTCATCACCACCTTCGTAAGCTCGGTCAGCTCCATCCAAATGACCATCCCCAAGAACCTTCAAATCGCAAGTGGAATCTTTTCCTGGTGTTGCAAATGGTAGGAGGTCATCAAAGGATGCATCCTTAGCACCCTTCTCATCAGAAAGGTGGACGAGAGTTTTCAGCTTCACTTGCAGGATTCGGTTCGTGTCTGACATAATGTCCACCACAGCCTTCGGAGAACCCTAGAAACAGGAATCGAGATCAATTCACAAGGCAAGTACGCCACATTTTCGCAAGGTGGGGAAAAATGAAGTGGGTAAGTACCGTGGATTTCTTCTTCTTCTTCTTCTTTTGCCTGACCAGGAATGCAGAAAAGCAATGGACCCTGGCCATTTCAGACACCACGCAGACCAGCAACACACACCACAAGAACTATATTATATATAACCAACCAACCCCTGATCTAATATATTAGCAAGGCCTTCTTTTTTAACACAACACACGGAAATATCGGTGGATTATGACAGGTATGACTAAACGCAAATGCACAAGGAAGGGGCTATGTATGAGAGCTGCCTGCTTCAGGGATTAGCCATTGTCGATGGGAGAGCCTCTAACCATACAACAAAGGAGCCAGATGAGTGAAGCAGTGGAACTTGAAAGAGAAGAGAGATTGGAAAGATGATCTGCAGCCCACACCTCCAACTCCAAGGTGTGGTGACATAAAACTAAAGAGATGGCCAGAGTTGCAGGGAGTAATTGATATCAGCAGGGCTCTGAAACGGCTCCGTCTTCGAAACTTTCCCTGCAGGAAAAGAAGAAAACGTACGGGTGAGCTTTAAAAAAAAAACAATTCATATCTGGACATAGAACTCATCCACCCTCACCCGTATAAAAAGTATCCAAGGATGCAATTATAACCATCGGAAGAAGACCGCCGATCGAACTAGGGGAAAATAAATTAGCCGTCCTATAAAAGCAACTCAATACGTAACAACAACCCACCCCACCCCACCCCACCCCACGCGGCTTTTAAAAATTAAAAAAATAAATAAATAAATAAATCAAGATCCCACGAGATGGTTAGGTTAGTTTCTGAGGAAGAGAAGAGACTAGTGAGAACAAAATGAAGAAGCGTAGAGAAGACAGACGTGGATTGCAAGGAAAATAGTTCGATTGCCATCTCCGAGGATAATCGAAATCTCGCCACCAAGGAACGAGAAAGAGACATGATCGGCGAAGACAAGGGGGAAAAAGAGAAGCCCGTCGGGGCAGCCCTTCATCAATCCCTCCGTCAGGGCTGCATTACAAAAGAAGCACCAATAGTAGGCAGGGGAAGCATGCGTCTGAGACTACATCCTCCCAAACGCATCGACGCTAATCCTTCCCTGATTGGTACTCCGCAGACAGACCCCACGATCAACCAAGAAACAATAACTAACCTACCTTTGCAGCACCCTCCGTGGAGACGGTCACCCCTCCTTGTCCCTTGCGCGCGCACAGCTCTGGAGCCCGTGCCGTGAGATCAAGATGAGATGACACGGGGGGTTCTTCTTTCCCCTTGCTAGACGGATCCGGAAGGCCCTTCAAGAACAAGTGAGAGACTCCACCAAGCGAGGTGCTAATAAGTGAGTACAGCGGCGCTGCCGGCCCCACGCACACACAGGCGGAGAGAGAGAGAGAGCGCGCGCGCGAGAGGATCGCGGACAGCGGCAACTTTACCACACTTTCTCAGGTGCGGAACAAGGAAGAGGCGACCAGGCGAGGGCGATGTTATGGGGAGCGCTTCGCACGCCGTCGGAGGCAGGCGGGATTAATTTTTGGAGAGAAGGTGTAGTCCCAGAAAGATAGGGAAGGGCATCGTCAAGCAGAGAGAGAGAGAGGCCGATGCAGAAAGCCTGAGATATCTCGGTGATGTGTAATTTTAAAAAGATAAATTAATTAGAGTCTGACTGTAAGAGAGGTCTTTACTGTAACAAAGTTAACGTATATTGTAACAGGTGATAACATTACTTGTAATGAGTTACAGCTCTGTTAGGGACTAACAAATAAGTCAAAAATCTGATAGAGACTCTTAATTAATTTGTCATTTTTAAAGCTATCCCGCTTTTTAGAAGAACCCCCTGTAATTTTGAATTTTTAAAAGCCATGTAATATGTCATTCTTACTAACAAACATCCTAAAATTACTTGTCGATCAAAAAAGACATCTCTGAGTTAAGTTATGCATAATTGGGCCGTTAATTTTTAGGACCAAAATACATTTACCTTACTGTCGTGCCCAAAACGATCGAGTTACTTATACTTGGTCCCCTTATCTCGTTATCAAAGAGGCCCTAACCACTACGCTGTCTATTTAGTAACATGATAAGGGAGTTTATTCCTCTTTTATCACCAGTTTTATGCTCACAAGCAGTTTGGAACATTGTTGCAATCTAACGTCTCCAGAAATAGTCCCTTTATCTCGTTATCAAAGAGGCCTTAAACTACTACGTCATCGATTGTCTGTAATCGATTTGCGGAGCTCGTCGGCTCCGCTACAATGACACCCCATGGCAACAACGACCCCCTTTGTTTGTAAGTTTTGATCCCTCCGCTCCTCCTCCCTCGACTCTGCCCCTACCGCCACCATTGCCTTCTCGTCCTATTCTTGCTCCTATTGCCTCCTCCTCTACAGTGCCACCTGTACAGGCTCCACTCCACTGCCACTGCCACTACTGTTGCTGCCCCTCGCACTCCCCCCCCCTCTTCTTTTAATTTTGCTTTCATGATCAAAGAACAAGTGCTTTCCATTGGCGCCACCTGCACAGGTTTCTCGCTACTATCGTTGCCATTGCTGCTGCTACCCTTGCACTCCCCCCTCTTCCTTTCATTTTGCTTTCGTGATCAAAGAACAAGTGCTTTCCACTGGTTCCATCTACACAGGCTCCTCTCGCCATAAAAATCCTTCCTTTGGCATCGACAGTGGTCGACGGGGCCTCTTCCACCTTCCCTTCTGGTCAGTGGCCACTTGGAAGTTGCGTTTGAGGAACTACACCCTTCTCCAGTGCAAGGTCTCCCATTCCCTCTTCAGCTCTAGATTCCCATCTCTTTCTAGGCCCTTCTGATCCTCCCTTGCGCCACAACTCATGTTGGTGGAGCCTGACAACGATACCACCACTGTCGTCCTTGACATCATGAACACCTCATTGATCAACGAGGCCATAGCCATGTCCCTTTGGGAAAGTAGCATCTTCCTCTTTGACTACCTCATTGACAGGGACCTTAAGGGGTTCATTTCAATCACAACGACCCCCTCCATGCCCCTCGAGTTCTTGTCCTACATCGGGTGTGGAAGGGGGTTCTTCCATAGCCATCTATCCCTCAACACCATGATCTACATCCTAAAGGAGACACACCAAAAGGACCCCTCCTTAGTGACCACCTGCATGCTGCAGGTCGTGCTAGGGAGGATCACCAAAGTCTGTTTCATGAGCCAGACCATCCGGAGCTTCTAGAGGTTTAAGAAGCTGCTTAAGGAGTTCGAAACTGCCTACTTCAATGCCCTACTGAGGGTGTTGTGCTAGGAGAAGACATGATTGACACTAGGATTGTCTACCACAGCCTAAAGTGTGACTTCTAGATGAACCTCTAGATTTTCTACACACACTTGTTGGATTGGAAGTCATCAGAGAAGGTAGGAGGGTTCTAGGGGGTCATCCTCCCCGTCAACCACTGCCTCCTTGCCCTCCTAGGGGCCTCCTTCCCTATAGTTTGCCGCATTACCAGCCACCCTCCGACCCTCGCCTATTGTCAATCTTGCCTTGCTGCCCTCGGCATGGAGATGGAGGAGGCGCTTAATGCAACTGAGGCAGCATGGACCTTCATCGAGGGTTGGCCCACCTCCGAGACTACAATCGCCAACAGATGGGCTGCCGCCGAGGAGTTCAAGCTGGTGATGTTGGAGGAGAACCTTTAGGACTCTGCTGGTGGGGAAAACTACACTTGTTTCTGCCAGTTGGCCCTCAGGTTGTTAGCCAACTCCCTGTGACATTGGCACGGTGGAGGAGTCATTTTGGCCTACCCAACTCAAGTGAGGGCAAAAATATATTTTCTTAACCAAGGTTAACTCTAATCCTAGTTAACACTTGTTTCTGCCAGTTGGCCCTCAGGTTGTTAGCCAACTCCATGTGACATTGGGACGGTGGAGGAGTCATTTTGGACTACCCAACTCAAGTGAGGGCAAAAATATATTTTTATTAACCAAAGTTAACTCTAATCCTAGTTAAGTTCATCATCTGTAATGGTAACTAATGTCAAGGTGTTTTTTAAGAAGAATGACAAGTTATAGAGGAGTTATATGGATTATGAAGATTTTAAGGAGTTTTTTGGAATATTAAATGATTATAGAGTTTTTTAAAAAAAATCCAATAGATAAAATATATCATAAACTAGAAACCTTGACAGAGCAGGCGGTAATGAATTGACGATACAGATGTACACATCATACACATCATGATTAAGGGATATTTGAAAGATAAATATTTAATACACTTGCTACACTTGGATAGTGAAATAACAACAAGTGATATGGCCGCCTACTACTCCTCCCTATCCACCAACGTATATAGCACCCAATATGGCGCTACGTGGGCTACCATACAAACTACTATAAAATTTATTGCAATAGCAAGACTTTCTCTATTAGAAATGTCCATAATATTTCCTATATCTTCTCTCTCTCCATTAGTGTCGGAGGAGTTAAACTCTCTTCTAATGACCTAGATCTCTCTCTCTCTCTCTCTCTCTCTCTCTCTCTCTCTCTCTCTCTCTCTCTCTCTCTCTCTCTCTGTCTCTCTCTCTCTCTCTCTCTCTCTCTCTCTCTCTCTCTCTCTGAAACACACACACACACACTCTCTCTCTCTTTTCAACAACGATCATTATGGTGGTGGTTGGGGCATTCCTAGAGCTAGCAATGTACAACAAGGTGGACCTCTTTAGGCAACTCACCATCGCAAAGTTCCCCATAGCATATGAACGTTCATGCCCTAGACGTTGATTGATAAACATCCAGTTGAAGCTCTCACTTGCCACGTTGTTTGCCATAGATATTGGAGAGCTATCGTCCATGATGGTGGCAATGAGGATGTGAAGAGTTGGCCTGAATGCATGAGCCACTTAGAGATGTCGACCTCCATGGCAATGGCATGTGCTATGTCATTGTGGCCAGCAATGTCTACACTATCAATGCCATCATACCCTTTGATGATGATGGCCACCTTCTCTCACAACAAGGTAGGGTCACCCGTGAAACTGGTAATAGGCCCCCCCGGTGGACATTACCCAAAAAACCCCTATGAAACCCAAAACCATCCTACCTCTCTCTATGTGTGAAGATTGGAGTGGCCTACTCTCTCTCTATCTCTCTCTTTCTTTTAATAGTCATTAAAATAAAAAAAATATATCCTCTAAATATGTTTATAGATTGCGGTTATACTCCTGCTGCCACTCTTGTAGGTTTGACTCAAGTTAAGCTTGGGTTAGGTAGGTGAATTACTAATCTACCCCCATTACACAGAACAACATCCACACTCGCAAACCCTAAAAACCCTACACGATTTCCCCTTTCCTCATGACACCCTTTCCTTTCAGTGGTCATGTCACTCATCTTCTTTGTTCACCTCTGAAATCTTTTGGGTAGTTGTGGGTTAACCTAATGCTCACTGATGCTCAACAACTGATGCTCACCAGTACTTAGTGTTTGCTCAATGCCCTCTAGTGGTCGATCTCAGATGATTGGCGATGATAGCTCCATTCAACCATATTGTACTCTGTAGATTTTGATGATCACAAAAACACTAACTCTAATTCATGATGATAAAATTACAAAAGATCAATTATCATTCATATTGATGACCCAAGTATTTGATTATTTATATTTAATTTGAGGATCTAATTTGTGTATTAAGTATGCAAGAAAATAGTCCAAAAGTCCCACTTGAAGTGGACTTCACAAAGGCCAAGACCTAGAACAAAATAGAATTTTAGGCAAAATCGGACGACCGATCTAGGGGAATCGATCGATCAATTTTCCCAGTAACTTTAGTTTTGGGACAGTTAGGCAGTCAGTCGATTGAAATGGATAAATCAGACGATCGATCCTACCAGTAATGTTGACATTGGGACAATACAACTTTCAATGGACCTATTGGGAAAAATCGGACAACTTGGTTTCCCAGTAAGTTCGGACCTGGGATAGTCCAAGAATCGGAGGACCAATTTCATGAAATCAGATGACCGATTTGGTGCAGTGTGTTGATGCAAAAGAAGAAGTAGGTCGGCTCCAAAGCTAAGTCCAAAATTAGACAACCGATTTGGCAATTCCGGTCGATCGATTACGGAAATGTAGCTTCTTATTTTGAATGAACTCTTTCCTCCATTAGGTTTATGCCTTTGGTTGCTTCCAAGTTGGAATCTTTTAGGTTGATATATATATATACAACCTATCCCAAGCCTTAGAACTGATCCCTACCAAGCAAGAAGCGTTCTATCTCTTGGAGCTAGGGTTTTGGGTGAATTTTTAAAGATTTCTGAAGAAGCCCAGAGAAGACTTCGAGATCATCAGATCTAAGCTTCTCAATTGCTGGTTGGAGTTGCTGTGAAGCGCCAGAAGGTCGTACTACATCCAAGCAACGTCCAAAAACTTTTAGTGGAGAGATCGATTTTGTGTTTTTCAACGGTGTTCTTGCTTTTGTAGTAGCTCTCCATATTTTGGACAGGGGGAGTTCTTATGCTTTCAGTTTTACTCTTTTCCCCATTGTCATATGCTTACTGGGATTTGTCAATTTCATGTTGAACATCATCGTGTGTGTGTGCTTGGTTTGTGAGCACTTGGTTGGTGTGTAGTGCGTGTTGTGTATACACATCAAATTATCTCATTCCTAAAAAACAAGGTGGGGTTGGTGTTATCCCCGGAAATAACGGTGTGTGGGGGTTGACGGTTGTACCTGGAAATAAGTTAGTGGCTGTGGAGACGTTTTCCTGCTTGGGCCGGAGCCAAGCGGGCCTACACTTGGAGGAAGGGAAGAAGACCGCCGGTAGCGGACGGATGCCTGCAAAACCAGAACGGAATCAAGGGGGCCCGGTTGAAGAACCGGGGAGAACCCTCCGATGCCTAAGTCAGTGAACTGCAGGTGAGGCTTTGGAGAAGGAGGGTTCAGTGTTATGCAGGAGCGATGTGTCTCAGATTGCATACCTCTGCATGGAGGCTTACTGGGGCCTTTTATAGGTAGAAGTGCTGAGGGAGAGGGACGGAACGTCCCTGATCAATGCCGCAAAGGGCGCGCCTGTTAGCGTCCTCAGCCAGGGGGGGGGGGGGGTTACGCATTGAGGCGTCCGTTGAGAAGTTCTGCAGTTAACGCACCACTTGATCGTGGGGCGCGTGTGGTGTAGCCGTTATAACCGCCGCGAGGAGATGAAGGTCTGCTTGGATTCTCCTGGTCGGAAGGTACCGAGCAGATAGTCTGCTCGGTGAGCCAGACCTGCTGTTCGGTAGTCGAGCCCGTTGTTCGGTGCCTGGTGCCCGGAGGCATGGCTTGTACAGACAGTGCCACAACGTGCTTCGAACAGGGTCTGTTCAGTAGGCCATGCTTGAACCGAACAGAACGAGAGGCGTCCGGGGACGTGCCCCCAGGGAGCTCGGTAGTGCTCGGACCTTACGGTCGCTTCCTAGAGTCCTTGGCACGGTCTTTGAGGAGACGTGGCACCCTGTAGAGGGGCCATGTTTGTCTGGGGAGCCTCGATGGGGCCTTGATGGGCCGTGATGGGCCTAGGTGGCTAGAAATGGCCACCAGACTTGCCCCCCATGCTCTCAGTGGTTCGGGAACCAGAGCGATTGAGAGCGGCGACTTGCTCGGATGTCATATCTGCATTAAATGCTGTATTGTCCTCGGAGATCCAAACAGATACATGACGACGCCATTTGGGGATTCCCCTCGAACACGAAGCTTTCATAATGAGCGCGGGGTCGTGTCGAGCCACGGACGCCGCGCGCTCCGCTCGAACAGTCACCAACGATGTACTCGAGTAGCGACTTGGAGCGGGGGGTGTAAACTGCTGTTTTTGGTCTGCTTTGAATTTCGCGCCCCTCCTTCCTTATAAGGGAAAAGAGGGGGGCGAAGGCGGGAGCCACGCCTTCAAAATCGCTCAGAATTTTCTACATTCAGGACCTTCGTGCCCCCTAAGCTCTCAGTCGCCTTCTTCCTCGCGTTTTCCCCCTGCTCCTTGCTCCTCGACTTCCGGCGATGGCAGGCAAGGGGAAAACGGTTACAGTCGCCGGGGCGAGTGGAGTCACCATGGCCGCGGCTCAAGGGTCGCGATGCTGCCACTACAGCAGGCTTCGGGAGCGCTTCCGCATAGGCGATGAATATGAGATCATCGACGCGAAGGAAGGAGAGTCGTACCTGGTGAACAAACCAGGTTGTCTTCCCCTCTCCGTGGACCACATGGAAGCAGGACTCCGGCTGCCGTTGCCAAAAGTGGCGAAGGCGCTGTTAAACCGGTGGGGAGTTTCGCCGATTCAACTGACGCCGAATATGTGGAGGTATATCTGCATTTTCGACGTTATTTGCAGAATCAAGCAGATCCGAGGCTCGGCAGACGTGTTATGAGCTCACTTTAAACTTTCTGCTTCGCGGTCGTCGGGGACGGACGTCTATTATGCAAAGCACCGAACGGACAAGATGCATATACAGCTATCCGGCAAATATTCTGTGACCGACCAGGATATTTATGCCCATTAAGGCTCCATATCCAGATCCGCCTCCTGCGAACGGACCGAAGTCTCGCAAGGGATATCTCACACAAGTGTCCAGTAAGAATATAAAAGACAACTACACAATATAAAACACAAGAAAGTACATGTGCTCATACTTGTATATAACAATTTACAACTGTCCCATTACATTATTACATGTCCAATTAAAAAGTACAACTAACTGGGGCATACCCCGAGGGAGCACAAGCTCACACAACACTACTACAACATAACTGCTGGTGGTACAAGTCTGCCACAAACTTCTCCACACGTCACACAAACGGCAAGCCCTGAAAAGAACTGTAGGGAAGTGAGCCTCAACAAGTCACAGGCTTAGCAGGGGCTACCCAAAACAACAACAAAACTACGGACACCTCAACCCCAGAGGGTCTCATTGGCAACACCAATAGCCAAAACATTTCATGCTCACAACAAATGAATTTAAGCTGCAATTAAATATAAACACCTTAATCAAACATAATCTCAGAAGGTAAGAAGAATCAACAGGACTAGTTTCGCATCACTAGTCCACACAACAACTAAAACGCCTAAGCCTTAAGCCTCACAGATAAACCATAACAACAACTGGTCGCCTACGCTTTAAGCCACATAGGCAAGTCATTGCCTAGGCTGCAAGCTTCCCAGGCGAACCTCAACCTCGTGGGTAATAGGACAGTCAACCAAGTGCTAGTCCATTAAACCCCAAACCATGATATATCAGAAGCTACACACACCAGGTAACATGATCGGCAACAGTGGGCCAATCTATCACATACTAAAACCATAATCGAAAGCTTACCTAAAAAAAGGTGAAACACCACAAGTGGAAGGTTCTATCACACGGCCTCCATGGAGCACAGCTCCACCAAACCACAGTACGCCTAGGCCACAAGCCTCATCAGCAAATTACCCACAAGGGTAACAAGATTGGCAACCACAAGCCAATCCATTTCACAATAAACCATAAACGGAGACTTACTTAAAATGGATAAAATACAACAGGTGGCAGGTCAATCCATAAGACCTCCACAGAAACAAGAGTATTACCTCAATACCTAGAAAAGTTGTGTACACTATAAAACCGCAAAGCAACCCACAAAAGGGTATAGGTACCTACTACCCTGAGGTACAATAACACAAACACCCGTACAAAGAGTACAAGTAGGTGATAAACACCACACAGAACCACAACTTTACTGTGCCATCACTTAGGCACAACATTACAGGTGAAACCTCAACTGGCAAGTCACACAAGCCACAATTAGAGCCGGCAAAGCACGAGTCGGAAAGAACGACGCCACCACACGGGAACGAACTACTGGCTGATCAGGCCAGTATCCAACCCGGACAACACAACACAAGAACAACCTCTCAGTCTCGCAGTCACGGACGAAAGGTCCAACTGCCGCTCCACGAGAGCAAGTCAAACAACTGTGGAGACCAACGAACACCACACCTGCAGACACACAGCTGCAGGTCCATGCCTGGCACCTCTAGGGTCTCTGGCTGGAGCACCCTAAAGTGAGGCACTGGAAAACAGGACTAGCTGGGGACCAGTGATGTCTACTGGTGTCCGTACCCCCAACTACGAGTGCGCTACAAGCGACTGCACACCCACAAACACAAGCCGCTGCCCTACCGTCGTCTTTCCCTCAGCCGAACGTACAACTCAAACACATGAGTGAGGGTGTCCAGGAAGACGACACAGACCTCGACGGTACACATAGTACCGGGACCAACCCCAAGCACAACAAGTACACGTGTCTGGCTCACAAAGAACCTGGGGTACCCGACTAGAGAGGCATTCCGGAACAGGCACCGGACCACCACACTCGGCAAGCTCAAACCACGATATATACACAAACACTTTCTATTACCAATCACGGTACATATGTTAGGAATAGCTCATCCCAGTCACCCTGTGACTTACAAGCTAACCTACATAATCACACACATAAACCATATTAATAATAACACCACAGCCTGTCATCGGTCACCTTGTGACCTCCACTGCCTCACTAAACACAGTACACGATAATCACGTAATAACCATACTTATACTTTACTAATTATCCATCTAGGATAATCTATAAAAGATCTTAAAGGATCAAGGCTAGGTTCAAACGTGAACCTCACCGCCACTATACCACGGACTAACTACAATAATTAAGATACAATAAACACAATGACGTACGATGTGCCATGCACACACAAACCACATGCACGGCATCCAAACCACGTAGACACCACGTGTATAATACACTAGCCAGGTGCACCACACGTCATTCACGTAAACAACATATCCAACACATGGACAGTACGCTTCAAGAGCGCTACGGGTACTAACGCACCACATATACTACGTAAACACCAAGACGATTACGTACATAACACATTAACCACATAAAACATGCCCACCTCGTGAGCAACACGCTCCGTGAGCGTAACAAGTGCACTGGCTCCACCTGTCATTGCCATGCACAACAAATACCACTAACCGGATATTCAAAATACAGAAAGCATGCATAACGGGACCTCTCAGCTGAGGTCGCGACAAGGGGCTAGGTCGCCTTCAGAACGCGACCCATCGACTTGTCGCGTTCATAACACGAACGCGACGGGTCAAGCTGTCGCGTTCAGGACGCGACACCCTGGGCCGTCGCCTTCACAGGCGCAAACCCCAATCCGGGAGGAGCTCCACGGATCACCATTCCAGACCATTCAAATCACAATTAATTCTCATTTTTCATGCTTTAATGGATACCCTAGCATGGTATCTTGTAACGACCCTCATCATACCGGTACGATTATACCAACCCACGTCGGTATAGCGAGCGTTGCCACAGTGGGACATTTACCCAACAATAACATTTAGCTGAGATACACGTGAATATAAGAACAGAGTAGCGGAAGTAAAAGAACCACTGTCTTCATTTCATTCATCATCCACATTTAACATACATGATTTGATAACATTTAAGAACTAAAAGTCCACATAATTTAATTTTCTGAAAATCAAATACATAGATGTCCATACTTATACATTCTTCCATGATAATGCTAGTACAATGTTCAATTTACATACTACGAAAGTTACAAAATGTCGCTAGTACTCCAAGACTCTAATCTCCGCGCTCGGAGTCGGTCTCCAACGTCTCCTCCACAAGTGTCTCGTCACCAACTATACCTGTACGCCGAAGCAAGTAGTGAGTCTAAAAGACTCCGCAAGTAACTCTACACATACCGTACATGCACATATCATAGTAGGTTCTACACTCACGTTCACGAGACACAACATGTAGCATGCTTGACATTTAATTTAACAACCTATCACGGTGAATCTACAATTTAAACACATGGACTATGCTTTCAGATTTTCTAAAATAGAATCACCTATCACATGCTTTCTATTCATTTCTCACATAGAAATCCACCTTCAACCAACTAAGACATGAAAGCTATTAACATAAATTTCCGAGCATGCATGAAAGGAAACATACCTAACATGGAATCTACGCATTCTTACGCATGTACGTAACCATTTTACATGCTTTAAGCTTGCTGGTTTTCATGCTTTAGCAACTGAAATCTAACACATGAAAGCTACAACAATGATTAAATCACAACATGTGAACCACCAAGGATGGAAGTTGTTTCTATATGCTTAACAATTATTCCTAGCATGGATTCTAGGCATTTTGCATACATAAACATGATCATAACATGGTAAAGCTACTGTTTAAGCATGATTTCAGATTGTCATAACATGGATTACAAACTCACATCCTCACATTTTGATTTCACATTTTTACACAATTTCCAAATTTGCATATTTCACACTTTACACATACACTTTTACACATTGTCACATTCACATTTTTCACATGAACACATACACATTTACATATTCACATTTAGTGCCGTGACACATAGTCCAAACCACCAAAGAAGGACATAACACATCACATCACATAGACGCCATCTAGGCAATACAATGGCGACTCTTGGACTGCGCAGACCGGGAGAACAAGTCTCCACCCTAACCAGTGGTACTTGTCCACCTCCAGGATTTCCCCCTAATGCCCTTAGGGTCACAACACAATGAACCTTCTCAGGGGGACATTTCCCTGATACGGTTCCACTGCCCTCTACGGAAGCAGTGTCACATTTGGCACAAGTTACACATTACACATTTTACCGATTTTAACACATATATTTACACATGTCACTCTCATTTCATTCACTTTCTCACTCACATGCACATTTCTCTGTTTTCCTAACATGACACTACAATTACAGGAATTTAGCACTCAGAGAATTTCACTAATCAGGTTGCTATATACAAAATCAAATCATTTTACAACGGCATGCATTATTTTCACATTTTTACATGGAAAATTCATATTGTATCGTATACTGGTCCAAATGACCTGAAATTTTGACCACAGGCTAATTTCGGGTTTAGGATCCCACATGCAAAATTTCAGATTTTTCTAACTCAAAATGAAATTTCAGAAAATTAACCATCCATTCCACGCTAATATTCATAATGCGATTTAACATGGAGTCAAACGAAATCACAGATTTTAACAGCTCACTGTCTGCACCCTAGCATGCACAGGGTCACAGAATTTGTTCCCGAATTTATCGAGTAACGCACAATTTATTGGAATTTAACATGACCTACGCATGATTTCTATTTTTCCCAAAACAGAATTTTTAAATAATCATACAAGCATGGGAAAAATGCCAGAAACTCAAAGCACATATAGTAACATGCATACATGGTCTAACAAATTTGGGCAACAAAACTTTGCCACTGATCATGAGGATCATGGTGAATACACATGGCCATTCTTTTCTCATACACATTAGACAAATAATTAAACTCAACCACCCACAAAATAGATGTACATTCATTCTCCCATTCATCACATTAACTAGTGTACATAGTATATAAGAGTTACATTATATCCTCAACGCAAAACACGTCGAAATTAATCATATAGAAGGGCCGAACAACTTGCTGTTCTGCTCAGATGAACTTGGCGGCGGTCTATGGCCGCTAATTCAATGTCAACGGCATAATCGCTGGACGCTAAGCATGATCTTAGCGGCCAGGGATATTGCCGTTAATGTCAGGTCTGTGCAGAACACAGACCCGAGCTCCAAAGATGGGGTGAATTTGGGGGTCTAGGACACGAGGGAAAATACATAAAATTCATAAAACCAACCTAGACACATACAGGGACGTTATGGGTAGGGTACTTGCCTTTTAGATATACTCTAAATGGATCAAAAGGCTTGGTGAAGCTCTCCTTGGGCTGTCCCAAGAAGTTCCCAACCAGCCTCCAAAATGGCCTTCCTCCGGTTTCTTGAGCAAGCTCCAGAGCAATCCGAGGTCGGGGATGCCTTCCTCGATGATCCAGCAAGCTCCTTGAAGCAGCAGGTGGCCGGATCAAGCTTCAGAACTTTAGATTTTGGGTTGCAAAGATGAGGGTTTCTCACAGTCCGAAAATAGGGTTTTCTCTCCTTTCTCTCTTCTTCCTCTCTTGCAAAGGGTAAAGAGAAGGGTGTGAGTTGCGAAAATGGCTTTGTATATAGCCAAAAACCTCTCTCCCACGCAGGAGATGATGTGATGCCCCTTTCAGACCGTTGGAGACAGCTCCCCAATGGGTGAGCTAGCTTGCTCCCGGAATTCTGGGCTCTGCAACACATGCAGGTCAGAGAGGTTGGCGTCCACATCGCTGGACGCTGGGTTTAGGGCTGGCGTCCATATGGTTGACGCCTACTCAACACAAGCGTCCATTGATATTGACGCCAATCTGGTCTTCGGCCAGAACTCCAAAACATGCAGAAACCATGCACATCTTACCCCTATATATGCCATACATATGTATTATCATGTACACACTACCAACGTATCATTCATACATTATTTATAACTAATTTATACACATTCATACAATAGTATACTAACTAGTACTTACGTAGATATTTACATACGGACATACACAACATGAATTATTTACATGCAATATAATAATGCAACAAATTCGAGGGCCTTACACCCTCTCCCCCTTAAAAGAAACTTCGTCCTCGAAGTTAGAACGACACTACTCAAACAAAAGGGGATACTTCTTCTTCATCGCATCCTCAAGCTCCCAAGTAGCCTCCTCTCGCGAGAAGTTCCGCCAGAGAACTTTCACTGACGCAATACTCTTGTTCCGGAGATGCTGAACCTTCCGGTCAAGAATAGCTACTGGTTGCTCGACATACGACAGATCTGGCTGAATCTCCACTGGCTCATGACTAATCACATGAGACGGATCTCGGACATACTTCCTGAGCATCGAAACGTGGAACACGGGATGAACACTAGCCAAGGATGGGGGTAATGCTAGCTCATACGCCACGCTGCCCAAACGTCTGAGAATCTCATAGGGGCCAATGAACCTAGGGCTCAACTTACTATGCCTGCCAAATCTGACAACACCTCGAGTAGGCGATATCTTCAAGAAGACATGATCGCCAACCTCGAACTCCAAATCCTTTCTCCTGTTGTCGGCATAACTCTTCTGCCTATCCTGAGCCGCAACAAGCCTCTTTCTGATCAGCTGGATCTTATCCGAAGTTTCCTGAACCAACTCCGGTCCGACCAACTGCCTATCACCAGTCTCCTCCCAACATAAAGGAGATCTGCAGGGCCTACCATACAACGCCTCGAATGGAGCCATACCAATACTCGCATGAAAGCTGTTGTTGTATGCGAACTCCACAAGAGGTAAATGGCGCTCCCAATCATCCTTCCAATCCAGAACACATGCTCTCAACATATCCTCGAGCGTCTGGATAGTCCTCTCGGACTGTCCATCGGTCTGGGGATGAAACGCCGAACTGAGCTTCAGCTCCGAACCTAAAGCATCCTGAAGACCCTTCCACAACCTCGAAGTAAATCTCGGATCTCGATCCGAAATGATCGACTTCGGCACGCCATGCAATCTAATGATACCACTAACATACAATCTAGCTAAGCTCTCAACGACTGCTTCTTCTTCATAGGCAAGAAATGAGCAGTCTTCGAGAATCGATCTACAACTACCCAAATCGATTCATTGCCCCTTCTAGATCGAGGCAAACCCGAAACAAAGTCCATAGTGACAGCTTCCCACTTCCACACTGGGATCTCCATCCTTTGCATAAGGCCGGATGGTCGCTGTCGCTCGGCTTTTACTTGCTGACACACCAAACACCTAGACACATAATCCGCTACATCCTTCTTCATGCCGGACCACCAAAATGATCTCTTCAGATCCTGATACATCTTAGTGTTACCCGGATGAATAGAGAATCGCGATCTATGAGCCTCCGCTAACACATGCTCACGGACATCTACTAAATCAGGGACACAAACACGGTGCTGAAATCTAATCACACCGTCCTCATCACGAGCAATGCCTGCCTTGCCCACTAACTCTAAGAGTCTGGGGTCGGCTCCCTGTTGCTCGATCACCTCATCCAAAACCGAGGACCTAAGAGATAACTGAGCTACAAAAGCCTGGCATATCGATGACTCTAACTCAGTCAACGCGCAAGCCGCATCTTCCAACATCTTCCAATCCTGCTGGAGAGATGACCTCCTTCTACTCAGAGCATCTGCTACGACATTCGCCTTCCTAGGGTGATACTGAAGGTCGAAGTCATAGTCCTTCAAGAACTCAATCCATCTTCTCTACCTCAGGTTTAATTCCTTTTGGGAGAAAAGATACTTCAAGCTCTTGTGGTCAGTAAACACCTCAAATCTGACACCATAAAGATAGTGCCTCCAGATCTTTAGTGCATGAACCACTGCTGCGAGCTCCAAATCATGAGTGGATAGTTCTTCTCATGCTCCTTCAACTGACGAGAAGCATAAGCCACTACCCTTTCTTGCTGCATGAGCACACAGCCTAAACCAATCCGAGACGCATCCGTGTAGATAGCAAAGCCCTCTACACCGCTCGGTAAAACTAACACCGGGGCTGACGTGAGCTTAGTCTTCAACAATTGAAAACTACTCTCACACTTCTCGGACCAAACAAACTTCACTCCCTTTCTGGTAAGCTGAGTCAAAGGGGCGGCGATGGATGAAAATCCCTCAATAAATCGCCGATAGTAACCAGCTAACCCAAGAAAACTACGAATCTCCGAAGGGGTCTTGGGAATCTCCCAATCCATAACAGCCTGGACCTTTGCTGGGTCAACTGCTACACCAGTACCGGAGATAACATGCCCGAGGAAATGAACCTCGCGCAACCAGAAATCGCACTTGCTGAACTTAGCATACAGCTTGTGCTCACGAAGAACCTCTAACACTACCCTCAAATGCTGACGGTGCGTGGCCTCATCCGGAGAGTAGACCAACACGTCATCAATAAACACTACGACAAAGCTATCTAGATAAGGTCTAAACACCCGGTTCATGAGATCCATGAACGCTGCAGGGGCGTTGGTCAATCCGAAAGGAAGAACCAAAAACTCATAATGTCCATAACGGGTTCTAAACGCCGTCTTGGACACATCCTCACTCCGAATCCTCAACTGATGATAACCAGATCGCAAATCAATCTTAGAAAAGACTGATGCCTCGCGCAACTGGTCAAACAAATCATCAATACGAGGTAAGGGATACCTGTTCTTTACAGTCACTTGGTTCAGCTTTCTGTAGTCAATGCACAACCTAAGTGACCCGTCTTTCTTCTTGACGAATAATACAGGTGCGCCCCAAGGGGAAACACTAGGGCGAATAAATCCCTTATCAAGCAACTCCTGCAACTGCCTCCTCAACTCGGCTAACTCCGCAGGTGCCATCCGATATGGAGCCTTCGAGATAGGAGAGGTGCCTGGAAGCAACTCTATGGTAAACTCTATCTCTCTATCCGGTGGCAATCCAGACAAGTCATCAGGAAAGACATCTGGAAAATCCTGCACTACCTCAATCTCTGCAAGAGTAGGTGACTCATCAGCCTCTGGCACTAACACCACGCTGGCAAGAAAAGCGTCACAACCCTTGTTCACCATGCGCATCGCCTTCATGGCAGAGATGACCATCTTTCCCGCCCAGTTCCTTGGCAAGGGGTGAGAGAACTCATCCTCACCAGGAATGCGGAAAACAATCCTCTTCCGACGACAATCCACTAACGCATAGTGCTCCTCTAGCCAATCCAGACCAAGAATAGCATCATAGTCCTTCATCTTTAGCAAGAAGAAACACCCATCTAGGACTCTATCCTCAATGCACACAGGTAACGACGGAATGCACTTCCTAGTCGATACCGTACCCGCAGGGGTGTGCACAGACAAAGGGACCTCTAAAACCTCAGACTCTATACCTGACTCTAGGGCTAACTGCCTAGCGAACCGCTCGGAAATGAACGAGTGAGTAGCACCCGTATCAAACAAAACCCGAGCGTGCACACCTAAAAGAAAAACCGTACCTTCGGTGACATGCTCCGCCTGCTCGGCGTCCTCGCGAGCTAAAGCAAACACTCGAGCTGGGGCTCGAGGCCTTCCTGGTCTTCCCGTAGCTGGCGCTGCTACTGCTACTGCTGGGGCTGGCGCTCCGCGCTGGACTCCCTGCTGAAGTCTTGGGCAATCCTTGATCTTGTGGTCGCTGCTCCCGCACTTCAAGCACTTTCCCGTAATCATCCAACATTCGGTACCACCATGGGTCTTCCCACAGTGGGGACACTCTTTCTTCACACCAGGGAACGTACAGAGGGTACCTGAGAACTGCCGACTGCCACAGATCGCTGCTGTGCTGGTACACCGCTTTCTTCTTATCTTGCCGTTGGAATGTCGCTGCTGGCCTCTTCTGCGAAGCTTTCTTTTCTTCAAGGTATTGCTCCATCTCTCCCTCCTGCCTACAAGCAGCACTGAGGGCCTCATCCAAAGTGCGGTGGTCAAACGCCACGAGTCTTGTCCGCAGTGATGGCTTGAGTCCCATCACGAACTTCTTTGTCTTCCTGCGCTCATCTGCCACGATATGAGGTGCATACTTAGAAAGTTCAGAAAATCTTGCCTCATATTCCAGCACAGTCATGGAGCCTTGCGTCAAAGATAGAAATTCTTGCTCCATCCGATCTTGCACATGCTCGGGGACGAACTTGGCCCGAAAGAGCCTCACGAACTCGTCCCAAGCAACCTCTACTGCGCCGTCCTCAAACCGCGTACGCAGTAGTGAAGACCACCATACATCAGCTCTTTCCTGCAATACACCTTCATAAGCTCCAACTAACAGTTCTAACTAAACAAAACATACAATCATACAAATTAACACATACCTGTAGCATGTAGGTGGCTAATGTGACCTTATCCTCATCTGCACACCTAACGGCTCGGAAGATCTTTTCTATCTCCCTCATCCAGCTTTCAGCCAACAACGGATCGCTCTCCCCCTTAAAAGAGGGTGGTAGCATCCTCTTGAATCTTTCCATGGTAGAAGGTCCACCATGGTCCTGAGCTGGTACTTGAGCCTGCTACAGCACACCACAAGCAATTCACAATCAATACAATATCACATAATTAAATAAAACAGACTATTATTCATTTTATTAGTCTAACCTGAGCCTCCAACTGAGCCTGGAGTGCTGCCTGGGTATGAGCCTGCGTCTGCATGGCTTGCACCAGACCTTGCATGAATACTCCATAATCCACAGGCGGCGGTGGGGGAAGTACAGGACCTTGCGGTGCCGGGGCCTGCTGCTCCGCCCGCTCGTCACGTCTCGGCTCGTCCTCACGGGCCGGCGCTCCACCACGCCTACCTCTCGAAGCCATGGCTGTAATAAATTTCAGCCACCATTAGCGCTAGGTTACTAAGTTTTCTAACCATTTTCTTATCTATTTTTCATTTGTTATTAATCAATTCTACACATGTGGACATGTCTATGTAAACTTAGCATGTAATGAAGATGATGACTTATGTATATTCAAGTGCAATCTCAACCGGTCTCTCTGATACCAATCTCTGTAACGACCCTCATCATACCGGTACGGTTATACCACCCACGTCGGTATAGCGAGCGTTGCCACAGTGGGACATTTACCCAACAATAACATTCAGCTGAGATACACGTGAATATAAGAACAGAGTAGCGGAAGTAAAAGAACCACTGTCTTCATTTCATTCATCATCCACATTTAACATACATGATTCGATAACATTTAAGAACTAAAAGTCCACATAATTTAATTTGCTGAAAATCAAATACATAGATGTCCATACTTATACATTCTTCCATGATAATGCTAGTACAATGTTCAATTTACATACTACGAAAGTTACAAAATGTCGCTAGTACTCCAAGACTCTAATCTCCGCGCTCGGAGTCGGTCTCCAACGTCTCCTCCACAAGTGTCTCGTCACCAACTACACCTGTACGCCGAAGCAAGTAGTGAGTCTAAAAGACTCCGCAAGTAACTCTACACATACCGTACATGCACATATCATAGTAGGTTCTACACTCACGTTCACGAGACACAACATGTAGCATGCTTGACATTTAATTTAACAACCTATCACGGTGAATCTACAATTTAAACACATGGACTATGCTTTCAGATTTTCTAAAATAGAATCACCTATCACATGCTTTCTATTCATTTCTCACATAGAAATCCACCTTCAACCAACTAAGACATGAAAGCTATTAACATAAATTTCCGAGCATGCATGAAAGGAAACATACCTAACATGGAATCTACGCATTCTTACGCATGTACGTAACCATTTTACATGCTTTAAGCTTGCTGGTTTTTCATGCTTTAGCAACTGAAATCTAACACATGAAAGCTACAACAATGATTAAATCACAACATGTGAACAACCAAGGATGGAAGTTGTTTCTATATGCTTAACAATTATTCCTAGCATGGATTCTAGGCATTTTGCATACATAAACATGATCATAACATGGTAAAGCTACTGTTTAAGCATGATTTCAGATTGTCATAACATGGATTACAAACTCACATCCTCACATTTTGATTTCACATTTTTACACAATTTCCAAATTCGCATATTTCACACTTTACACATACACTTTTACACATTGTCACATTCACATTTTTCACATGAACACATACACATTTACACATTCACATTTAGTGCCGTGACACATAGTCCAAAACACCAAAGAAGGACATAACACATCACATCACATAGACGCCATCTAGGCAATACAATGGCGACTCTTGGACTGCGCAGACCAGGAGAACAAGTCTCCACCCTAACCAGTGGTACTTGTCCACCTCCAGGATTTCCCCCTAATGCCCTTAGGGTCACAACACAATGAACCTTCTTAGGGGGACCTTTCCCTGATACGGTTCCACTGCCCTCTACGGAAGCAGTGTCACATTTGGCACAAGTTACACATTACACATTTTACCGATTTTAACACATATATTTACACATGTCACTCTCATTTCATTCACTTTCTCACTCACATGCACATTTCTCTATTTTCCTAACATGACACTACAATTACAGGAATTTAGCACTCAGGGAATTTCACTAATCAGGTTGCTATATACAAAATCAAATCATTTTACAACGGCATGCATTATTTTCACATTTTTACATGGAAAATTCATATTGCATCGTATACTGGTCCAAATGACTTGAAATTTTGACCACAGGCTAATTTCGGGTTTAGGATCCCACATGCAAAATTTCAGATTTTTCTAACTCAAAATGAAATTTCAGAAAATTAACCATCCATTCCACCCTAATATTCATAATGCGATTTAACATGGAGTCAAACGAAATCACAGATTTTAATAGCTCACTGTCTGCACCCTAGCATGCACAGGGTCACAGAATTTGTTCCCGAATTTATCGAGTAACGCACAATTTACTGGAATTTAACATGACCTACGCATGATTTCTATTTTTCCCAAAACAGAATTTTTAAATAATCATACAAGCATGGGAAAAATGCCAGAAACTCAGAGCACAGATAGTAACATGCATACATGGTCTAACAAAATTGGGCAACAAAACTTTGCCACTGATCATGAGGATCATGGTGAATACACATGGCCATTCTTTTCTCATACACATTAGACAAATAATTAAACTCAACCACCACAAAATAGATGTACATTCATTCTCCCATTCATCACATTAACTAGTGTACATAGTATATAAGAGTTACATTATATCCTCAACGCAAAACACGTCGAAATTAATCATATAGAAGGGCCGAACAGCTTGCTGTTCTGCTCAGATGAACTTGGCGGCGGTCTATGGCCGCTAATTCAATGTCAACGGCATAATCGCTGGACGCTAAGCATGATCTTAGCGGCCATGGATATTGCCGTTAATGTCAGGTCTGTGCAGAACACAGACCCGAGCTCCAAAGATGGGGTGAATTTGGGGGTCTAGGACACGAGGGAAAATACATAAAATCATAAAACCAACCTAGACACATACAGGGACGTTATGGGTAGGGTACTTGCCTTTTAGATATACTCTAAACGGATCAAAAGGCTTGATGAAGCTCTCCTTGGGCTGTCCCAAGAAGTTCCCAACCAACCTCCAAGATGGCCTTCCTCCGGTTTCTTGAGCAAGCTCCAGAGGAATCCGAGGTCGGGGATGCCTTCCTCGATGATCCAGCAAGCTCCTTGAAGCAGCAGGTGGCCGGATCAAGCTTCAGAACTTCAGATTTTGGGTTGCAAAGATGAGGGTTTCTCACAGTCCGAAAATAGGGTTTTCTCTCCTTTTCTCTCTTCTTCCTCTCTTGCAAAGGGTAAAGAGAAGGGTGTGAGTTGCGAAAATGGCTTTGTATATAGCCAAAAACCTCTCTCCCACGCAGGAGATGATGTGATGCCCCTTTCAGACCGTTGGAGATAGCTCCCCAATGGGTGAGCTAGCTTGCTCCCGGAATTCTGGGCTCTGCAACACATGCAGGTCAGAGAGGTTGGCGTCCACATCGCTGGACGCTGGGTTTAGGGCTGGCGTCCATATGGTTGACGCCTACTCAACACAAGCGTCCATTGATATTGACGCCAATCTGGTCTTCGGCCAGAACTCCAAAACATGCAGAAACCATGCACATCTTACCCCTATATATGCCATACATATGTATTATCATGTACACACTACCAACGTATCATTCATACATTATTTATAACTAATTTATACACATTCATACAATAGTATACTAACTAGTACTTACGTAGATATTTACATACGGACATACACAACATGAATTATTTACATGCAATATAATAATGCAACAAATTCGAGGGCCTTACATATCTACATTTTGTAAGCCTTTAAACGAGCTAAACAGGCGCCACATGCAATCTAAACCACAAAAACAAGGTAGAACTCCCTACCTTCGCGAAGAATGTGAAAACCGGAGTTCCCTCGGCATTTCCCCCGCTCCACACGACGTCCTCGCGGCGAGAACACGCCCCATGCACCTCTAGAACCTCGAACCGCCCGAAGAAACCCCACAGCAGCTTCCCCTGGCCGAGCAGAGCTTCCCCTGCTCTGTTCGGAGAAAACCCCTTTAAAAACGCACAGCGGTTGGGAACGCGACGTCGCCCTACGTCGCGACCTGAACGCGACGTGGGAGGCCGTCGCCTTCCCACTCCTGACGTCAGCAAGCCCTGCCCCACGCGCGACACGTGGTGCGCATACAGACGTCAACCCAAACAGCGGCAACAGGAACGTGATCACCAGGGCTGTCGCATTCAGAACGCGACGCACACCCCTGTCGCGTTCACACGCAGAAAACCTGTGAGCGCTTTGGGCCCAATCTGGCGGCCCACCAAGCCTCACAACGTGCATAAACACCTGAAACACGCACTAATGGCCACACATTGGCCACCAAACCCACTAAGCAGGGATCCGCAAAGATCCGAAAAAACGCGCGATGTTACATATTCCAACAACAAAGGTTGGATGGACAGGCTGTTCTTCGTCTGGCGCCGGGACGGTGCAGAGTGGGAGTTCCCCACCGTCGTCCGATCGGCGCAGAAGGACAACTTTCCCAAGCTGATCCAAGATGAGGCGAGGGCCTCGGATAGCCTGCTCCGAGCCAGCGTGAGGAATGGAGAGGGCTACGTGATAGAGTTTTCACTTGTTCGGCATGGTCTGAGCAAACCATGGAGTAAGTGCTCAAACTTGTCTTGTTGCGCGCCAGTTCGGTGACTGTGTTCTAACAACTTCCCTCTTTTTGCAGCCACTGTGGAGTTGGAGACTGGGAGAGATCAGGAGGCGAACGAGAATTTCGTCGAACAGATCCCTGTCATGGCTCACATGGTATATGAGGGTGACGACGTTGCTGCTGTTATCCGGGTCCCCTCTACTGTGAGGGTTGGTACTGCAGTAACGACCGCATTGGTGGCGCCTTCACCTGCCAAGGGGTGCCCAGAAAGCACACGGGTCCCTGAGAAGGGGCCCGAAAAAATTCGTTTGAAGAAGAAGGCCACCATCAAGGTCGTTTCAGCAAACGCGCTGCGGCCTTCGTTCGAGGAGGGCGAAAGAGCAAGTCGGCCTTCCGCCACCATGAAGAAGAGGCCGATGCTGCTCGACAAGGGCGTGGAGGCCGAAGACCAGCTCCGAGCTTGGAAGAAGAAGAAGCTGGTTCGTGCTGCCCCTCAGCAGAGCGAGGAGGAGACCGAGGAAGAGGTCGATGGGGCGCAGTTGCTATTGCGCAAGAAGCGCAAGGCCGCTGGGATGACCGAACATGAAGCACCGCGAATGCCCTCCGCGGCCCGGCCCGAGGTCGCCCAGAGAATGGCGACCGAGCTCAGGCTCGTCGTGCTAAGCGACGGGTCAGATAGCTCTGTTGAGGAGCAGGAGGAAGTGCCCGCGACGCCGGGCCCAAACGAGGGCCGCGAAGAGGAAGTTGCTCGTACAGCGGCGTCGAGCACCGGAGGCGCCGAGCAGGATAGTGCTGGCGACGCTGAAGAGACCCTTGCTCGAAGGAGCGAGGGTAATGAAGAGACCCCTGTCGCGGGGGAGGGTACCTCTCCACGCCTCGAGGTGCAAGAGACCCCTGTCGTAGGGGAGGGGACCTCTCCTCGCCTCGAGGTGCCGGAGAGGGATGTTCCCGAGGAGACGACTGCTTCAGCCACGGGGGCCACTCCTACCAGAGAGACGCCGGCTCCGCCGAGGGAAGTTGCTGTGGCCCCCCTGCCCCACACCAAAATGGTTGCGGTAGTGGAGACATCGGCAACCACTTTGGTCCCCACAGTGGTTGGAGAAGCAGCGCGAGGGGCTAAGGAGATGGCCCTGGAGACAGAGGGCCACGAGGAGATTGCTGATGCCGCTGGGAGAGCAGAGGTCTCCAACGAGCGACCAGACACCGCTGAGGAGGCCGTCAGTTCCGAGGAGGACTGGAGACCTCTCTCCGCAGTACTGAAGGGGAAGTCATCCGAGCTCCCCTCGCAGGCGATGCTGGAAGCCATGCTTGGAAGGCTTGGGAGTGATGCTTTGAGGCTTCTGCCTCCGTGTCCGTCCACATCCTACCTGGATAGGATGGCGCGGTGCCAAGGCCTGAGCCCGGAAAAAACCCCTGAGCACTCCAGTACGGCCTACTGCCCAGGGCACCTCGCCGAACACGACGATGATGGCAATGTCGACGTGGGGGCGTTGGTGGATGGAATCGCGAGCTCAACGGCCGTATTGAAGAGGCTTGCCTTACGCGCCCAGCATCAGAGTCATCTGTGGGAGGCAGAGTCCGCCTTCTGCAACAACACAAGGCTCGCGAAACCGAGCTGCTAGGTGAGGTGAGTAGCCTCAAGTATGCGCTCCGGACTTTCGAGCTCAATGTAGCTGTCGTGCGGGCGGAAAAGGAGGTGATCACTCGCATTTTGGCGGATGCAGAGGAGCGAGCGGTGGCCAAGTACAAGGCGGGTCCGAGCTTCAAGGGAGACTTGGAGCAATTCGGGGCCCGCTGCTACAAAGTGGGTCTCGATGCCGGACAGGAGCTCGGGCAGAAGCTAGCAACAACGGAGCGGGCCCGAGCAGCCTTTGAGGCTGCAGTGGGGGAGTGCCGGCGCCGCACAAATGATGCTCGTCTGGACGGAGTACGCTTCGCCCAGTTCATTTCTGGACAGATGCCCTCCGCTGACGATGACTCCGGCCCCTCGGAGCAAGCCCCCTGATGTACTTGCCACTTGCTTCTCTTGCTGGAGCGAGCTTGTAAAGAATCTAAATAGATCCTTTTTCTTTATGGATGACTTCACTTTTTCTATCTCCTTACCTTGCAAGTGTTCTGTCCGAATCGAAATTCGTCGGTCGTTTTGAAGTGTTCGCAATTACCGCACAGGTTGTTATGAACTGTGGGCGTTCTAGCCTGGGGTGCTTGCAGAACAACTTCATACTAGGAGATGTCATTACATCCTTGTGAGCTAAAGATCTTGAGATAAGGATGTTTTGGACTTCGTCTCTAGCCGGCCAAAAGAACAGGTAGGAGAGAAGTAGGATGCCAAACAGAAGGCTTTTATAAATAGTAAGTCTTCAAGTTGGATACATGCCAGGTTCTGGGTATGACCCCGCCACTAGGAGTAGTTAGCTTGTAAGAGCCTTTTCCAAGAACCTGGGTGACCTGATAAGGTCCTTCCCATTTGGGGGCGAGTTTGCCGGCTGCTCTTCGGGGATCCGATGCCGAGCAACGGCGAAGAACAAGGTCCCCTTCGAAGAAGCGCCTTTCCCGAACTCGAGAGTTATAATATTGCGCAAGTCGCTATTGGTAGGAGACTAGTCTGATGCTGGCGTCACTTTGGCGTTCGCCAAGCATGTCTAAGTTTTCCCTAAGCGCGCGATTATTGGCGGCCTCGTCGAAGTGAGTTGTCCGGAGAGTGGGGAGAGCCACTTCCAAAGGTACAATGGCCTCTGTGCCGTAGGCCAAATGGAAAGGGGTCTCCCCAGTGGCTACCCGAGTAGTTGTTCGGTGGCACCACAACACATTAGGGAGCTCGTCAATCCACGAACTACCGGCAGCTTCGACTCTCGTGCGAATCCCGTGCAGCAACGTACAGTTGGCGTTTTCGACCAGACCATTTGCCTGAGGATGTGCCACGGAGGTGAAGTGGTTGTAGATGCCAAGTTCGACGCACATTTGCTTGAAGAAGGTGCTATCGAACTGCTTCCCGTTGTCAGAGGTAATCACTCTTGGGACGCCAAACCTGCAGAGGATGTTCTTCCAGACGAACTTCCACGCGGCTTGTTCGGTGATTGTGGTAACGAGTTCCGCTTCGACCCACTTGGTGAAGTAGTCGATGGTCACGAACAAGAACTTCTTCCGACTCTGGGCTTCTGGGAAGGGACCTAGGATATCAATCCCCACCTGGAGAAAGGACGAGGCTCAAACAGGGTATAAAGTTGCTCAACAGGTTGCTTAATGAGCTGCCCGAACTTCTGACATTCGGGAACCTTCTGACAAAAGACATACAATCCTTTTGTAGAGAGGGCCACCAGAACCCTGCTCGAATAATGCTGCGTGCCAGCGTTCTTCCCCCCAAGTGGCTTCCGCACAATCCCTCGTGAACCTCTTCGATAGCCGAAAGGGCCTCTTCAGGGCTGAGACACCGTAAGAGGGGTCTTGAAAGGGACCGTCGGTAAAGCTTGCCTTCAATGAGGGTGAAACGCTGAGAATGTAGTCTGATCTTCCGGGCTTCGCCCTGCTCGGGGGGAAGCTCGCCTCGAAGTAGATAGGCCAGGAGAGGGTCCGTCCAGTTCGGAACTATAGGGTCGGACCCAATGGCTGCCACATCCACTTCGGTGCTCGGTGCGGCGAGTTCTTCTATGAATACGGAGCGAGAAGGGGCGATGTCACCTAAAGACGCCAACTTGGTAAGTGCATCGGCTTGCGCATTCTGCTCCCGTGGGACGTGTATGACTTCGAAGTAGAGGAGGTCTTCTGCTTGGCTCTTGACCTGTTGGAGGTACTGGGCCATGCGTGGCTCCCTTGCTTCGAACTGTCTGTTCACCTGGCCGACAACCAATTGGGAGTCACTGAAGGCCCTAAGTCGAAGGGCTCCAAGGTGCCTAGCCATTCGGATTCGGACAACAACACTTCGTATTCGGCAATGTTGTTGGAGGCCGCAAAGCAGAACCGGAGGGCATATTGGAACTCTAAACCCTCCAGAGAGGTGAGGACCAGGCCAGCTCCGCTCCCTGTGACATACGAGGATCCATCGACGTAGAGCTCCCATGGGGGCTCGTCGGCCAGCGGGGGATCCTGTTCGGTAGGGAGAGTGCATTCCGCGACGAAGTATGCCAATGCTTGTGCTTTGATGGCCGTCCTTGAACGATAGCTGATGTCGAATTCGCCTAGCTCGATGGCCCATTTAATGAGCCGGCCGGAAGCCTCTGGCCGCTGAAGGATAGACTTCAGCGGCTGGTCGGTGAGAACCATTATTGAGTGGGCCTGAAAGTAGGGCCTGAGTTTCCGGGCAGCCGTGACCAGAGCAAGGGCGAGTTTCTCTGCTCGGGGGTACCTTCTTTTAGCTTCTTGAAGGACCCTGCTGATGTAGTAAACGGGACGCTGGGCCGCTCCCTCTTCTCTGATCAATACTGCGCTGATGGAGTGTTCGGTAATCGAAAGGTATACGAACAAGGGTTCCCCGAGCACAGGTGGGGCTTCCAGATATGCCTTCAACTTAGCGAAGGCAACTTCACAGTCCTCGGACCACCGTACATGCCCCCCTTGCTGTGAGGAGCCTCTGGGTCCTCACAGCAATTTGAAGAAGTTGAAGCTCCTCTCTGCTGCTCGGGACATGAATCAGATGAGTGCGGCTAGACGTCCAGTCAAACGTTGGACGTCGCGTACTGTTTTAGGGCTACTCATTTCAAGTATTGCTTAGATTTTCTCAGGGTTGGCCTCTATTCCTCTGTTTGAGACGAGGAAGCCGAGGAACTTTCCTGAGCGCACTCCAAACGCACACTTGGCTGGGTTGAGCTTCATGTTGTACCTTCGCAAAGTTGCAAAGGTATCTTCGAGGTCAGAGATGTGGTTAGTGCTCGGGAGCGTTTTGACCAACATGTCGTCGATGTAGACCTCCATGTTTCGCCCGATCTACTGCTCGAACATCTTATTGACCAGTCGTTGGTATGTTGCGCCCGCGTTTTTCAGACCAAAGGGCATCCTAGTGAAGCAGTATAACCCCAAGTCTGTGACGAACGTGGTGGCATCTTGATCCGGGGATGCATACTGATCTGATGATACCCAGAGTAGGCATCCAAGAAGCTGAGGAGCTCATGCCCAGACGTAGCGTCTACCAGCTGATCGATGCGCGGCAGCGGGAAGTTATCCTTGGGCATCGCTTTGTTGAGGTCCTGTAATCCACACATACACGCCATTTGCCAGTGGTTTTGCGTATGAGGACTACGTTGGAGATCCACCTTGGGTACTGGGCTTCCTGGAGAAGCCCAACGGCTCGACTTTTGATGACGTGATCTCGGATCACGGTCTGCCGTTCTTGGTTGACGGGTCACCTCCTTTGTTGAACTGGTGGGACCCGTGGGTCCTGGCGGAGGCGATGCACGATCACTTCTGGAGGGATGCCCGGTAGCTCGTCGTCAGACCACGCGAACAAGTCTAAATTAGCTAGCAGGAAGGTTCTATACTGCTGCTGCTCGGCTTCCGCTAGTAACGCGCCAATGTATAGGACGTGTTCGGGGTCGTCGTCCACTTGGACCGGAAGCAGGTCCTCGGAAAAAGCTCCGCAGCTGGTGGAAGGCTGGTCGGCCGGTGTAGGAACAGGTGTTGGAGCCGCGAGTTGCTGCTTTTCCCTTAGAGAAAGGACATAACACCGTCGGGACTCGCGCTGGCATCCGAGCACCTCTCCGACCCCGCACGGGGTGGGGAACTTCATCTTCTGATGGAGGGACGAAGGCACCGCCTTGATCCGCCCGATCAGACCTCTACCAAGGATGACATTGTAGCCGGGCATGTTCCTGATGACCAAGAAATCCACCACCTTGGTCACTCACTTCAGAGCCGTCCCGAGGGTGATCGGGAGGTGAACTCTACCCATAGGCTGAACCGACACCCCCGAGAATCCGAACAGAGGCAACTCTACAGGGGTGAGCTGGTCGGTTTTTAGGCCCATAAGGAGATAACAATCGTAAGCCAATACGTCGGGGGCACTTTCATTGTCTACCAGAATCCTGCGCACATTACAATGATTGATGGTTGCCGAAATGACTAATGCATCAGTGTGTGGGGTAGTAACCCCTACAAGGTCTTCGTCCGAGAAGGTTATAGCCTCCTCGGACCATGTGTGCACGGGATTAGAGGGATAAGGAGCCGGCCGAGGTATCGGAGGCCTGTCCACGACATGTACTCGCCTTGCGTAATCGCGTCGGCTTTGAGTGCTTTCTCCGCCTGCGCCGAATCCTCCCGCGATCACATTGATTTCTTGCCCGTTGGGCTCATTGTTGATCGGTTGCTCGGGAGTCCGCTCTCGACGTCTGGGGCGGTCTTCATTCTGGTGCACGAACCGTCCGAGGTAGCCGCGCTTGATAAGGGACTCGATTTCATCCTTGAGCTGGCGGCATTCGGAGGTATTGTGGCCGTGGTCGCGGTGGAAGCGACAATACTTCTCCTGGTTGCGCCTTCGGGGATCGGAGCGCATCCTCTGTGGCCACTAAACATATGGTTCGTCCCTGATCTCTGCCAGGATCTGTTCGGGTGCCACCATCAGAGGTGTGTAGTCGGTGAAGGGGTGTGGTCGGCGCGGCGAATCGCCGTTGTGCCGTCCTTTCTTCCGATCACGGTCGGAAATGTGGTCGAAAGGCCTCTTTTTGTCTGATGATTCTCCCTGCTCTGCTCGGCCAGCAGCCAGACTCTCTTCACACGCGGCGTGGCGTTGTGCAGTAGAGAGGAGCTTGGCAAGGGTGGAAGGCTGCTGCACTCCCAGTGTCCTCTGTAGAAAACCATCGTGAGTACCTTGGATAAGGGCACTGGTGGCTAACGGGACATCGAGGCGCGGGATGCGGAGCGCCTCAGTCTGGAACCTCTTGACGTAGTCCCAGAGTGCTTCTCCCTTCTTTTGTCGAACAGCGAGAAGGGAGGCTGCGGTGCGCGGTTGCGACCTTCCGCCCAGGAAGTTGTCCCGAAAGGACTTCTTCAACTGGTGGAAGGAAGAGATAGAACCTGCAGGGAGGGCTTCGAACCAGGCCCAAGTAGTTTCCTTCAAG
This sequence comes from Colocasia esculenta, assembly GCA_014218235.1. Lineage (NCBI taxonomy): Eukaryota > Viridiplantae > Streptophyta > Magnoliopsida > Alismatales > Araceae > Colocasia > Colocasia esculenta. The sequence goes on along the minus strand of CM024758.1, from coordinate 98,129,304 downwards.
GTGGCCGGAAAGGCCCGGCATTTGGCCGCATCAGATGCTCCATGGAACACCATATGCAACTCAAACCCATGAATGTGATCCGCGGGGTCAGAGGTGTCGTTGTATGGCGCGATGGTAGGCAGAGGAAGCTTGGGAGAGACCCGAGCCTCTAGGATCTCCGCAATGAACGGGGAGCGGAAGTTCAGGTCCTCCTCGACTGGAGCTTTGCCCTCAACACGCTGGACCATCGCGTCCACACGACGTTCCAGGTCGACGACGCGGCGCAAGCGCCTGGCCAACTCCTGTTTGGAGTGGGCCGAATCCGCACGCCCTGTCCTGTGGGAGTTGGCTCCTACGACCGAGCGCGGCGGGCGCGGGGCCACCGCGGAGCGACGGGGTGAACGACCGCGGCGCTCCGGTGCTCGTTCATCAGACGGGGCGCGGCGCGACCTCCTCGGCGAATCGGCATGCTGCTCCTGAAATGACTCTGCCGGGGTAGGAGGTGCGCGTGATCGCCGGTGAGACGACTCTGCCTGGCAGTCCTGCGGAACGGAGGCTGCCGGGACCGGCTGCCCGGCCAACTGGGCCTGGAGACCCAGGCAGATTCCCGTCAGCTGCTGCATCTGCCCCCGGAGTTCGGCCATCTCCAGGGCAGTCGCAGGCACGACGGTGGCGGGCGCAGGGACACCCCCGGTCACGACAGCAGGGGCTATGACGACGTCGACGGGGGGGGGGGGGGGGGGGGGCACGTTGACGGGAGTCCGCCCGCGACTGGCGGGACCTCGTCATACGGCTCCCTATGTTCTGGTACGAAGATCGTCCACGAGCCATGGCTGTCGTTGATTCCCACAGACGGCGCCAAAAGTGTGGAGACGTTTTCCTACTTGGGCCAGAGCCAAGCGGGCCTACACTTGGAGGAAGGGAAGAAGACCGCCGGTAGCGGACGGATGCCTACAAAACCAGAACGGAATCAGTGGGGCCCGGTTGAAGAACCGGGGAGAACCCTCCGATGCCTAAGTTAATGAACTACAGGTGAGGCTTTGGAGAAGGAGGGTTCAGTGTTATGCAGGAGCGATGTGTCTCAGATTGCATACCTCTGCAAGGAGGCTTACCGGGGCCTTTTATAGGCAGAAGTGCTGAGGGAGAGGGATGGAACGTCTCTGATCAATGCCGCAAAGGGCGCGCCTGTTAGCGTCCTCAGCGGGGGGGTTACGCGTTGAGGCATCCATTGAGAAGTTCTGCAGTTAACGCACCACTTGATCGTGGGGCGCGTGTGGTGTAGCCGTTATAACCGCCACGAGGAGATGAAGGGCTGCTTGGATTCTCCTGGTCGGAAGGTACCGAGCAGGTAGTCTGCTCGGTGAGCCAGACCTGCTGTTCGGTAGTCGAGCCCGCTGTTCGGTGCCTGGTGCCCGGAGGCACGGCTTGTGCAGACAGTGCCACAGCGTGCTTCGAACAGGGTCTGTTCAGTAGGCCATGCTTGAACCGAACAGAACGAGAGGCGTCCGGGGACGTGCCTCCAGGGAGCTCGGTAGTGCTCGGACCTTACAATCGCTTCCTGGAGTCCTTGGCACGGTCTTTGAGGAGACGTGGCGCCCTATGGAGGGGCCATGTTTGCCTGGGGAGCCTCGACGGGGCCCTGATGGGCCGTGATGGGCCTAGGTGGCTAGAAATGGCCACCACAGTGGCGAAATCCTCACGGGGGTGTGGGGTAGTGGACGTAGGCGCTCACGAGGGTGTGTTTGCCGAACCACTCTAAATTCTATATGCATCTGTGGTTTGATATCATTTTCTCCTATCTCCATTCTACGCATGTTAGGATAGTTGGTATGGCTGTTTAATTGTTAGTTTTTGTTGTGCATCTTGCTTAGTATATTTGTTTAATTAAGTTTAATTTATTTTGTGATTTTTTTTTTGTTTAGGCGATAACCAATTCACTCCTCCCCTCTTAGATGATCATTGCACATATTATACTTCACACCATTCAAAGTGGAGAGGAGAAATGATTTGATCAAAATGTTTGGGAATGATGATGTGCTCACCGTTTAGTCCGACGACGTGTGTTGCATGCGTATTGGCCACTGATGATGAGGGTTGGACCTCGTTAGGGTTAGAGCATTATGGGGAGATGGAAGACAAAACTCCATATATCTTCTTAGATGACTTTGGATGGTATTTTAGGTGTTTCAAGTTGTTTAACAATTTCATCATATATTTTTGAATATTCGCTTCTCCTTAATGTCAGGTAATTGTATGGAAATAAGTGCAACTTATAAAGGTATTATGATATTTTGATAATATGTTCAAATGAGGGATGTATTGGTATAACCCATATTTTTACAAGGGTATTTATGCAAAAACTCAAACAAATAGTAAAATAATTTTTATATGAACCATCATCGTAAGAAAAATGACAAATATGTCATCCTATTAAAATATTGTCAAAAGTGCTACTATTAAATATGAAGTGTTGTGGATATACCATCCTAGTTAACTTCTATGCAAGGAAAATGGATATTCCACCAAAGCTCCCTTAGTTTAATATTTTGTTGACAAAATACCCTTACATAAGTTAGTCTAAACCATGATGGGGCTTAGTCTGAGCCAGATGATTGGCTGTTTAACCAAAGGGCAGAGAAGACCTTTCATTTCATGAGTTAGTTTAACCACAAGGTTAAATAGATAGAGAGTAACTTCGAGTAACCGCGGTGACATTTCCGCAACATTTCACATTTATGAATAATATTTTTGAAATATTTTAACAAGATGACATATTTGCTATTTTACTTATAATAATAGTTTCTATGCAAACAACCCTCCGATCATATTCTACTGATTCACCACAGTACTCTTAAAGTTTCTTGTGCAAATATATTCCTATAGTAGGGTTTCAAGTGACGATTTAAATTTAAGATGAAATTATATTTTTAACAGGTCATATATGTAAAAACACACTTTCCAAATATTTTTTACATATATACCTTATTAAAAATATATTGGGATATAATCTATGTTATCTTTATATTTGCATAAAAAATTCTAACAGATGAATTTTTACCAAAAATTTTGCCGCATCATAAATATACTTGAAATATTTTTTTACCAACTATTTTAGTAATTATTAGATATTATTTGGATATTTTACTTATGAAAAGTTAAATGAATTATTTTACTGTGATGGAGGGGTATTATGGTATATTCTAATAGATAAAATCACGCCTTGCATTGCTATTGATGATTTTAATAGTTTCGTCAAGACAAGTGATGATAGGATTAAAAAATTCATCTGATAAATTTTTTGATGTAAATATAAAAATAAGATAGATTATAGTCCAATTATACTTTTTACAACACTATATATGATTTTCCAAAGTGGAATACTTGTTTCGTGTTATCTTTTAAAACCTGTTAGAACTTAGAAGTATTCTAACGAAAAGAGTTAAAAAATAATAATTAAGAGTCTCTATTAAAGGAAAAGATTTATTTTCTAATCTCTGTCAGAATATTAGAAGTCATAAAATTCTTACTTTTTATGTAATTTTGTTTCTAATCTTATTTTTTATAATTTATAAGTCATGAGAGACTAGTTTCATTCTTTTGGCGTCATAACATGTTTTTTCACTCATAATATGTCTTGTACATCACCTCGATAAATGTTAAGTCTCTTTACAATAAATATTATTACCTGTTAGAGTAAATATCATATCTTGTTACTATAAATGTTATTTTATGTTACAACATTTTTTTACAGTAAATATTATGTGTTTTTTACTGTATATGTTAAGTCTTTTTACAGTAAATACTATTATCTATTATAGAAATCTTTTCTTGTTATAATAAAGAACACCACTTAACATATATATATATTTACTTATATTATATATTTTTTACATCACTTATAATAAATCTTGATATCACTTACATAAAGTGTTTATAACATTGAATATTGTAATCATCAAGATAGGTGATGTCTTTTACTGTAACATAAAAGATTATTATGATAGAAAATAATATTTACTGAATGAGAGTTGACATTTACTTTAATTGTAAAAGGAAGATTAATATAACAAAGAATAATATAACTGTAATATGATATGAATGTTCAGCGTAACTAATAATAATGTTTACTAAAACATGACGTAATGTTTATTATAAATGATGAAAAATATACTGCAAGCGAACAAAATATGTTATTTTAATATGAAAAATTTAAAAAACAATATCAAAAGGATAAAAAGATTTATAAATATTAAAAAGTTAAAATAGAGATAAAAAATTAAACTACATAAAAAAGATAGAGATTCTATAATTTTTATTTTGATAAAAATTAGAAAATAAATCACTCTCTCGCAGAAACACTTAATTAATTATCTCTTTAAAAAAATGAAATTGGAGATGCACGTAGGTAGAGTAGCGGTCCCGAGGCACAGGCTGCCGCGTTCGGGGACGCGCATCCCACGCGGGCGCGGCGGTCACGATGATGGCCGGTCGCATTCCGCAATTGAAGAAAACAACAAAAGACGTATGCCGATATGTTCTACCAACTTGGGTGACATGCTATCGGATTCTTAGCCTTTATCCTTACAAACTTCAATAGTAAATTTTTTAACTCCACCGAAGTGATTATTTTTTTAGACTTAAGAAACTTAATTTTTTTAGGAGCACGTTCAATTCAAGGATAAAAATTTAATTGTAAAATCATGTTTGGTATCGAGATAAATCGATAATAGAGTGAGAAAGTTTTCAAAAATTTAAAAAATATCTTTAAAATTTTGAATATATCTTTAATTTATTTCGATCTATTTAATATCAAATGACTTCTAAAAATTTGTTAAAGCAAGGAAAGGGGAATACATGTCTTCTCGCAATCTTCGTTAAAGTCTGCATTTATATATAGATAGAGGCTAGAAGTCATTTGACAATATTTTAAAAATGTAGAAAAAAAAATCCAACTACAGAGTGACAGAATAAAGGGTCTTCCATGTGCCAGATAAAGATCTGGGAAGGAGGAGATTTCGTCCACAAATTATTAAAGGCTACCGCGTTGTGGATGCAGATATGGGTGGTGGCCTCATTGCGTACACCCAACACCCGAAAAAAGAAAAGAAAGGGACCCAACAAGACACACCAACTTTGGAGATGTATCATTGGATTTTCTAGCTTTTATCCTTACAATTTTTATAATTATGAAATAACTAGTTCACTACCTTGTTTTAGATTTAAGAAGCTTAACTGACTTTAAAAGTCTTGGACAAAAAGTTAAGTATAGGAAGTTAGTAAAATGACTCTGAAAATGATATATTTATGAGAACTGTGGAATTTCCTGGATTTAGGACTAAATAGCGGAGCTACTTGAATTAAAAGATAATCATCAAAATATTACAGGAATTGGAACTAAAAACTCAACATTCTAATTTTAACCTTGAAGGTGAAGAATTTTGACAAGTCCAATAATGGGTCAGTGGTGCGCCCCGGCGATAGATTCGATCTAGCTTGGAAGAACTCACCCCAACTATGGGCTTCATGTTTAGATCCTGATCTATAAGATTGTCAATGTGTCGGATTCGGAATCGGAAATAGATGCTTCTGCTTCCGTATCTATAAGAAATATCGAAAAGTAATCGTAATTGAAAATGAGTGTTTTTGTTTCTGCATCCATTTCGTTTTTTAACTAAAAATAAAAAATAGAATCGGATCTAAAATCAATAATTTGGAAGTATTTATCTGCCACAAAATATGATTAATAAATCCACATATTCAAATCATACAACTTTAAATGTAAATATATTAATCCATATTGCAATAACATTTTGATAAATATAACAACTCATATGCACAAATTATATGGATGTCTAGATTTATAATTTCAAATCATAAAATCTTAGATCAATCTATTAATTCACACTACAAGAACACTTGGACAACCATCATAAATTTATAGATCCACAATGCATAGGAATGATAGGATCCATAAACTAAACCACTTAATTTAAAATGTAAATTTACCAATTCACAAATATATAATCTCAACTATAACTGTAACGACCATCTTTATACCGGTAATATGTCACATGTCTAATTTTTTAGTTTTTTGCAACTGTAAAACTATTTTTAACAATTTAAACAGATTCCATGCACTTTAGTAAAATATTCACCTAAACATGGTATACAGCAAACCAGTCGGTTCTAACAGTTCTAACATATGCAAACAGTAACCCTAAGATCATGAAAATTCTATGAAACATTAACATGCAGTAAATCTATTTCAGATTAAACCCTGTCAATTCATGCATATTTCACTATGACAGAAATTATATTAAATAAAATCATGCTCAGAAATTCGACAGAACCTCATGATATGACCTAAAGACCATACCTGACCAACCACAAATTTTACAGCATGAACAGACAACCAGAAGTTCGAAAATCATAGCAAAGAGATCAAGACCACAGTTCTGAAAAACCTAATGAACTTGGCGGCAAGGGCCTTGCCGTCAACATGGGTTAACGGCACAGGATGCTGCCGTCAACTCAGGAACTTGGCGGCAACAAGGTTGCCGTCAACCTCCTGTCTGCAGAAAGTGCAGACCGAACTCAAATAAAAAGAAGAATTGGGGTTCCAGGACACGAATTAAAATCTGAAAAAATACTCTAACCCTAGGGGACATGTCTAAGGATGATACCCCTTGATTACTTGCCTGGAAATAAATCTCTAAAGGTTTAATTTATCGAAGAAGCCCTCCTCGGCCAAGACAAGAAGGTGAGATTTTGCAACCCCAAATCTAGTCTTCACGTCTGCACAGAAGACCATCCGGTGTCGGGGAAGATCCTTCAACACCAGGAACTCCTTCCCGTCGCAGAAGATCGCCGGAAAGACCACTCAATCGCCGGATCAAGCCTTGCAAAAGTCTGGTTTTCTCACAACAAAACCCTAGCTTTTTCCCTTCGAACCAAAGGTCTTAATCTGGCCGAAATCACTAGGTTTTATAGGACTAAGAGTCGGGGTACGCTTAGGATTAGGATTCCTACCATTGGGATGGGTTTCCTAATCAGGTCCCGGGGAAAACACAACCGTTTCAGATCTGGAATCCCAAACGCAGCCGGAGAAGTAAACAGCCACTTTGGTGTCGTTAACAGGAAGTAAACGTCAATCGATCTGAACATTTATATCCTTCGACCTTACACTCAACGGCACACATGTTGCCGTCAACCTGCCGTTAACGTCAAGGGATGTTGACGTTAACTGGGATTTTGGGTAGAACACAGAAATATCAAATAAACCTACATATAAAATATGCACAGTAATAATTAAATACTATGCATATTTAAATAAATATATTATATGCATGGAAATAAATAAATATATATATATATATATTATGACACCCCGAATTTTTATTCTTTTTATTATGGTGAGAGGATATCACTTGTTGTGTGCATAGCATGTGTAATTCATTGTGCCTACTATAAATTTTATATTTCTCTTGAGCATATGCATGCGTATATATATATGAATATCATATATATATATGATAATTCATGTGGAGATGAGCAATTAGCTAAATCGAGGTGTATTATGAATACTAAGAATCTCAGACTTAGAATACTTGAATAATATTATGCATGTACTATCTAAATATTGAAGAATATCCTATACTACCTATTTCATGGATATTGTGTGAGAGTGTATGAAGTGCCTATGTATGTATGTATGTATGTATGTTATCTTATGCGTGTGATAATTGTATACCTAATTCTACATACGTAACACCTTGGTATACTATGTATGCATGTGTATATTTAGTTGTAAACGTTGTTCATTTGCATGGTGTAGTAATGTGTACATTGTACTTATACATTGCATGTACATATAGAGTGCAAGTATGGTAGGTGTATTTAGTAGTGTATATTGTAATTCTATACTCCTCATGAATCATGCAGTATTTTTTATGATATTTAGGTGAGAATAGGCAATTAGAAATTGTGCATATTGTGTATATTAAGAACTCCATGCATATAGTACTTAAGTAATGTTGTGCAAGTTAATCTAATTACCGGTGCGCGTGTTATATCTATCTATTTCATGCATAATGTACGTAAGTATGATACATCCGTGTGTGTATGCTATATATATATATGTGTCAAATCAAGTGTGTACATGCAAGAACTATTTGTTGAATAGATATTCCTAACTAACTTAATTCATATTGCCTCCTAATGATTTTGAAGCCCTCGCAATTCTTGTCATTTTATTTTGTCGCGTGTTGAGTCACGCTTATGTAAAACATCATGTACGCGTAAGTAGATATCTACGTACGATAGCTAGTTGTATTTATGTATGCATGTGTATAATTATATGGTAAATATGGTTTGAATGCATGGTGTGATAGTGTATACTATGTTACATACATTGTATGTATATATGTATAAGTTGAACATGATTCCTGCATGTTTTTATGGTTCTGGCCGAAGAGTGTCTTGGCGTCAACATGGATGGACGTCCATGAGATGTCAGCGTCCATATTGATGGACGCCAACCCTAATGTAGCCGTCATGGATGTGGACGTCTAGCTCTCTGACCTGCATGCGTTGCAGACCCCAAAATTCCGGGGGCAAGCAAGCCCAGCCATTGGGGAGATGTCCCCAACGGTTATCAGGCCATCCCATCACCCCTCCGGTTATCCCAAACCCATTCTCCTATAAACAAACCCTTCTTGCAACCCCAAAACCCTCTCTTGACCTTTGCAAGGAGAAGAAGAGAAACCCTAAGCCTGTGAGAAAACCTGAGCTTTGAGAGCTCAGATCCGGCGATTTGGAGCTTCATCCGGCGATCTACAACGACTAGAAGCTAGCTTGAAATAGGAGGAGGCTTCCCCAACCTCGGACTGGAAGCTACAACACCACAGAAGACGGAGTGAAGGAGTTTTGGAGGCTTCTTGGGACTGCCCAAGGAGAGCTTCATCACCCATTTTCACCCTTTGGAGATTTTATAAGAGGCAAGTAACCTAGACCTTAAGCTTGTGCATGTCCCCTAAGTCCTAGGAAATTTTGTGGGTTTTTATCGTGTCCTGGATCCTCCTTTTCACCCTGTATTTGGAGCTCGGTCTGCGCTTACACAGACAGGAACTTGGCGTCAAGGCCTCTTGCCGCCAAGATCTCCAGTCGGCGTCCAGCGATCTTGCCGTCAACTCCTTGAACGGCCAGAGACTGCCGTTAAGTTCTTCAGGACAGAACAGTGAGCTGTTCTTCCTGGTATATGACTATTTTCGATGTGTTTTCGCAATGAGGATATAATGTAAATCTATATATTATGCATACTAGTTATTGTGTGTGTGTGGGAGAATTATTGTGCATTTTCTTTGTGGATAGTAGAATTTATTAGCTTATTGGAATGCATGTGGAAGATATGGCTATGTATGTTCACCCACTATTCCCAGGATCTGTGGAAAATTTGGGTGCCCTAAATTTTATAAACCATGCGTATATGGGTCAGTCTGTGCCCTGCAATTACTGAATTTTTCCCATGCTCCCATGATTTACTGTAAATTTCTGTTTTGGAAAAATAGCAACCATGCGTAGGCTTGCAAAATTATAGTAAAGGTTGTGTTGTCATTAAGTCTGGGGGAAAATTTCTGAAATGATGTGCATGTTGGAATCAGGGCTGTGAACTGTTAAACCTGATGTTGTGTTATTGTTCCATGTTAAATTGAATTATGAATAGCATGAGATTGAATGTTTTAATTTCTGTAAATGAAATATGATTCAGAAAATATGAAAATTTGCATGTGTGATCATAAACCTGAAATTAGTCTGTGGTTAAATTCTCATGTTATTTGGAACTGAAGAGTGCTCTATGAAATTCCATGCGAAAACGAGTGTTCAACGCATGCTAATATGAACATGGTGATTATGTATGTTCCAACCTGATTAGTGTGAGGTACTGAATGTTTGATTTCTGTTAACAGTAGTACCATGTTAGGGTTAACTGAGACATGTGGAATTTATGGATGTAACATATAAAATGATTCAACAGAATAAGTAAAACATGTGAATAATGTGTGAAAATACGATAAAGTGAAGTAATGTGTAATAATTGGGCCAAAATGACACTGCTACCTAGGGGCCTCGAGAGTTGTACATAGAAAAGTCCCTATGTAAAACTCTATGTGAGAAAAGTTCGTCCTAAAGGCATTAGGAAATCCCGGAGGTGGACAAGTACCACTGGATAGGGTGGAGAGGGCTTCTCCCGGTCTGCGCAGTTACAAGGTTCACCACTGTATTGCCTAGGTGGTGGGTATGTGATTAAGAGTTGTGTTATGTGTTATGCGTTGTGTTATACGATGAGTTATGAGAATGAGATATTGTTAAGTGTCCTCTACTGGTAGTTAGGACTATGTGTCATGACAATTTGTTTAAGCAATGAAATATGAATAAAGAGTGAAATGATATGTGAATGTGACACATGGTAAGTGCAAATGATGTGATATGTGATAAACGAAAACAAGAGTAAATGATATGATAATTTTGTGAAAGGAGATGTGAGGAAGAGTTAATGCAAATGAGAGTGTGCTTGCATGTGAGAACTAGTTTATTAGCATGCTACGTTTATGTTTTCCATATGATAATATCTAAATTGAAATGCCATGCTTAGTATCATAACATGTAGATTACAATTCATCATGTAATGGTGTATGTGAGTAAACTTAGACAACTATGTTATTTATGCAACACCAAAATATGAACATGTAGACTTGTCGAAGGGATAAGATAAAATGTGACTAATTATAGATCCATGTAATTGAATGTAATGCATATAAGAACAACAAGCAAAGTGTGATTATGTACATGATAGATGCATGAATAATATTTGGATCCCATGCTAGTTGAAATGCTCGATTAGTATAAAGTTTCATGCTTGAGTGCTTATTGTTGCTAAATGGTTTTACCATGTTTTAACCTTCAATTCATGCTATAAAAATGTGAAGTTATGTGCATGTGATTTTAGTATGTTATAACAGCAAGTAAATTGTTTAATTAGATACAAAAGTGCACGTGAAAAGAAAGTAGTCATCATGCTAGCTTGTTCTTTTCCCTTATGCTCAAATTTATGTTTAGTGATAGAGATATCTATGGAATGAAAAAGAATGTGTGGACGAACCATGCTACATGTTAGGTGTATGAAATATGTACATGTGTATGATGTAATGCTCATGATTTAGAATAGAAATATGATAGACTAAAGCATGCTCATGTGAATATAATATGTGTTGCTAGTTAAGAGTAAGAACCATGTGTACCTTTGTGATTTGATGATAGTGTGCATCTCTTTAATGTTAATGGCTCAGAATGAGTGTGACATGTTTAAGTTAAGTCTTGGTTTGCTTGCTGAGTCTTTGGACTCACTCTTGCTTCGGCGTACAGGTTGACAGGTATCGCGTACTAGAAGGAAGCTTAGTGAGGATCGCCTTTTGAAGACTATTTTGTGGAGCCGCTACTAGTTGTACTTTTCTTTTCTCATAATATGAAAGGAATTTTTGTATGGACAATATTTGGACGATGTAGTTCTTTTATCTTGTACTAATGTGGACATTGTCTTTCTAGTTCGCTATTTAGATTGTGGAATGTGTGTTGGTGATGGATTACAGTTGAGTTCTTCATTTTATTCCGTTGTATTCTATTGCTATCCAAGTACATATCAACTATCGACTAGTGTTGGGTACATGTCCCACTGTGACGACGCCCTTTATGCCGATGGGGATTGGTATAATCGTACCGGTATGAAGAGGGTTGTTGCATATATATACATATACACATAAGAAATAAATACTTATAATATGAACAAAATTAAATATGCATAATGTGAACAAAATTCGAGGGCCTTACACCCACTCACCCTAAAAGAAAACTTCGTCATCGAAGTTAGAACGAAAATACTAACCAAACAAATGGGGATACTTCTTCTTCATGGCGTCCTCAAGCTTCCATGTAGCCTCCTCCCGCGAGAAGTTCCTCCATAACACCTTCACAGACGCAATACTCTTGTTCCTGAGGTGCTGAACCTTCCGGTCTAGGATAGCTACTGGTTGCTCTACATACGACAAGTCTGGCTGAATCTCCACTGGCTCGTGACTAATGACATGTGACGGATCTCTCACGTATCTCCTGAGCATAGACACATGGAAGACTGGGTGAACACTAGCTAGCACTAGGGGTAAAGCTAGCTCATATGCCACGCTGCCCATCTGCCTGAGAATCTCAAACGGCCAATAAATCTCGGACTCAGCTTGTTATGCCTGCCAAACCTGATAATGCCTCGGGTAGGCAAAACCTTGAGAAATACATGCTCACCAACCTCGAACTCTAAATCCTTCCTCCTGTTGTCGGCATAGCTCTTCTGCCTATCCTGCACCGCAACCAACCTCTGCCTGATAAGTCGAATCTTATCCGAAGTTTCCTGCACCAACTCCGGACCAACTAACTGCCTATCACCTGTCTCCTCCCAGCATAAAGGAGATCTACAGGGTCGCCCATACAGAGCCTCGAACGGAGCCATACCGATGCTCGCATGAAAACTATTGTTGTATGCAAACTCCACAAAAGGTAGATGACGCTCCCAATCACCCTTCTAATCAAGCACGCACGCTCTCAACATATCCTCGAGTGTCTGGATCGTCCTCTCGGACTGGCCATCTGTCTGAGGGTGAAATGCCGAACTAAGCTTTAGCTGAGAACCCAAAGCATCTTGAAGACCCTGCCACAGCCTCGATGTAAACTGCGGGTCTCTATCCGAGATAATGGACTTCGACACCACCATGCAACCTGACAATGCTGCCAACATACAGCCTAGAAAACTCTCCACGGATTGCTTCTTCTTCATAGGTAAGAAATGCGCCGTCTTGGAGAAACGATCTACAATCACCCAAATCGAGTCATTGCCCTTGGCTGACCTGGGAAAACTCGTCACAAAATCCATAGTGATTGCTTCCCACTTCCATACTGGTATCTCCATCTTCTGCATAAGGCCCGATGGTCTCTGGCGCTGGGCCTTCACCTGCTGGCACACTAAACACCTGGAGACGAACTCGGATACATCCTTCTTCATGCCAGACCACCAGAAAGATCTCTTCAAATCCTGGTACATCTTGGTGTTGCCTGGATGAATGGAGAACCTCGACCTGTGAGCTTCTGCTAGAACTCGCTCACGAACATCCACAACATCGGGAACATAAACTCGGTGCTGGAACCTAATGACACCGCCCTCATCTCGAGTAATGCCTGCCTTGCCCACCATCTCCTGAAGCCTAGGATCAGCTCTCTGCTACTCAATCACCTCATCCAGAACCATAGATTGGATAGACAATTGAGCCACGAAAGCCTGACATAACTGAGGCACCCTAATGCGCCTAAGAAACAGGGAAGACTGCAAGCCCTGCATGATGAGGAACCCGCTACGGACGGTGGCGTGGTAGAAGGTACCCTACAAGTTTTCTCCCTATCAGCATTTGTCTTATTTGATACTGGAGCAACTCATTCTTTTATATCTCAAAACTTTGCTGATACCCTAACTGCAAAACCTATATCCATGGGTTGTGAGTTCTCTGTCACAACGCCACTAGGGGAAAAGGAAATTGAACAAATACTTTCCCTCTGTCGATGTAATGATCGGAGACCATAACCTAAAAGCCAATCTGGTGTGTATGCTCATGGAAGGCTATGATGTAATTTTGGGAGCTGACTGGTTGTCCACATATGGGGCAAGTGTCGACTGTAAGAAAGGGAAGGTTACCTTTAGTGACTTTCCTAAATTGGTATTCACTGGGATTAGACATAAGAGACGGATGTCTCTAGTCTTTGCCATATAAGCCCACAACATGATATGGAAAGGTTGCATCGCTTTCCTCGCGGCCGTAGTAATTGAAAAGAAGGGTTCTAAGATAGAAGACATCCACATAGTCCAGGATTTCCCCGATGTGTTTCCTGAAGATCTGCCAGGGATTCCCCCGGAACGAGATGTCAACTTCGCCATTGAGTTGATCCCTGGAGCCGCCCCGGTATCGCGTCAACCATACCGAATGTCACCTGCCGAGCTCAAGGAACTAAAGGCGCAACTGATGGAGCTGCTAGAGAAAGGGTTCATCAGACCGAGTACTTCCCCATGGGGAGCACCTGTGCTATTCGTCAAGAAGAAAGATGGATCGATGAGACTATGCATTGACTATCGTCAACTCAATCAGCTCACCATCAAGAACAAATACCCATTGCCCAGGGTCGATGAACTATTCGACCAAATATCCAGAGCTTAATATTTCTCCAAGATCGATCTTGGATCTGGCTATCACCAATGAGGGTCATGGATGACGATATCTTCAAAACGGCTTTCAGGAGCAGGTATGGACATTATGAATTCGTCGTTATGCCTTTTGGTCTAACCAATGCTCCTGCAGCCTTTATGCAACTCATGAACAACATATATCGGCCATACCTTGACAAGTTCGTGGTCGTCTTCATCGAAGACATCCTCATATATTCAAAAACCAAAGAAGAGCATGAAGAACACCTGGAGATTACACTGCAAGTCTTGCGAGACAACAAACTGTACGCGAAGCTAAGCAAGTGCGAATTCTGGCTCGAAGAAGTGTCCTTCTTGGGCCATGTCATCTCAAAGGATGGCATCTCAGTCGATCCCTCCAAAGTCGAAGCTGTACTCAATTGGGACAGACCAACCAATGTCACAGAAATCAGAAGCTTCTTAGGACTGGCTGGCTACTACATGCAGTTCATCAAGGACTTCTCAAAGATTGCCGTTCCTCTCACGCATCTGACACGAAAGGAGAATCCCTACTCCTGGAGTAAAGAGTGTGAGAAAAGTTTTCAAACTCTTAAAGATTGCCTTACCTCAGCACATGTTCTCGCTCTGCCAATAAAGGGAGAAGGTTTCTCTATCTACACCGATGCCTCGGGAATTGGGCTAGGGTGTGTATTGATGCAAAAGGAGAAAGTCATCGCCTACTGTAGCATATCGACTGTTCGGATCGTCTTATATCGGTTGTGGTGGCCAGTGTGTGGCCCATGTTGTGTGTAGTAGGTGCTTACACAGGTTTCCGGTGTGTTGTGGGCTGGCTGGTTGGCCCATGTTTTGAACGCGACAGAGGGGTGCGTCGCGTTCTCATCACGACACCTGGGGACGTCGCGTTCTGGTTGCCACTGTTTTGGCTCGTCGTCTGCATGTGCGCCGCGTGTCGCGTGCGGGACGGGCGTGCTGACGTCGGCAGGTGGATCGCGACAGGCAGCCGCGTCGCGACCTGGTCGCGACATAGCGATACGTCGCGTTCCCAACCGAGCTGCGTTTTTAAGAAACCCTGGCAGAACAGAGCTTTCACAAGCTCTACTCGTCCAGGGGAGGTTTTGCTCGTGGGATTCTGGGCGATTCGAGCTCGTGGGCCTCGGTTGGACGTGTTCTCGCCGTGAGGATCGCGTGTGGAGTGGGAGAAACACCGGGTTATCGCCCGTTTTCATGTTCTTCATCAAAGTAGGGAGATTCTACCCTTTTCTCCGTGGATTTCGTGGGTGTGTGGTGTGTGTTGTGTTACCAGCTTTAAGAACCATAGAAAGCATGCGAGGACAACACAAAGAGCATGAAAAATGGACTGGAAATCATGTTTGGCAAGATTTTTGGGGTTTTCTGGCGAAGGGGACCCGGTTAGGGTTTTTCGCCTGCGAAGGCGACGGTTTCCCCTGTTGCGATCAGATCGCGACAGGACGATACGTCCCGTTTGCTCTCTTGGTTGTGACATGTCGGGGCGTCGCTATCGGAACGTGACCTGGACCTCTGTCGCGATCACAGCCGTGGGATACTTCTTGCATGTAAATGTTAATGCATGTATCCGTTTCTGTTTAACCGATGCATGGCATGGTTAACCGATGTGTGTAGAAGTGTTTAGCGGTGCTTCGGCACTTGTTGTGCTCCTTGGGAGTGCGGTTCACATGGTGAGCTTCAGGCTCACGTGGTTGTGAGTGTGTGACTGGTTTCAGTAACCCGTGTGTGTTCACGTGGTTTGTGTAGCGTGCACGAGTTTCCGTGTGCGTGGCAGGTAGTGTTACGCCTTCCGTGGTTACCTCTTCAGTTGGGAGCCCTAGGTTTCGAGGTGATCCAAGCATGTGGGTGTTCTCGGGGTTTGTCCCAGTACAGTGGTACCGTCAGGGTCTTGTCGTCTTCCTGGACACCCTCGCTCTCGAGGAGAGTTGTCATCCGACTGAGGGAAAGACGACAGGGACAGCGACTTGTGAGAGTTTGTTGTTTAGTCGCTTGTAGCGCGGTCGTAGTTGGGGGGACGGACACCAGTAGACGTATTGGACCCCAGCTAGTCCTATTTCCAGTGCCTCACTTTAGGGAGCTTGGGCCGGAGTCCCTAAAGGTGTCGAGCATGGGCCTGCGGGGTGTGTGACCCGCTGGTGTGATGGTTTGGTTGGTCTCCACACTTGTTGTTTGGTTTAGTGGAGCGGCAGCTGGACCTTTCGTCCGTGGCTGCGAGGCTGAGAGGTAGACCTGTGTGTTTGTCCGGGTCGGTTGCTGGTGTCGCGAGCCAGGCTGCGCGACCCGAGTTTGGCGTTTACCTACTTTAGCTCGTACACCTGTTTGGGTTTTCCATTTATTTATTAAAACTGCGTTCGAGGTCAGCAAGTGGTAAGTAAGTTACAGCTTTAATATCCTGCTTAGATATCTTTATAAATTGCTATAGCGTAGCTTCCTGCTTAGTTACTTGAGTTGTGGTTTGCTCGGTTTCTTTGGGGGAATTTCCCTACTGAGCCAGTGACTAGCGAGGCTCACCTCCCTACTCCTTTCAAGTGAGGGAGAGCAGGAGGCTTCCCATCCGTCTTCTAGTTCCGGGCCGCACCGTAGCGGAGCAAGGTCTGCGCCACCACCAGCAGTGTAATTCTCTCTCTTTGTACACCTCGGGGTATGCCCCAGGTTCTGTTGTACTGGATTTTGGTTTTAGTTGAGGAACTGGCTATGTAAATCTCATGTAAATATTTGTGGAATGGAAAGTTTACTTCTGTTCACTTGTTTCCTTTATATTTCTACGGACATGTGTGAATGATATCCCTTGCGAAGCTTGGGCTCGTTCGCGGGAGGCAGAGTCATGTCAGGCTCGTTATTAGGTTAACGGGTTTGAACGATGTGGTCCGTCACAGTTGGTATTAGAGCATAGTCCATATAAATGTTAAGGAACAGGGAATTTACATAGCCTATTCTCTACTTAAACCCACTGCTGGTAGTTGACCCTGGGTTTTTGTGTTGATATGTGTTGTGTTGTGTGGTTGGGAAATTGTTTGTGCAGGACCAGAAATGGCAGATCAGAGAGATTGGGGAGGAGGTGGTGATGATCCGGAGGATCCTACTCAGAGGATGATTGAGCAGATATGGGAAAGTCTTACAGAGATTCGTATGAGGATGGATCAGCCAGGACCCGCACAGCCAGCGGTACCAGTTGTTGAGGAGGCAGTGCCAGCAGCCCCAGTTTTACCCCCAATAGGAGTTGAGGTACCCCCTGAAGTACCTGTACACCCTGAAGTACCAGCGAGGTTAGCTACCGCAGAGGAGTCCACAACTCATGTGGTGAGGTTTCTGAGGTTACAGCCCCCTACCTACTCAGGTGGCCCTAACCCAGACACTGCAGAGCATTGGATACATGAGATCGAGAGAGTATTTGTGACTATGAGGTGTCCGCAGGAGGACATAGTCATTTTGGCTATTTATCAGTTGAGGGGATTTGCTCAAGAATGGTGGAGGCTCAAGTTGTAGGCTGTTTTTGCAAGAAGGACAGAAGATGGGATTACTTGGACAGAGTTTCTGACAGTCTTCAATGACACGTTTTTTCACTACAGATCCAGGAAGCAAAGAGGGAGCAGTTTAGAACTTTGCAGCAAGGGAGAATGTCTGTGCTGGAGTATCAGATGAGATTCATGGCATTGAGTAGATATGCCCCTTATGTGGTGACCGATCATGCAATAATGGTGGAGTATTTTATTAGAGGATTGAGGTCTGAGTTGCAGGATGCAGTAGATCCACTGATGTGCAAGACAGTAGAGGAGGTGGCACAGCGGGCAGCTGTGTTGGAGAGGACTTTGCAGGCTAGGCAGAGTCAGTCTCAGGCGGGAGGTTCAGGCAGCTTCTGACTTCCCCAGCAGTCGTAGGGCATCAGTAAAGGAAAGGCACCCTCAGGAGCATCATCGTCCGGGATAGCAAAGTGGGTTAAGCAAATCAAGAAATTCTTCCAAGGAGGAGGACGAGGTAGAGGCAGGCAACAGAGTTTCCAGCAGGGTGGTTTCCAACAGAGGCGTGGCTACAGGCCACCAGTTCCAGAGGAGTCTCAGCAGAGTACCGCAGGTCAGCCCGCAACTTTTCGGGAGGTCACATGTTATGCTTGTGGTCAGCCAGGACATTATGCCAGTGATTGTCCGTCTCGAGGATATGGTTATGGCAGAGGGACTCAGCAACAGCAGCAGACATTTCAACCATTAGTAGAGAGAGGCAAGGGAACCCCTTATCAGAGAGGAGGTCGAGGTCGGGTGATGGCAATCACCAGGGCGCAGGCAGAAGCATCAAATCTCGTTGAAGGTATATTACCGATCTTTGATTTCTCAGCTAGAATATTAATTGATCCGGGTGCTTCTCATTCATTTATTTTCGAAGATTTCTTGGATAGTCTGGCTCATCCCATAGAAGAAAGGCAGTGTGAATTGGTTGTTGAGGTTCCTACCGATGATTTTATGCTTACCTCCTGTTATTTAGATGAGGTTCCAATTATGATTCATGGGAATCAGTTGCCGGCAAAGTTGTATGCTTTGTCTTTGAAGGAGTATGATTTGATTCTGGGTATGGATTGGTTAGAGGCTTATGGTGCTCTGGTAGATTGTAGAAAGAAGAGGGTCAGATTTTGTAGACCTGATGGAACAACTTTTGAATTTCAAGGTATGCCCTTCTATTCTCCTAAGTTTATTATCTCTGCGCTCAGGGTGTAGGATGTGTAGCGTATCTTGCTTTTGTGAGTCTGGTTGAGTCAAATAAATCTGTAGAGTCTGTGCCAGTCGTTAGAGAATTTGTAGATGTATTTTCAGAAGATTTGCCGGGGCTAGCGCCGCATAGAGAGGTAGATTTCACTAGTGAGTTAGAGCCAGGCAGTATGCCGATATCAAAGGCACCGTACAAGATAGCACCAGCAGAATTGAGAGAGTTAAAGAAGCAATTGCAGGAGCTATTAGAGAAAGGTTTTATCAGGCCAAGTCACTCACCATGGGGTGCACCAGTGCTGTTTGTTAGAAAGAAGGATAGTAGTTTGAGGATGTGTATAGATTACCGACAGTTGGATAAGGTTACCATAAAAAATAAGTATCCGCTTCCAAGAATAGATGATTTGTTTGACCAGCTTCAGTCAGCAAAAGTGTTCTCCAAGATTGATTTGAGAACAGGATATCATCAGTTGAGAATTAAGGAGGAAGACATTGAAAAGTCAGCTTTCAGAACCAGGTATGGACATTATGAATTTGTAGTAATGCCATTTGGATTGACAAATGCGCCAGTAGCTTTTATGAACTTGATGAATAGAATATTTCATCCATATCTGGATCGGTTTATAGTAGTTTTTATCGATGATATCTTGATATATTCAGCATCAGAAGAGGAGCATGCAGCCCACTTAAGAATCACATTGCAGGCATTGAGAGAGCACCAGTTGTATGCTAAGTTCAGTAAGTGCGAATTTTGGTTGAAAGAGATATAGTTTTTGGGACATGTGATATCTGGTGAAGGAGTTGCAGTGGATCCAGCGAAAGTGGAAGCAGTGTTGAAATGGGAAGAACCAAGAACAGTGTTAGAGATTAGAAGCTTTTTGGGTCTTGCAGGTTATTATAGAAGATTTATTCAAGATTTCTCTAAAATAGCAGCCCCAATGACCAAGTTGACCAGGAAGGGAGTTCCTTTTGTGTGGTCTTCCGAGTGCAGGCGCAGCTTTGATGAATTGAAGAAAAGGCTTACTACGACACCGATATTAGAAATTCCTTCAGGTAGTGGTGGTTTTGTGTTATATACAGATGCATCCAGGAGAGGATTAGGGGCAGTATTGATGCAGCATGGAAAAATGGTTGTCTATGGTTCTAGGCAGCTGAAGAAACATGAAGAGAATTATCCGACTCATGATTTGGAGTTGGCAGCGGTAGTATTTGCTTTGAAGATTTGGCGGCATTACTTATATGGAGAGAGATTTGAAATATTTACGGATCATAAGAGCTTGAAATATATATTCTCACAGAAAGATTTGAATTTAAGGCAACGCAGATGGATGGAATATTTGAAAGATTATGACTTCAGTTTGGGATACCATCTGGGTAAAGTAAATGTTGTGGCAGATGCATTAAGCAGAAAACATGTTATGAATCAACTTATGATCAGAGAATGGAAACTATATGAAGAGATAACAGATAATTCTTTGTATGTGCCAAACAGCCAGCAGAGAGCAGTATTGGCGAACAGTGCATTTGAACCTTCTCTTTATAGACAGATAGTTGAAGCCCAGAAAGCAGATGAAAACTTGCCAAATATTTTAAGAATGGAGGAGGTAACTTGAGGCCATAATAATGTAGTCAGATTGAAAGGCCAAGTGTATGTTCCAGCTGATGCAGAAATCAGACAGAAAGTGCTAGAGGAAGCCCACAGGTCAAGATACACTATTCATCCAGGTAGTACTAAGATGTATCAAGGTATGAAGGGTCTTTTCTGGTGGCCAAACATGAAAAGAGAAATTGCAGAATTTATAGCAAGATGTGCCGTATGTCAACAAGTAAAAGCAGAACATCAGCGACCATGAGGTTTGTTGCAACCTTTGCCCATACCACAATGGAAATAGGATGATATAGCTATGGATTTTATAGTTGGTTTGCCTAGTTCAGCAGGTCACAATGGCATTTGGGTTTTTGTTGATAGACTGACTAAAGTTTGTAGACTGTTACCGGTTAATATGTCATGGTCAGTGGACAAGCTAGCCAAATTATATGTAGAAAGAATAATACCATTGCATGGAATTCCAGTTACTATTGTTTCAGACCGAGATCTAAGATTCACCTCAGGCTTTTAGAGAAGTTTACAGAGGGTCATTGGCACTGAGTTAAGATATAGTTCAGCATATCATCCGCAGACAGATGGACAAACAGAAAGGACCATCCAGACAATAGAAGATATGTTGAGAGCCTGTTGCTTGGTTTGGGGAGGAATATAGGAACGTCATTTGAGTATGGTTGAATTTGCATATAATAACAGTTATCAAGCAAGTATCGGAATGGCACCCTATGAGGCACTATATGGCAGACCATGTAGGACACCACTGAATTGGCATGAGGTAGGAGAGAGGTAGATTCTAGGTCCAGAGTTAATCAGGCAGTGTGCAGAAATAGTTAAGTTTATTAAAGAAAAGCTGCAGATAGCACAGAGTCGACAGAAGAGTTATGCTGACAATAGACGCAGACCATTGCAGTTTGAACTAGGGGATTATGTATTTTTGAAGGTTTCTCCTACTAAAGGTGTATTTAGATTCAGCAAGCGAAGCAAGTTGAGCCCCAGATATGTAGGTCCGTTCCAGATAATAGAAAGATTGGGCAAGACATCTTACAGGTTAGATCTGCCAGCAGACTTCGCAGATGTCCATGATGTGTTCCATGTTTCCATGCTCAAAAAGTACATTAAAGATCCATCTCAAGGGGTTAGTTACCAGAGGAGTGAATTAAAGCCAGACATGACTATGCCAGAATATCCAGTACAGATCATAGGCCGCAGAATCCAAAAGCTCAGAAATAAGAATATTGATTTGGTGAAAGTCAGATGAGAAAATAGATAGGGTGGTGAAGATACTTGGGAACTAGCAGAGGAAATGATGAAGACGTATCCATACTTGTTTGAGTAAGCTTTTAATTCTTTTAGGTGATAGTACCCTATTAATTTTAAAAGAAATTTTTGATATCGGATTCAGCTTTAAATTTCGAGGACACAATTTCTTTTAGGTGATAGTAATGTAGTATATCGACTGTTCGGATCGTATTATATCTGTTGTGGTGGCCAGTGTGTGGCCCATGTTGTGTGTAGCAGGTGCTTACACAGGTTTCTGGTGTGTTGTGGGCCGGCTGGTTGGCCCGAATTGCTTGTTTGTTCTCTGTCTTTGAATGCGACAGAGGGGTGCGTCGCATTCTCATCGCGACACCCGGGGACGTTGCGTTCTGGTTGCCGCTGTTTTGGCTCGTCGTCTGCATGCGCGCCGCGTGTCGCGCGCAGGACGGGCGTGCTGACGTCGGTAGACGAATCACGACGGGCAGCCGCATCGCGACTTGGTCGCGACGTAGCGATACGTCGCGTTTCCAACCGAGCTGCGTTTTTAAGAAACCCTGGCAGAACAGAGCTTTCACAAGCTCTGCTCGGCCAGGGAGGTTCTGCTCGTGGGATTCTGGGCGATTCGTGCTCGTGGGCCTCAGTTGGATGTGTTCTCGCCGTGAGGATTGCATGTGGAGCGGGAGAAACACCGGGTTATCGTCCATTTTCGTGTTCTTCATCAAAGTAGGGAGATTCTACCCTTTTCTCTGTGGATTTCGTGGGTGTGTGGTGTGTGTTGTGTTTACAACTTTAAGAACCACAGAAAGCATGCTGGGACAACACAAAGAGCATGAAAAATGGACTGGAAACCATGTTTGGCAGGGTTTTTGGGGTTTCTTGCAAAGGGGACCCGGTTAGGGTTTTTCGATTGCGAAGGCGACGGTCTCCCCTGTCGCGATCAGATCGCGACAGGACGATACGTCGTGTTCGCTCTCTTGGTTGCGACATGTTGGGGCATCGCTATCTGAACGCGACCTGGGCCTCTGTCGCGATCACAGCCGTGGGATACTTCTTGCATGTAAATGTTAATGCATGTATCCGTTTCTGTTTGACCGATGCATGGCATGGTTAACCAATGTGTGTAGAAGTGTTTCGCGGTGCTTCGGCACTTGTTGTGCTCCTTGGGAGTGTGGTTCACATGGTGAGTTGCAGGCTCACGTGGTTGTGAGTGTGTGACTGGTTTCAGTAACCCGTGTGTGTTCACGTGGTTTGTGTAGCGTGCACGAGTTTCCGTGTGCGTGGCAGGTAGTGTTATGCCTTCCGTGGTTACCTTTTCAGTTGGGTTTGTTGTTTAGTCGCTTGTAGCACGCTCATAGTTGGGGAGACGGACACCAGTAGACGTACTGGACCCCAGCTAGTCCTATTTCCAGTGCCTCACTTTAGGGAGCTTGGGTCGGAGTCCCTAAAGGTGTCAGGCATGGGCCTGCGGGGTGTGTGACCCGCAGGTGTGGTGGTTTGGTTGGTCTCCACACTTGTTGTTTGATTTAGTGGAGCGGCAGCTGGACCTTTCGTCCGTGGCTGCGAGGCTGAGAGGTAGACCTGTGTGTTTGTCCAAGTCGGTTGCTGGTGTCGCGAGCCAGGCTGCGCGACCCGAGTTTGGCGTTTACCTACTTTAGCTCGTACACCTGTTTGGATTTTCCGTTTATTTATTAAAACTGCATTCGAGGTCAGCAAGTGGTAAGTAAGTTACAACTTTAATATCCTGCTTAGATATCTTTATAAATTGCTATAGCGTAGCTTCTTGCTTAGTTACTTGAGTTGTGGTTTACTCGGTTTCTTTGGGGGCATTTCCCTACTGAGCCAGTGACTAGCGAGGCTCACCTCCCTACTCCTTTCAGGTGAGGGAGAGCAGGAGGCTTCCCATCCATCTTCTAGTTCCGGGCCGCACCGTAGCAGAGCAGGGTCTGCACAACCACCAGCAGTGTAATTCTATCTCTTTGTACACCTCGGGGTATGCCCCAGGTTCTGTTGTACTAGTTTATGGTTTTAGTTGAGGAACTAGCTATGTAAATCTCATGTAAGTATTTGTGGAATGGAAAGTTTACTTCTGTTCAGTTGTTTCCTTTATATTTCTACGGACATGTGTGAATGATATCCCTTGCGAAGCTTCTGCTCGTTCGCGGGAGGCGGAGTCGTGTCAGGCTCGTTATCAGGTTAACGAGTTTGAACGATGTGGTCCGTCACACCTACTCTTCCCGACAACTGAAGACTCATGAAGTCAACTACCTCGTACATGATCTGGAGTTGGCTGCCGTTGTCTTCGCCTTGAGGATCTGAAGACATTACTTGTATGGTGAAAAATTCACTGCAAAAGGAGAAAGTCATCGCCTACTCTTCTCGACAACTGAAGACTCATGAAGTCAACTACCCCATACATGATCTGGAGTTGGCTGTTGTGGTCTTCGCCTTGAAGATCTAGAGACATTACTTGTATGGTGAAAAATTCACTGTCTACTCAGACCATAAAAGCTTGAAGTACTTATTCTCCCAGAAGGAACTCAACATGAGACAGAGAAGATGGCTAGAATATCTGAAGGATTTCGACTTCAACATCCAATACCATACAGGCAAGGGAAATGCCGTGGCTGATGCTCTTAGTAGGAAGCCAATGGCATCTGTTTCAAGTCTAGTCCTTGGCGAGATGCAACTACTAGAACAATTCGCAAGGTTAGACTTAACTATTGAACATAGAGATGATCGAGTCTTGATTGCCAATATCAAGATTCAATCCGACTTGCTGAAAGAGATTAAAACCCAACAAGATAATGATCCATTCTTAGTTCGCATCAAGGAAACCTTAACTGAAAGACCGGACTTTGCTATGACTGAGGATGGAAGACTGGTGTTCCAAGGGAGGTCATGCGTCCCCGATAATGAAGAACTGAAGAGGAAGCTAATGGATGAAGCGCACAAGACAAAGTACACTATTCATATAGGAGGTACCAAAATGTATCAAGACATGAAAATAATGTTTTGGTGGCCGAACATGAAAAGAGAGGTAGCTGAACATTCCGCACACTACCTTACTTGCCAACAAGTAAAAGCGGAACACATGCGCCCAGCTGGCGTACTCAGACCACTAGATATTCTGGAATGGAAATGGGAAAGCATTGGCATGGACTTCATCATGGGTTTACCCAAGACTCATGGTGGACTCGAAGCCATATGGGTCATTGTGGACCGACTAACCAAATCCGCCCATTTTCTGCTCATAAAGAGTATGTGGTCGGTAGAAGTACTAGCTGCCTTATATGTCAAGGAGATTGTAAGACTACATGGCGTTCCATCATCTATTGTCTCGGATCGAGATCTGAGGTTTACATCTCACTTCTGGAAGGGCCTACAAGGTGCGCTTGGTACTAAGCTCAACTTTAGTACCGCATTCCATCCACAAATCGATGGGCAAACTGAAAGAACCAACCAAATAGTGGAAGACATGTTGAGAGCTTGCACTATAGACTTCCAAGGATACTGGAACGAGCACCTATCCCTTATTGAGTTCGCCTATAACAACAGTTATCAGGCGAGTATTAAGATGGCACCGTTCGAAGCACTCTACGGAAGAAATTGTAGATCTCCTGCATGCTGGAATGAGGTGGGAGAACAGCAATGGCTAGGCCCGGATATGATACAACGAACAACAAAGGACATTCAGGTGATTAGAGACTGGCTTAAGACTGCTCAGTCTAGACAAAAGAGCGATGCCGACAAAAGAAGGCGAGACTTAGAATTCCAAGTGGGTGATCATGTATTGTTAAAGGTGTCACCTACACGTGGCATCCAAAGATTTGGTGTGAAAGGAAAGCTCAGTCCTAGATTTATCGGTCCTTTTGAAGTACTCAAAAGGATTGGTGAGGTTGCATACCGACTGGCGTTGCCACCGGATCTGGCATGTATACACAATGTGTTCCATGTCTCCATGCTCAGGAAATATGTATATGATACTACACACATCATTCGCCACGAGAAGCTGGTATTAAACAAGGATGTGACTTATGAAGAGAAGCCAGTCAAGATACTGGAACGGAAGGTACAACAGCTCAGGAACCGTCCCATCCACGTGGTTAAAGTCTTATGGAATAATCGCGGAGTGGAAGAAGCCACATGGGAACCGGAAGGAACCATCAGACGGAACTACCCCGATCTTTTCGGTAAGACATTCCCTTCATTATGATCATATAAATTTGGGGACCAAATTCTTTTTAAGAGGGGGAGGATATAGCAACCTAGATTTTTCGAAAAATAAAAATTTAATAATAATAATAAATAAAATCAATTATAAAATCAAATAAAAGAGAATTAAATAAAATCCATTAAATGAAAAGAAGTAATAGACTTTGTTAAATGGACCCATTATAAATTTATGGGCCAAAATAGAGATTTTTAAAAGAGAAATAATAGGAAAATACCCTAAATTCGTAACTAAATTATTACTTAAATAGAAAAGGGGTATTTAATACATTAAAAAGCTAATTTAAGTTAGATTTGGATTCCTAAACCTACCCTAATAGGTTGGCCACGAATTTGGGTCCCAACCTAACGCAAATTGGGATTGGTATGCTTAGAAAGAGGAGAGAAATAGGAAATCCCGAAATTAAATAGGAATTTGAGTCCTATTAGGAAATAGGAACCCAAGAGACATAAATACTCTCTTAAACCTCCATGGCCGGCCCTAGCTCATTGCCAAGGGTTTCTGGACCAGGAGGAGAGGCCAAGGAGGAGGAGAACTCGTGGGGATAAGGAGCTCTCAAACCATCAGCCCCGTTCTTCAAGTTCTAGCCTAGAAGAGGAAATCGTCCAAAGGTAGGCATTCTCACGAGCAAAACTAAATCAAATTCGTCTGTAGGTTGATCTAAACCTCAGGATTCAAAGCCCTCTTGTCTCATATTTTTCCATCGAGCCTATATTTTCTTCTTGATTTTTCATGTTCTGCAACAAGCATGAGCCCGACCCTTCATCTTAATTCTTGTTCTTCTTATATACTCAACCCCATGCCACTATATTTTTACTGTAGTAACTGATGCATGTTAGGCATCTTTTGCCCCTAAAAGCCCTAATTTTGATTCATCCTATCTTGTGAATTTAATCGTTGATCTCAACTATGTACTATTTCTTGTTCATCATGAATACCTGTGTTTAAAGCATGTCTAAACCCTGTTTGTTTTCCAATTCCTATTTACTGTAAGTACCCATGCATGTCTAGATCAATTCGCAACTAGTTTCATGATTTTTCATCACTTTTACAAATAGTTATGATTTTCTGAATCACCTTGTGTCAAATAGGGTAAGTCTGGCCCGCAATCCAATATATTGTTCTTGTCCCTGTCGAACTCGGGCGCAGACCCTGTGAACGTGACGGCCCGATAGGCTGCGTTCACAGGGCCATCACGACAGAGCCTGCTATCGTGATCTGATCGTGACAGGGCCTGTCGTCGCGACCTGTTGCCGATCTGACGAGCCCGTCGCGACCTTCAAACGACCCCGTCGCGATCTGTCTGCCTGAACCGATGAGCCCATCACGACCTGTACAAGACCCCGTCGCGATCTCAGTTGACCCGGTCACGACCCTCATTAGGGTACGTCACGATTTGGGTTTTTGCATGAAACCCTCTGTCTTAGCAAGTCTTGACTATCTACAGTGTTTGTACCCTTTCTTAACAGTCATAAACACA
This sequence comes from Colocasia esculenta, assembly GCA_014218235.1. Lineage (NCBI taxonomy): Eukaryota > Viridiplantae > Streptophyta > Magnoliopsida > Alismatales > Araceae > Colocasia > Colocasia esculenta. The sequence goes on along the minus strand of CM024758.1, from coordinate 98,101,740 downwards.
GTAAAAATACATGTTATAAACTGAACACTTTTGTATGATTTTAAAAGACATACACATGACTTATTTCTAGCTATGATTTCATGATACATGCACACACTTTGAACCATCCAATTATGGCTTAATTTGGCATGTATTTAACTCATAATACATCTGGTAATTTATGTAATTAAATCGCCATATTTCAATATATACTTGTCTACGTTTTCTCGCACTGTTTTGGGAATACCGTTATCGACGCTCCACTGTTCTAGAATTCCTCTAGAACGTCGAGCACTTGTTTCTATATACACACTCTCTTGACTTCGACGAACTCTCCGTCGGATACTCCTTCTGCCGGACTAGTGAGTCTTTGTTCAAGGCCTCCGTAAGTCTCCTCTATCCATGGATTCCCACATGGTCGACGAGCCGGTTGTACCCTAACAACTATTACACCCTTTAGGGATCAACATGATCCAAACGGCTATTAGAAGTTCGCTCTTATCTTGAATCACGCCAGACCTTTGGACCTGTGCTTAACATGGCCAGTGGTAGGGTCGTGAGTTCCACCTGACTGCCAACACCAAGTGCGCGTGTTGTGCAACTGTTACTATCACCTATTTACTCGACGTGTTATCTGCAATGTCCACTAGCTCTCATCTATACTCTACTTGCTCATCTATTCACGTTCACTCTACTATCTCGTCTATTCATCAAGTACTCTCATCTACTTCTTGGTACTCTATATTGGTCATTGAATGATTGTCTAAAGATAAACAATATAACCAATGTCTGGCACTATATAAAGGGCCCGATCTGGTCCTGGGATGTGCGCCCGAAAGTGCTAGTGCCCATGGGGGTTAAATGATCAGAGTGTTTGGCATTACACTCGAGTGCTATCTAAATGACAATCAAAAGTGCTATATTCTCTCGTTGACAAAAGTGCTATGTTCTCTCATTGTCCGTTGACAACAAAGTGCTATACTATACTCGTTGTGCTATTGATATACTTGTGCTATTTGTGCTATGGACGTCTTGCTATTTGTGCTATACTCGACTCTCGTGCTATATTTGGAAACTTGTGCTATTTCGTTCACATGCTATCATGCTATCTCTCACTTTACTTGACTCTCTCGCTCTATCATTAGTTACTCTGCCTTTTAATACATTAATCATTTAAAGCCTACTTGACTATTGAGATTTAAGTCCTACTAGGCGTTATCGCTCACCCTGCGTTATTTGTCGTTGTGTTCTCAGGTGAGACCGAGGATAAACTATACACTCAAGAGGACGGGAACGACCAGGAGTGATGTTATGAGCACCCTAGTGTCCTAGCATTATGTTCGAGTCATAGTTTAGTCTTTACTTTATTTCAATGTAATTGGGCCATATAGAACGGCTCTGATATTAGTGGTTGTAACTAGACATTTGAAAGATTATTAATGAAATGAATTTTCTTTAGTATTTATTCTTGTCCAATGGTTTGATGTCTAGTACTCGCTCTATACCCGTTTACTTGCAACTAACTCGCGTTCCGATATTCTGCGTCGGGGCGTGACACCTATGTTAATGGACTCTCTTATTTATCGAATTCTTTTAAAAAATTGGGTTACTACATCACATTATTTAATTCTAATTTATAAATTTTCATCTGATTCCACATTTTTTTCCCACAATATATATATATATATATATATATTCCTAAATTTCTGATTTTGAACTCTTACTTAATTATTTGAAAACTTTAAATTCCAAACCACTCTAATTGTCTATGATTTTAAAATTTTGGGTTGTTACATATATCTAGCCATTTTTCCGCAAATTAACCTAATTCATGATGGAGGTCGATGGACATAAAGTGCTATTAACTAATTTTAATAAAGATAATATTAGAAAGTACAAACTTGTTTTCATATAAACATTAACACTGGTGCATAAACAGTGGGATCACCTTACTTCTGTGTTATAATTTCCAAATAAAATAGATAGGATATCAGTAGATATTATTAATGACGGGCGTATGTACGTATCACAAAACTAAAGTTAGTCAAATATGAAGATGAATTAATAGTGCTTGTGAAAATTAATATAAATTTAAGGGAAACAAAATCCATGATGATTTCATGGCAAATAATAATTTGAGAACTTTAATTAAGCTAAATTCCTGTAGATATATCTCTTTCTTATCTAATTTCCCTTCTGGTTAATATCCAACTGACTTCAGGATTAGAGAAAGAGCACCGCTTGGTGCAAACTTAGTTTACAAACTAGTTGCAAACTAAGCCCCCATTGGGGGTGGGCACAACCCTAAAGGTGTGCCCACCCCCAATGACATCAGCTCCCCTAGCTGGCGATTTGCAACAAGACTTTCCCTTAGAGAAATGGGCCCAAAGCAGGCACGAAACCAACGTTCTGGGCACATAACCTGTTCCTAGTTGTATTAGGAAACCCCCAACACACCCCCCCCCCCGATGCCGCAGGAGATGACCGTTAACAACTCCATCTCTTTCACTCGCCTTTTTAATCCGAACCCTCGCTGCCTGCCATCGGAACCCTCCTCTCTCTGTGTGTGTGTGTGTGTGTGTGTGTGTGTGTGTGTGTGTGTGTGTGTGCAGAGGAAAGCACGAAAGAACAAAGAACAATTAAACCTGTGTCGCCAGCGCCCAAGAAGAGTAGGGTGGCCATCGCCCTCGAGGAAGGAGAAGGGATGATGTCTCCCCTGCGGTTGCTTGCGACTGTGGCCTACCAGGTGACCGAGGAGGAGGAATGGGCGACAAAGGCCGAGCCTTTACACCAGAATTTGGTGGTTGGTTCCACCTGTGATGCCTGAGGTGGCGTCAACTTTTCCGTCTACCATCTTCCTCAGCCCATCTCCGACGATCTGAGCCGCCGGGGAGTCATCAGGATGCCTTTCAAGAAGACCATGGTTGAGAAGGCTGCGGAGGCGCTTTCCTAGTGTACCGACTCGCACCACCGAGGAGGGTAATGTTGGGTTTAACCTAATATTGTGGTGCCCTGGGCTGCACATCTTATGACACACCATGAGGTCCAGTTAAAGGAACATATTATTGGGCTTAACCCATTAAGTGTCTATTAGGATCTTGTTATGGGTGGGATCATATTCATGTTTATTGGGACTGATCCCTCCTCTCTATAAATATATATATATGTGACTCCCCATCAGGTCATACACAGACTACAGACATATAGAGAGAGAAAACTAGAGAGAGATTACAGCGGGTTACACGTTTCCCTTCTCGACGTCCGTACACGTTGTTCATCTTCTTGCGTCATCTTCCTTCTCACATGTGGGATGACTTCCACATCGTGTACACATCCCCAACATGTGGTATCAGAGACTGTGTTCTGATCTATCGAGTTTCGTACAACGTATGCACGTTTTGGGGTTGTTCCCCATCGATATGGAAAGGGCCGCTGCGGCGCGGGAGGGGAAAAGGGGGCTGTCGCCACTCTATGCGATAGCCGCTGGAAATCCTAGGGGAGCCTCCGTCGTGTACGGCAGTTCCTAGCCCCCCTCCATAGGCCGTAGTGAAGGGGCCCCTGCAGGTGTTTTAGGAGTGGATCGGCGACCCCTCCTCGCCAGACGGCGCCTGTGGCGCCGCTTCCGCTGACGAGGAGGGCAGGGGGTCGCTGTCCCACACTCCCAGCCGCTGGCGGGTTGGCGTTACAGCTAGGTAGAGTTTTAAAAAAAAAAGGTTTTCTGTTTAGGAAGGGGGGTAGGAGGCCAGAATCCCGCCCGACGCCACCGCCGGCGTCGTCTACGGCCAGCGAGGGTCCATCCGCTCCCAGTGCCTGCCGCGAGAGTCCCTCGCCACCACTGGCTGGTTGGGCATTTGCCCAGCCGAGGGAGAGAACAAAAAAAAAAGGGTTCTGGGCAGTGGCGGCCCATCCTTCGCCGGACGGCGCCACCGGCGCCATGTCCAACCGGCGAGGGAGGCAGGGGGCCGCCAGCTTTTCCCTGCCGCAGCGCCCATGGTCGCGGAGGCTAGGGTTTCTCCATGGGAGAAACTGTTGCCCAGCTAGCAAGCCCAGAGGGGGGGGTGAATAAGATTTTTTAAAATTAATGAGTACCTTAAACCTGTTCACAAAACAGTCACACAGAACACACTTCGATGGGTGTTAGAGTTAGTAAGGAAAGATAGTAACCGCAAAGCAAGCACACAGACAACACAGGGAATTATCCTGGTTCGGACCTCCTCTCCATAGGAGTCCTACGTCCAGTCCCTGAGCAACAACTCAGGCTTTCACTACCTAAGGGTACAGTCCCCCTTATGGACCTTTACACACCCAGTCACAGCTGGTCTTCTCTTCACAACCCGAAGAGGACATACACCACCCTGGCTACCACCAGGTCTTCATTCTACTCGAAGGGAACACACACCTTGGAAACCCCAGGTCTTCCTTCTACTCGAAGGGAACAAACACAAGAAAAGTGTTAATGAAAACAAGCCCCTAGATCAAGCTTAAACAATGCTGGATCTGAAGCTAAAACTGAGAGGAAAAGATCTACAGTGAGGAACACTCTCAATTTCCAGAAGCTCTCAAGACTAACACAATGAACGCAGAGAGCTAAGAGCTAGACAATCAGAGGAGTGAGGCTTTGCTCTATCAGAAGCTCGCAGAAAAGCTTGTTAAAGATCGTTGTTGCTGATGCCTCGTCTATGGAGCTTCAGTCTTCTTTATATATATATATATATATATATATATATATATATATATATATATATATATATATATATATATATATATATCTTCTATTTGAAATTCGAACGTTGAAATGATCGTTGTCTCTAGGCTCTCGTTTACGTTAGACTGCATGGTTTGTAGAGCTTCTTGTTCAGCAGTCCTAAGCTTTCCATGCACGCAACAAGAGAGAGGATCTTCGATGATGTTCGTTATCTTCCGTACTATCCAACGTTGTATTGAGATGCGCTGTCAGAGACCTGTACGAATTAAATGCTAAACAATAGACAACTAAGTTGTCTCTTGTTGTGAGTCAACGTTAGATTGATTTTATACAGAAGTAGAAGTTCCATTCTGTTCTTCTAAAAAGATGTTTACAGAATAAGCATGAGAATAGAAGATATCGTTTCTGATAATTACTAAATTTTTAACGTTAAATTTCATACATACAGTTAATTTTAAATATCTTTGTATATAGATAATGCACGTTTTTAGTTTAATTTTCGTTTCATCTATCAATAAAATTTTGAACATATTAGTTGAGAATGTGTTAGAATACATGTTAGATTCAATAAGTCACTTTTTTGACAAACTAGGTACATAAGAAATTTTTGTAAATAAATATTGTAAATAAATTTTGTCGCAATAAAATTTTGTAAATATCTTTTAATAGTAGATAGATATAGGTTTGTAATTATTCTTTTTTAGAATTTTCAAATAAAACCCACCCCACCTCATTAAATATCCCAACTAAATCTTACAGCCACATACCCCACCCAATCTTAAATAAATAAATAAAAGTATGTTAATAAAATAATCTACCTATTTAGATTAAATAAATAAATAAACACTTTTTACACCTCACCACACTTTTTTTACCACGAAACACATCTGAAGCCTTGTTTTGCCCTTTTCAGAAGCTCCTGGAAGCGGCACATCATAAGCTCCTGGAAGCTGGAGCTCTGGCGATGGTGCGGCTGGTGTGGCATGTGCAGAAGAGGTTGGGCGCCTGGAGCCATGGAAGGGCGGCCAGGTGAGAGAGGAGCAGAGGCAGCAGCTGTGGCGCAGCGATGCAGGGAGATGGTGCCACGCGCCTGCGGATCTGGATGCAGGGAGGCGGTGCGGCGCGCCTAGGGCCAGGGCTGGCGGATGGAGCTATGGTTCAGTGGATCTGGCAGAGGGGCGCGCTGGACCTGCTGATGGCGCTGGGCGTACGGGAGCGGTGCGCTGTAGCAGGCATGGCGGTTTGTGGCTGAGGAAGATGGGCCGGAAGCTGGAGGCGCCTGGTGACCTGGGCTGGGCCCTGGCGAGATGCTGAAGCAGACGGGCAAGGGAGGCGGCTGTGTGCAGAGCTATGTGAAGCAAATGGCTCTAGATGAGGTGGACTGCTGCGCTGGCGATCCGGGTGTGCTGGCCAGATGTGCTGAAGCCGGAGCGATCGTGCAGAGGCGGGAAGAAGAAGGCCATGAGGCCTATAAAAGGACCCAAGGTCCTTAGTGCAAGGGTTCCCTGGTTCGCAAGTAGGAATTTTTTCTTTTATTTTTAGTTTCCATTTCCTGTATTTTCCTGTTGAGCAGAGCTATAAGAGTTTGAAGGGTGGGAGAGTTCGATACATTGGAGATTGCCTTGTCCATTTCATTTTTGCAATTGCTTGTTCCTTCCCTCTGTGTTTACATAGCTTGATCCAGCAGAACTTGTTACTTCATTACTTCTGTGTTCGAGAGGACTTATGCATTTGTTTTTATAATTTCTGCTTCTCTTCTGTTACTCAGCATTAGGGAGATTGGTTAATTTCATGTCTTATGCGTTTCGGGGAGATAGATCCAATAGAATTTTCCCATTATTTCTGTGTTTAAAGTTTGATCCAGTGAGATTGTTCTTCCAGTTATTCTATGTTTTAGAATTTGTTGTTCATCTTAGATTTAGATTGTCCAATTATTCTATATTTACTTGCTTCGATCCATTGCATTTGTTCAGTGTTTCTGTTCTTGGTTGGATGGTTGAGCAGTGGAAGATAGTTCGACAGTTCAAGAGGTTTAGATGTGAGAGTTGTGAGGATTCTTTTTTTTTCTGTCATTTTGATTCTGTAATTTCCTTCAGCATCTGTTCTTCAGGTTCTTCTGCGGTTTGTCAGGGGGTTCGACTGCAGGGGAAGCTATGGTGATTCTTGAGTTTCTTCTTCCTCTGGAGGTATGTACTGTCTAGATGGCACAGAGCAACCAAGAAGACCTCATTTCTTGGTCTGTTCTGAGGCTGTCCAGCATCCAGGAAGCCTTCGGAGAGCGGAGTTTGTGAGTTCAGATCTTTGTTGCTGCAGAGATAGTTTTGAATTCTCGAGGGATTTAGGAGTTTCTTAGTGTTATTAATCTTGCTCTTATTCATGTTCTCAGTAATGGCAGTGAGAGTTTGGTTCAGCAATTAATTTCTGTTCTGGTTTTCTGTCCGAATCTTAAACTTTGAGAGTAGTGATCCGGTGTTGTGGAGAGTTGTGACTGTTCATCCCCTAAGCTTAGGGGTACATTGGCTCGATAATTTTCTGTTGAGATTCGCTAATTTCAATTCTACTTGTTCTTCCATTGAGCTTGACATGTTGGATGTGAGGAATTTGATTGATGAAATTTATAGAATTAATTGCAATATTATTTGGTGAAAATGTGAATGGTTTCAAGTCAAAGTAGCTTTAATTCAAACTTTATTCTGCCTCTCCGTGGATATGACCTGTACTCACTATTGTATGAGTTCACCTTTGTGATTTTAATTCTGTGAGACAGTTTAGAGGAAGTGCGCGTGTTGACTTGTGCGAGGAACTCTGGACAACGAAAATGCACAATCAACAATGCGCGCGTACCATCTTGGCGCCGTTGCCGGGGAGGCATTAGAGTTTGATTTAGATTTGCTTTAATTTGATTTCATTTACATTGGGCCTTTCATTGACTTGTGAGTGGGTTTTCATTTCAGATTTGCAAAAAGAGGGACTTGGAGATTTGGGCTTGGCATTTGAGGCCCATTGGAGGAGGAGAGCTTGCTGAAATTTTCTATTTTAATTGCTTTTAATTCTGAATTTTAGATAGAAAGAGTGTGAGTGAACTTTGTAGTGAGGCTTTGATGTATTCTCTGTGCATGTACAGAGATTTCTCTTCAGTTGGCTTGTAATAATTGGACTTTTGTGGTTTGTGTGGTTTGGAATTAGTTTATAGTACCACTTTATATTTTCTTACCTTCATTTCATTTAGTTCAAAAACCAAATAAAAATTTAAAAAATTCTAAAATCTAAAAATTTTTCCAAATCGCTTTTTCATATTAGCCGTTTGTTTGTAAATAAAAAAATTCATCTCTCAATATTAGAATCTCATGTTTTAGGACATTCATCATCCTAATTGTCATTTGAACTCCATTTCTTTTTCTTGCATTGAAGAGTGCGGGGGAAAGGTAAGATTTCTCTCTCTCGTTTCATGCATTAGACTTAGCATTAGATAATCTCTTGTTTGAAATTTGATCTGTGCACTTCACATTTGAAAATGGGACTGCTTAAGGGCTTCACCCATTAGATAAAAAGATAAGGTGAGGGATTTCATCACCCTTTCCTTTGCCCAAAAATCACAAAAAAATTCACATTCTTGCATTGTCCTAAACTTTCAATAAAAATCAGTAGACTTAGCCTTAGGGTTCATAATTAGATGTATTCTTTCTTGAATTCAAAACTTCTCTTTAAGTCTGGTGTCTAGGATTAGAGGTTAAAAAGCTTATGCTTAAGTGAGTCAGAGGTTATCTAATTGGGTCCTTGCGAAAGCAAGGGGGGCCTCCCTCTACTCCACCTCTTACCTGGCCAGTACAAGAAGAGTTAGAATTGGATTTAAGCAAGCATAAATCTGATTTTGAGAAAATAACATAAGTCCAAGGAACACGTAGTGGTATGTTAATTTGATTTGAAAGTGTTTGTTTGCTTGTGTTTGTTTAAAAATTCATCAAAAAATCAATAAAAATTTTAAAAATTCAAAAATCATAAATAGAGGCTTTTCAATCTGTGCATGCTTGGTAGACATTCTCTGGACTTAGATTTGGTTCAACCTATCGCAGAGATTGAGAGATTCTTTCATATCATGGCCTACCAAGAACAAATTCAAGTTGACCAAGGTTTCTACAATCCCTCCTATGAGTCATACTCTTATGATCCATACAACCCTGGTTGGAGAAATCACTCGAACTTTTCTTATGAAAATCAATATGAACAAATGTCTCAAACTTCTCTCAACCAATCCATGTACGGTCAATCCTATCCAAATCAGAATCCGGGATTTGACCAATCTTTTTATTCCAGACCTCCACAATTCCAAGGAAATCAAAACTTCAATCAATTTGCTCATACCAATTTTCAGCAACATTCATACAATCAACCACCATCTTCTCAACCCAATTGGGAAGATAAAATGAATCAACTTCAAAACATGATGATGACTCTTTGCCAAACTGTGCAAGAACAACAAAATCAATATCAAAATCAGAACCAAAATATTCAGCAAAATTTGGATAGGATAGAGTCTCAGATTGCTGAGGTGTGTAGGGAGGAATTGGGTCAGTTACCAAGTCAAACTATAACAAACCCAAGGAACAACCCTCATGGATTTTATCTGAACCAGCAAAACCATCAAGTCCAGGGGTACATACCACATGCACCTCCACCATCAAACACACAACAAACTTTTGTCCAGAACATTCCAGCACCACAAATTCAAAATCAATTTATACAACAGGACCATTTTTCTGCCCAAGCTAGGGGCCCCCAAGTGGAAAATGTGGAAATAGTGTCAACATTAAGAAATGAAAAAATCTTGATAAATCCTCACCCACACATGTCAACATTGCATGAGGATAAAGAAAATGAAAGTGAAACTGAAATTGAAGAGAATGTTGAAAATGTTGAAAAATTTAAGGGAAAAGAGAAAATAACTGAAGAGCCTCTAGACACAATCAATGAAGACCCAAGTCATTACATTCCAAGAGTCTCTTTTTCTGAAGCTTTAAACCCAAAATCTAAAAGCAAACCAACTGGTAATGAAGAACTCTTGGAAGAATCCTGTGTAGAAGATGTAATAGACCAACCCTGTGCTCTAGGGTTTGAGGGAGAGGAAGGACAACTTAGTTCCATGTTTCAGAATAATGATCCATCATTTTCATTAGAATGTTCTCCTAAGGTTGAGCTAAAACCACTCCCTACTAATTTAAAGTACATCTTTCTAGGAAAGGACGAGACCTGGCCCATCATAATTGCTAGCGATCTTGATGAAGGGCAGGAGAAAAAACTAATTGAAGCCTTGAAAATTCACAGAAAATTTTTTGAAGTGCATGATAAGGTCGGGTTATTCAATTCTAGGCTTCATGAAAAATTGAAGTCCCGATGGGATGGTCCTTACATTGTTGTCAGATCTTACGACAATGGTGCTATCATTATTCTCGATCTTAAAACTGGACAATCATTCACTGTCAATGGACAAAAACATTTCTTTGAAAGTCCACTTTTCTTAAAAATGGATTCTACCAAGCTAGCTGAGCCAAACGAAGCCTAATTGCGTCCGACTGAAGACGAAATAAACTTAGCGCTTCTTGGGAGGCAACCCAAGTGTACAGATTTTCTTTACCAGGTAATTTTCTGTTTTACTTTCTTTTCCTGTGAATAAGTAGGGGGGAGAGGTAGAATAAAGCATGCATTTATGGTCCTCACCCTAACCATTGTTTCAATTTCTTTCTTAGCTTGTACATATGCAAATAAAAATTTCAATTTGTTTTTGAATTAAAAAAAAAAATGTGTGGCATTGTGCTACTCAGACTATGTGTCTGATCTTTAACCATTAAATTTCTGTAGTTGTCACATTCCCTTGCAAGTATCCATGTTAGGTAGCCTCTAGTAAGGGATTACATGTACTTCTTGTCTACCTTATGTAAGGATTTATGGCAGGAAGTTTCATACACACACTACACAGCCACTTAGATTAGCTGAACCCGAATGTAGCAAATCTGTTAAAGCTAGTAGGAGAGAGGTGATTGATTTTCTCCCCTCCCCTTAAGTGAATTGTGATGGAAGTGAAGGTGTGTGATCAAGGAACCTGACTGTTCATCATTCCTTTAAAGAGGAAAAGAAAAGCAAAAGCAAAAGAAAAATATATCCATGAAAAATGCCCCGGATCTGAGTAAAGTTGGACTCGCTACTCTTGAAAAGTGATGGGTTGTGCAGCATTATGGATGAAAAAGAAAGAAAGAAATTCTGAGTGCACAAAGTGCAAATAAAGAGGCAAAGTCCTCAAACTCAGAGAAATAATCCTCAAGGAAGATGAGCAGAATGGAACTGCGAGAAACAACCCGATCTGACTGAGCAAAGATCTTATTCACAATTCTTTTCTTTTCTCTCGAATCAATCTAATCTCAATTACTAGCTGAGGCAGAGGAGCTTCAGAAGGGCTGATGTGAACTCTTAAGTGAGCTATCACTTGTGCACTAATTTCTTGCCATAAGTCCTTTCAATTAGGAAAGACATATCTTTACATGAATCTTTAACATGATGGCTGGTTAGCATGAGATATTACATCTTCTAGTCTTATATTTTGAGTAATTTTTTATTGCTAAGGGACTAGCAATGTTCAAGTAGGGGGGAGTGATAATTACTAAATTTTTAACGTTAAATTTCATACATACAGTTAATTTTAAATATCTTTGTATATAGATAATGCACGTTTTTAGTTTAATTTTCGTTTCATCTATCAATAAAATTTTGAACATATTAGTTGAGAATGTGTTAGAATACATGTTAGATTCAATAAGTCACTTTTTTGACAAACTAGGTACATAAGAAATTTTTGTAAATAAATATTGTAAATAAATTTTGTCGCAATAAAATTTTGTAAATATCTTTTAATAGTAGATAGATATAGGTTTGTAATTATTCTTTTTTAGAATTTTCAAATAAAACCCACCCCACCTCATTAAATATCCCAACTAAATCTTACAGCCACATACCCCACCCAATCTTAAATAAATAAATAAAAGTATGTTAATAAAATAATCTACCTAATTAGATTAAATAAATAAATAAACACTTTTTACACCTCACCACACTTTTTTTACCACGAAACACATATGAAGCCTTGTTTTGCCCTTTTCAGAAGCTCCTGGAAGCGGCACATCATAAGCTCCTGGAAGCTGGAGCTCTGGCGATGGTGCGGCTGGTGTGGCATGTGCAGAAGAGGTTGGGCGCCTGGAGCCATGGAAGGGCGGCCAGGTGAGAGAGGAGCAGAGGCAGCAGCTGTGGCGCAGCGATGCAGGGAGATGGTGCCACGCGCCTGCGGATCTGGATGCAGGGAGGCGGTGCGGCGCGCCTAGGGCCAGGGCTGGCGGATGGAGCTATGGTTCAGTGGATCTGGCAGAGGGGCGCGCTGGACCTGCTGATGGCGCTGGGCGTACGGGAGCGGTGCGCTGTAGCAGGCATGGCGGTTTGTGGCTGAGGAAGATGGGCCGGAAGCTGGAGGCGCCTGGTGACCTGGGCTGGGCCCTGGCGAGATGCTGAAGCAGACGGGCAAGGGAGGCGGCTGTGTGCAGAGCTATGTGAAGCAAATGGCTCTAGATGAGGTGGACTGCTGCGCTGGCGATCCGGGTGTGCTGGCCAGATGTGCTGAAGCCGGAGCGATCGTGCAGAGGCGGGAAGAAGAAGGCCATGAGGCCTATAAAAGGACCCAAGGTCCTTAGTGCAAGGGTTCCCTGGTTCGCAAGTAGGAAGTTTTTCTTTTATTTTTAGTTTCCATTTCCTGTATTTTCCTGTTGAGCAGAGCTATAAGAGTTTGAAGGGTGGGAGAGTTCGATACATTGGAGATTGCCTTGTCCATTTCATTTTTGCAATTGCTTGTTCCTTCCCTCTGTGTTTACATATGTAAGACCCTCGAATTTCCGTCGCTTTTAATTGTATTTGAGTGTGCATGATTGTGCTTGTGTATGTGAGCTCATAATTACGTAGGTATTAATTAGTATAATTAATATGTGCATGTGTTTATATTAAACGTAAATAATGAGTGTATTGCATGGTGATAGTATGGATACAGTACCATAGGTATATTGCATGTATATGAGCTTGGTATGCATGGTTTTCTGCATAACTTAGGGTTCTGGCCGAAGGCCCATTGGCGTCAACCCCAAGCCGTTGAGCCAGTGTCAGCGTCCAGACCTGGACGCCAGCACTAGCTCCGGCGTCCAGAGATATGGACGCCAACTTCTCTGACCTGCATGCGCAGCAGAGCTGCTATCTTCTGAAACAAGGCATGGCAACCATTGGGGGATGTTCCCCAATGGCTCTGAAGCTGTCTAATCGGTATGGTGAGTGGGTGAGGGGCTCTCCTACATCCTGAACCCGAAATGGCCTCTCCCCACTTCTCACTTTCACCCTTGCAAGAGGAGAGAAGAAGAGAGAAAAACCCTAGAGCATTCTGTGAGAAAACCCCATCTTGGCACCCCCAAATCCGACCCCTTGGAGCTTGGTCTGGAGATCTACTGCGACTAGGAGGAAGCTGGAGCAAAGGAGAAGACTTCCCCATCATCCCCTCGGCGTGGAGATCACCCAGGAGCCCGGAGGAGAGATCGTTTGGAGGCACTTCTGCAACTTCTTGGGACTGCCCAAGGAGGTCTTCACCAAGCTTTTAAATCCCTTAGAAGAATTTCTGAAAGGCAAGTGACCTATCCTTGATGTCCCCTTATGAGTCTAGGTTGGTTTTGTGAATTTTATGGATTTTTCCTCGAGTCCTAGACCCTCCCATTCACCCAAGTTTTAGAGCTCGGGTCTGTGTTTCTGCACAGACCTGATTAAACGGCAAGGTCCCTGGACGCCCAGTTCCTCCTTGGCGTCCGTCGACCATGCCGCTGACCCTGAGTCAGCGGCCAGAGACCGCCGTCTAGTTCTTCTGAACAGAACAGTGAGCAGTTCTGTCCCTCTTATACATTAATTTCGGTATGTTTTATGCGATGAGGATATATTGTACATCTTATACTCTATGTATATTGTGCATTGTGGTTGTGGATGAACATGGTGTGATGGTGAATGTGGGTTAATAATATCTTGTAAACTTGTGAGCATGACTTGCCGACCATTTTGCGAAATCCATGATTCATGATTTAGATAAATGTGAATGCCTCAGTTTCGGTTTGATCATGAAGGATAGTGGGTCAGCATATGAGTTTGTAAATTTTAGTAATTTATCCATGCTTGAGAAATTGTAAATAAGTTCGGTTCGGTAAATTAAAAGCATGCAAAAGAAATGGTTGTGGTAATTGATTTAGAGATGTATGAATTATGGTGATGTTGTATTCTAAAATCATGCATATATTAGCAGTCTCTGTGCAAAACAGTAAGTGGCTAAATTGCAAAGTGTGTTAGATCCATGTTAGCTCAAGTTGTGAATAATATGCCAATTAAGTGTTTTAGTTTCTGTAAATTATATTTAGCTCAGAAAAATCTGAAAATTTGAGTGTGTGATCATGAAACCGAAAACAGCATGTGGTTAAAATTTCAGGTCATTTGGACCCGTAAATAAAAAGTTATGTGTTTTCATGTGAAACGTGATAATTCGTGCATATGATCGTAATGTGATTAGATTTTGTTTAAACCCAACATGATTAGTGTGTTTACTGTGTGTTAAACCTTGAAATTCTGTAGTACCATGTTAGGGAAAAACAGAGGTGTTAATGTGAGTGAGAAAGTGAATGTGATAAAAAGTGTCAAGTGTAAAACTATGTGTAAAACGGTAATTGTGTAAAAGTGAAATTGTGCCAATGTGATACTGCTTCCGAGAAGGCAGTGGAGCCGTATCAGGGAAAGGTCCCCCTGAGAAAGTTCATTGTGTTAAGTGACCCTAAGGGCATTAGGGGGAAATCCTGGAGGTGGACAAGTACCACTGGTTAGGGTGGAGACGTGTTCTCCCGGTCTGCGCAGTGCCAAGAGTCATCACTGTATTGCCTAGGTGATGTGCTATGTGTTATGTGATGTGAATGTGTATACGTCCTTCTTTGGTGGTTTGGACTATGTGTCACGGCACCTAAAATGTGTAAATGTGAAACGTGTGAAGTGTATGTGACCATGTGTAAATGTGTAAGTGACAATGTGAATGTGTATGTGCAAAGTGAACCATGTGAAAGAGGAAACTTGTGCAAAGAAAATGTGAAACTAAAGATGTGAAAATGTGTTATTGAAAACCATGTGAGGCAAATCTGAAACCATGTAAATTCAGAAAATGCATGTTATTATTCTCATGTTTATGTGTGCAAAAATGTTTAGAATCCACGTTAGGAACAACTAATGAATATGTGTGCAAAATAGCATAATGAATCTGTTCATATGATATGTTTTAAGCAACGTTGTAGCTCTCATATGTAGAATTGTAACCATTGAACCATGTGAATTCAGCAACCCAAAGCATGTGAAAAGTTATGTATGTGCTTAAGAATATGTGGAATCCATGCTAATTGTGTTCCCCTTTCATGTATGTAAAATTGTCCATGTTGATAACTCTCATGTTTGATTCTCTAAAGGATTAGAGTTCATGAGTAAACTGAATAGAGACCATGTGATAGGTGAATTTTACTTTAGAAATTTGAAAGCATGAGTTATGTATAAAAAGTGTAGAACTTCCATGTTAGGTTGAAACTTGAATTGACTAGCATGCTTGTATTGCAAATTGTAAATGTGCATGTAGAAACCACTAGGACTTGTACGTGAATATCATGTAGTGTTGCTTGCTGAGTCCTTGGACTCACTCCTTGCTTCGGCGTACAGGTATAGTTGGTGACACGACACCGTTGGAGGAGACGGTGGAGACGGACTCCGAGCGCGGAGATTAGCTAGTGGGAGTTTCATTGTGATTGTGTATTCATTCGTATGTACTTGGAACGTTGTATTAGAATTATCATGAAAAGAATGTATTATGTGGACATTATGTATTTCCATTTCAGCAATTTAAGTTATGTGAACTCTTAGTTCCTTTTTACAATTGCAAACTTCATGTATGTTAAATGTGGATGATGAATGAATGGAGATAGTTCTCTTTTACTTCCGCTACTCTGTTGTGTATTCGCGTGTATCTCAGCTGTTTGTATCGTTTGGGTAAATGTCCCACTGTGGCAGCACTCGCTATACCGACGTGGGTTGGTACAACCGTACCGGTGTAACGAGGGCCGTCACAACATAGCTTGATCCAGCAGAACTTGTTACTTCATTACTTCTGTGTTCGAGAGGACTTATGCATTTGTTTTTATAATTTCTGCTTCTCTTCTGTTACTCAGCATTAGGGAGATTGGTTAATTTCATGTCTTATGCGTTTCGGGGAGATAGATCCAATAGAATTTTCCCATTATTTCTGTGTTTAAAGTTTGATCCAGTGAGATTGTTCTTCCAGTTATTCTATGTTTTAGAATTTGTTGTTCATCTTAGATTTAGATTGTCCAATTATTCTATATTTACTTGCTTCGATCCATTGCATTTGTTCAGTGTTTCTGTTCTTGGTTGGATGGTTGAGCAGTGGAAGATAGTTCGACAGTTCAAGAGGTTTAGATGTGAGAGTTGTGAGGATTCTTTTTTTTTCTGTCATTTTTGATTCTGTAATTTCCTTCAGCATCTGTTCTTCAGGTTCTTCTGCGGTTTGTCAGGGGGTTCGACTGCAGGGGAAGCTATGGTGATTCTTGAGTTTCTTCTTCCTCTGGAGGTATGTACTGTCTAGATGGCACAGAGCAACCAAGAAGACCTCATTTCTTGGTCTGTTCTGAGGCTGTCCAGCATCCAGGAAGCCTTCGGAGAGCGGAGTTTGTGAGTTCAGATCTTTGTTGCTGCAGAGATAGTTTTGAATTCTCGAGGGATTTAGGAGTTTCTTAGTGTTATTAATCTTGCTCTTATTCATGTTCTCAGTAATGGCAGTGAGAGTTTGGTTCAGCAATTAATTTCTGTTCTGGTTTTCTGTCCGAATCTTAAACTTTGAGAGTAGTGATCCGGTGTTGTGGAGAGTTGTGACTGTTCATCCCCTAAGCTTAGGGGTACATTGGCTCGATAATTTTCTGTTGAGATTCGCTAATTTCAATTCTACTTGTTCTTCCATTGAGCTTGACATGTTGGATGTGAGGAATTTGATTGATGAAATTTATAGAATTAATTGCAATATTATTTTGGTGAAAATGTGAATGGTTTCAAGTCAAAGTAGCTTTAATTCAAACTTTATTCTGCCTCTCCGTGGATATGACCTGTACTCACTATTGTATGAGTTCACCTTTGTGATTTTAATTCTGTGAGACAGTTTAGAGGAAGTGCGCGTGTTGACTTGTGCGAGGAACTCTGGACAACGAAAATGCACAATCAACAATGCGCGCGTACCAGTTTCCATGCACTGCAGTGATACGTTCAGTCATAATAAATGCATGGTTGTCAGAAAGATATATGTGGAGACTTTGACTTTTCAACGTACTCAAAATGAGTTCAAATATTAAATCGTTATATTCCATGAAATCGTTACCTGCATGACTTATGAAATCGTTATGCAAATAAGTCGTTATCCATGTAAATCGTTGTACACTTATAAGCAAGTCGATGCACATACAAATCGTTATATAGACAAATCGTTATGACTCAATAAGCAAATCGTTATGAGCAAGTTGTCAGAGATAAAATGATGTGAGCAAATCGTTGTTGATACTTAACGAATCGTTATGAAAGCAAATCGTTGTTCTCACTTATCAAATCGATGTGAGAGCAAATCGTTGTGAATACTTAACGAATCGTTATGAAAGCAAATCATTGTGAGAGCAAATCATTGTTCTCACTTTTCAAATCGATGTGAGAGCAAATCGTTGTGAGAGCAAATCATTGTTCTCACTTATCAAATCGATGTGAGATCAAATCATTGTGAATACTTAACGAATCATTATGAAAGCAAATCGTTGTTCTCACTTATTAAATCTATGTGAGAGCACATCGTTGTGAATATTTAACGAATCGTTATGAAAGAAAATCGTTGTGAGAGCAAATCGTTGTTCTCACATATCAAATCGATGTGAGAGAAAATCGTTGTGAGAGAAAATCGTTGTTCTCACTTATCAAATCGATGTGAGAGCAAATCGTTATGAGAGCAAATCGTTGTTCTCACTTATCAAATCGATGTGAGAGAAAATCGTTGTTCTTACTTATCAAATCGATGCGAGAGCAAATCGTTGTGAATACTTAACGAGTCGTTGAGAAACTGAAATCGATGTAAGGGAAAGGAAATCGTTACAGCATATAGAAAATCGATGTGTACTTAGATAAATGTCATTCTTTGAACTTGCATTACTACAGAGTAAATAATACTTACTTGTTTGTCTTGTTATTCCTTGATTCATTCATTTCCTGTACTCAAATCTCAAGGAAAATATATTAGATTTAAATAATATCTTACTTTTGTTAATCACCAAAATAAATATGTAATTAATTTAAATTACATGGGGAAAAATCGATCATCAATCTCCCCCTTTTTGGTGATGACAAAACTTAACAATGAGCATAGATGATCTGAAATGAATCTAAACGAAATTGCGGAAATATAAGAAAAATATTTCAGAAGTGCTATATTTTCTCCCCCTTTTTGTCATTAAGCAAAAAATATCACAAGGTGATAAAGACAGAGAGAAAAGATAGTGAGAAAACAAGAGAGATATATTTAATTGTCCTGAGGAGTTACAGGGATGTAAAAAGCAGGAGACAAAAGAGAGGCGTGCCGACGAATAATGGGCAAGGCCTGTCGTTCTTGCTCCTCAAAATAAGCCTGAAACGCCCCAGAAGAAATAGCGTAAGATGGGCCCATGTCAGGCAACATCCTTTGAATATGAAGCTGCCGCTGAGTACTCAGAAAATTGCCATATTCATCGGTGCCAAGGAAAGTTTGTAGGTACTGAATGAACCAAAACTGGCGAACCGAAGAAATTGGTTGATCTTGATAGGATAGAATAACTTATTCTGTAAAAGATCTTGCTTCAATGCCACAAACAGCTTGTACCTCTCGACCCACTGAAGATAAGAGTCCTGAACTAAATTGATAAAATTTAGGTCCAAGAATGCTTCAGCTGTGAGAGTAGGCTTGCCGGCCTTAAATAAGGAGTTGTTCAAGGCTTCCAATTGAAGAGCTGACTGATTATAGTGCTTTTCCCAGTTAGTGGGAGAAAGCCTTTCACATTCTGACAGCAGAGGAGCAAGGACTTCAAAGGAAATATGGCCTAGGTAAAATTCACTGAAGATAAACCTTTGGAAGGATGGAAGTCGACCCTGTTGAGCTAATATCCTTCCCATGACGTGAGCGATTCACTCAAAGATAACAGGACCTACTGAGGAGTCCATGACCAAGGAATGCAGCTTAGGAAGGAATACAGAGTCTGGAATTTGGAGGGTGGCGAAATCCACTTTGAAAGAGCAGTTGACTGGATTTTCAATTTTTAATGAAGCAACTGCTCCCTGGAACTGACCCAACTGGACTTCAGGTAACTTGTGAAGATATCGGTAATCATTGAATAACTGAAAGTACCTGATGAGCTTCACTTCCTTTTGAATGAAAGGGGCCCAGAGGGATTTGTGATGAATGACAAACCACTCAGAGAGAGTGAGTGGAGAGTCCCTGGGTGGAAACCTTTCAGACTTTGCATAAAGATATTTCCTATAGAGAGCTGAGTGCCCTTTGACCCACTGATCTTCAGATTTGCATTCAGCCATTTTGAAGATTTTGGATTGATCAGCTTTTGAGAAGTGGTTATAGGGAAGGACAACATTTAGGTGATTAGTCAGATTCAGAAAAGGAGCACCAAAAATGATGGCAAGAATACATTTTTGAAGATATTCTCGATAGAATGGTTTCCTCCGATTTTCAATAGTGAGGGAAAACCAAAGAGGAGGAAATTTAGGTTCGGTTGGAAGAGCAAGAGCAGTGAAGAGTTTCCTCTTTTTAGAGACAGGACTAGAGGAGTCAGTCCTGTGGACATGAGAGGCAACTGACAAAACAGGCTGGATGGTGGAGATTTCCAACTCATCCTCGAATTTTTCTAGAAATGGACCTTCGAGTTGAGCACCTTCAGGAATGAAGGTGACAAAGGAAGGAGGAGTAGGAGGATGGAGAAATGTTTGATAAGTAGAAGAAGGTGAGATGGATGGTCCATCTAAAGAAGGAACAGAGGAAGAGGATGCTCCAGCAGATGATGAGGCTGGAGGGTCTTCAGAAATGAAAGTAGGTAGTGGAATGGATGTAGAGGAGGCAGGAGGAGAGGTGGATGGATATGGAAAAGGAGCTAGGGAAGAGATGGTGCGAGGCATGGGTTGTTTGAAGGTGATGGGTGCTGGAGGTGCTGTGGATGAAGAGGGTGGTGAAGGAGGGGCTGGTGTTGCAAGAGATGAAGACTCATGGGCCTTGGGGGCAGCTGCAGGCTCTTCTTCTCTTGGGGACACATCCTCGGAGATCAATGGCCCTGGTGGCCCTGCACTTTCTTCTGCTGGCCTTGGCCCTGATGGCCCTGCATTTCCTTCTGCTGACCTTGGCCCTGATGGCCCTGCACTGCTAACCGGTTCAGCAGGTGAGTGAGCTGGAGGGGCAGAGGTGGATTGCTCCCTCGAAGAGATAAGCTCCTTGACACTGTCGAACTCACCTTTCATCCATCTGCATAATTGCTTGAACATTTTAAAATCATCTCTTAAGCTGTGTACCTCAGTGGACAAGGCTCCAATCTTGTTAGCTGCTGAGGCTTGGTTACTGATAATAGATTGAATATCAGATTGAATAGAAGAAAGAGTTGCGCTTTGCTCATTCAGTCTTTTAACAATGGGCTTCAGATTAACCTTCAGCTGATTCTTCTTAGACCTCTTATGTACAATTCTTTTCATTTTTCCACTTCCCCTTTCACTGGGCTCCACGAAACTATCATGCTCTTCATTGATTAAGGGAACACTTTCAGTGTCCTCCCCCTGAGGAGCTGTGTGCTCATCAACTCCTTGCTCCCCCTGAATGGGAGCATCATCCATGACTATATCATCATGAGTCACTTCTTGCTCCCCCTGACTAGGAGCTTCCTCCATAACTATCTCATCAGTGTGGCCTGATGCCACAGCTTCTTGTGCTGCTGGTTTACTTGATTGCTCAGGCTCCCCATGAGTGCTAGGGATGGATTCTAGCACATCTTTGAGAATAGATGCTACAACAGTTGTGGGATAGACTGCTCCAGAGTTTTCCGCAGCTGGAACAATGTTTTCTAAGGGAATTTCTTCAATTAAGCTGCCAGAAACCAAGGATTCTTCTACTCTGACTTCTGCTGTTGTTGCTTCTTCCGCTGTTGCTGGTGCGGCTGCTGATTCTGCTGCTGTTGCTGGCTCTTCTTGGGCATCTTGGGCTTCGCCAATGATGGCCTCACCCTCAGTCACAGAAGTTTTTGTCCAAATACCATTAACCAAAGAGAATCCGCTCTTCTTCATATTTCTGTTGCGGATAGCTTGTCCCATTTTTTCTAACACTTCACCAGACAAACTAATGCCAAAATGTTGAAAACCTTTGGTGAGTAGATGTGCATATGGTAGGGACACATTCAACTTGTTTTTCTTGTCCCAAAGCTGAGTAGATGCGAACTTCATCCTTTCAAAAATAACTTCTGCCATATTTATTTCTTGATTCTGGATGGTCCAGTACATTATGTCTGAATCTGCCCTGGTACAAGTTGAGAACGTGGCACTCCTAGGGACCAATATTTGACAGATAATAAAATGTAGTAAACAGTTGAAGGCATTCATTTGGTTGATATCCAACTTCCCATCCTTAAGCTTGAACTCAGAACCAACAATCCCTAACCCCTTTGCCTGGGGGTCCACAGTGTGTACCCCACTGTGACCGGATGTGCAAACTCCAAATAAGGACTCCAAGAGTCCATGAGTGATCTTAATCTGAGTACCTTTGACAGATGATGTCAAGGACCCATCTTCTTCAGTCTTCAAGCATATGTAAAAGGCCTTCACAAGATTAGGGTAGCTTACCTCTGATAGAGTAGCAATCTTGGACCATTTCATCCTTTCCATTGCTGCAATCACACTGCCCATTCCATTTTTCTGTAAATCTGTAACGTCCACTGCTTTGTTTCCACAAACCTTGATCTTCACCGAGGTGAATCTTTCTTGCTGCTCTTCTGTGAGAAACTCAACCCTGTAGCCCCCGATGCCGCCGGAAAAACCAGAAGCAGCCATGGATTTGAACGAGGAAAGTTTCTGGAGGGTTGAGATGAAGAAAGGAACAGAAACACTCAAGAGATTTTTCGCGGGAAGGAGATGGAGGCTTGAAAATTTTGGAGAGTCGATGCCGGAGTCGTTAGGTTATCGCCTCAGGCAGGAGGAAGGAGACGAAGGTGGGAGACGAATCGTTGGCACACAGATTTTGATATAAAAGCAACAAAAATAAAGTAACTTTTCGAAGCTGGAGACGCCATAGTGCCGGAAAATGACAGAATGACCAGTTCAATAGAAATAAACTTTTATAAATACCGAACAGTCAATAATATTTAAATAGAGGGGCAATAGTTGGAATTTTGCTCAAATTTGAGGAGAAAAAAAAATAATAGACGTTTTGAGAATTAATATTTCAGTTTTAACCAGATAATTCTTTCACAATTTACACATGCCTAATTCCTTTCTAAGAGAAGTAAATCTCTCTTCAGGTAGGGCCTTTTTGAAGATATCTGCTAACTGATTATTGGTATCAATAAAGGAAATATCTATGTTTCCATTAGCTACATGATCACGAATGAAATGATATCTAACCTCAATATGCTTTGTTCTTGAATGCTGGACTGGATTCATGGTTAAATTTATGGCACTGGTGTTGTCGCATAACAATGGAATTGTCTTGATTTGTATCCCATAATCCTCAAGTTGTTGCTTGATCCATAGGAGTTGTGTACAGTAGCTTCCAGCAGCCACGTACTCAGCTTCAGCTGTAGACAGTGCTACTGAATTTTGCTTCTTTGAGGACCATGATATCAGACATCCTGCAAGAAATTGACAACAACCACTGGTGCTTTTTCTATCTATTTGCATCCTGCATAGTCAGCATCAGAGTATCCTACCAAATTGATTTGACATGATTTTGGATACCAAAGACCTAAGTCAAGTGTTCTAGTTAAATACCTAAAGATTATTTTAACTGAAATTAAATGAGATTCTCTTGGGTCTGCCTGATACCTAGCACACATGCATACGCTAAACAATATATCAGGTCTACTGGCAGTTAAATAAAGTAGGGAGCCTATCATACCTCTGTAGATCTTTTGATCTACTTTCTTACCATCCTTGTCACTGTCCATCCTTGTTGATGTGTTCATAGGGGTTGACAGTGGTTTGATATTTTCGAATCCAAGCTTCTTTAAGAGTTCTTTGGTGTATTTGGCTTGACAGATGTGGGTGCCATCTTTTCCTTGCTTGATTTACAATCCAAGAAAGTAGTTGAGCTCCCCCATCATACTCATCTCAAATTCTCCTTGCATAAGCTTCTCAAAGTACTTGCAAAGAGATTCATCAGTAGAACCAAATATTATATCGTCTACATAAATTTTTACAAGCAATATATGTTTGACTTTAGATTTGATAAATAGTGTGCTATCTACTTGACCTCTAGTAAAGCCATGATTCAATAAAAATGAGCTAAGCCTTTCATACCAGGCCCTAGGTGCTTGTTTCAAACCATATAAAGCTTTGTGTAATTTAAATACATGATTCGGAAATTCAATATCATCAAAACCCGGAGGTTGTTCTACATAGACTTCCTCCTTGATAAAGCCATTTAGAAAAGTGGATTTGACATCCATTTGAAATAATTTCAAATCTAATGCATAAGCATATGCAAGTAGAATTCTAATAGCCTCAAGTCTAGCTACAGGAGCATAGGTTTCATCGAAATCTATACCTTCCTCTTGGGAATAGCCTTGAGCTACCAATCTGGCCTTGTTCCTT
Organism: Colocasia esculenta; assembly: GCA_014218235.1. Classification (NCBI taxonomy): domain Eukaryota; kingdom Viridiplantae; phylum Streptophyta; class Magnoliopsida; order Alismatales; family Araceae; genus Colocasia; species Colocasia esculenta. The sequence continues at coordinate 98,078,051 of CM024758.1, read as the reverse complement.
AAGATCACACCAGTTTCATCCAATTTATTTTTGAACACCCATTTGGTGTCAATCACTGGATGATTTGATGGTCTAGGAACAAGTGACCATACATGGTTTCTCTTGAACTGATTCAGCTCATCTTGCATGGCTAAAATCCAAGATTCATCAGTAAGAGTTTCATTGACTGTCCTAGGCTCTATTTGAGAAACAAAAGCTAGATAATCACAAGGGATAACATTACCTCTTGTTCTTACCCCTACAGATGGATCACCAATAATGTTTTTAGGTGGGTGATCTTTCTTGTATCTCCATTCCTTTGGAAGATTTTTATGAGAGATATCCTTTTGTTGCAGGTCATCCAGAGGTGGATCTTCCTTCTCCTCAATTGATGTGTTCTTTAATATTTTGGACAACTCATCTATTTCATCAATGTCACTATCGACTTCCTTTCTCAAGGAAGGGTTAGTTTCATCAAAGATAATGTGTACTGATTGTTCAATTAATAAAGTATGTTTATTAAATACTCTATAACCTTTAGGTTTAGAAGCATACCCCATGAAGATGCCTTCATCTGATTTGGCATCTAATTTACCAATATCTCTTTTGTCGTTGTTGTGGATGAAACATAGACATCCGAATGTCTTGAAGTGACTGATTTTCGGCTTCTTTCCCTTGTACAACTCATATGCTGTTTTCTTCAAAATTGGCCTGATCATTACTCTATTTATGATGTAGCTTGCTGTGTTGACTGCTTCAGCCCAAAAGTATCTTGGCAGATTATATTCTGATAATATTGTTCTTGCCATGTCCAATAATGTGACGGCCCTCATTATACCGGTACGGTTATACCAACCCACGTCGGTATGGCGAGAGTCCTCACAGTGGGACATTTACCCAAACGATACATACAGCTGAGATACACGCGAATATACAACAGAGTAGCGGAAGTAAAAGACATCTGTCTTTATTCATTCATCATCCACATTAAACATACATGCAGTTTGCAATTTAACAAAGGGAACTAAGAGTTCACATAATTTAAATTGCTGAAATTAAATACAAATGTCCACACTTTTACATCCTTTTCATAATACTTCTAATACAATGTTCAAAGTACATACTTATGAAATACACAATCTCAAAGAACTCCAAAAACTAGCTAGTCTCTGCGCTCGGAGTCCGTCTCTGCTGCCTCCTCCAAAGGTGCCACGTCACCAACTACACCTGTACGCCGAAGCAAGGAGTGAGTCCAAGGACTCAGCAAGCAACACTACTCATGATATACACTTACAAGTCCTAGTGGTTTCTACATGCACATTTACAATTTACAACACATAGCATGCTAGTCCATTCAAGTCTCAACCTATCATGAAAGTTTTACAGTTTCATACATGAATCATGCTTTCAGATTTCATAGAATAAAAATTCGCCTATCACATGCTCTCTATTCAGTTTACTCATGGAACTTTAATCTTTAAAAGCTAAACATGAGAGCTACCAACATGAACATTTTACATACATGAAAGGGGGACACAACTAGCATGGATCCTACATGTTTTTAAACACATACATGAACCTTTTCGCATGCTTTAGGTTGCTGATTTCATATGGTTTCATGGCTGAAAACCTATGCATGAGAGCTACAATAATGCATAAAACATATCATGTTAACAACCCTTCATGCTATCTTGTGCCCGTGTTCACCAATTATCCCTAACATGGATTCTACACATCTTTGCACATGATAACATGATGATAATAACATAAATTCACTGATTTCACATGATTTCAGATTTGTCTCACATGGTTTTCAATAACACATTTTCACATCTTTAGTTTCACCTTTTCTTTACACGAATTTCCTCTTTCACATGGTTCACTTTACACATACACATTCACATTGTCACTTACACTTTTACACATGGACACATACACATTACACATTTCACATTACACATTTTAGGTGCCGTGACACATAGTCCAAACCACCAAAGAAGGACATATACACATCACTTTACACTTAGACGCCATCTAGGCAATTCAATGGCGACTCTTGGACTGCGCAGACCGGGAGAACAAGTCTCCACCCTAACCAGTGGTACTTGTCCACCTCCAGGATTTCCCCCTAATGCCCTTAGGGTCACTTACAAACTGAACTTTCTCAGGGGGACTTTTCCCTGATACAGCTCCTCTGCCCTCTCGGAAGCAGTATCACATTGGCACAGTTACACATTTCCACCTTTACCGTTTTACACATGGTTTTACATTATCACTTTTCATCTCATTCACTCTCTCACTCACATGCACATCTCTGTTTTTTTTTTTTCCTAACATGGAATTACAGATTTCAGGAATTTAACACACAATAAACACACTAATCATGTTGGTTTTAGACCATAACTAATCACATTACGATCATACGCATGAATTATCACATTTCACATGAAAAATACATAACTTTTTGTTTACTGATCCAAATGACCTGAAATTTTAACCACATGCTGTTTTCGGGTTCAAGAATATACCCTCAATGTTTTAGATTTTTCTGAGCTACATGGAATTTACAGTAAATAAAACACCAAATTAGCATGCCATTCACAATTTAACTTAACATGGGGTTTAACACATCTTGCAATGTACCACTTACTGTTTTAAACAGAGGCTATCAATATAAATACATGATTTGAGGATACGAAATTACCCTAAAGCATACATCTATAGATTAATCATCACATCCATTCTTGCATGCTTTCATTTTATTCTACCGAATCGGATTTATTAGCAAATTACACAAGCATGGATAATTTACCAAAATTGCAAACACACATACTGACACACTAACCTTCATGATCAGACCAAAACCAAGGTATTCATACTGATTCTACTCATGAAACATAAATTTTCAAGAATCTCAATAAGTCATGCTCACAAGTTTACGGGATACCATTTCCCCACATTCACCATCACACCCCACATTCATTCACACACCACAAATAACAATATACATAGAGCATAAGGTTTACCATATATCCTCATCACGGAAACCATATCGAAATTAAAGTAGAAGAAGGGCAGAACAGTTCACTGTTCTGTTCTGAGGAACTTGGCGACGGTCTCTGGCCACTGACTCATGGTCAGCGGCATGGTCGATGGACGCCAAGCATGATCTGGGCGTCCAGGGACCTTGCCGTCGAGCCAGGTCTGTGCATAAACACAGACCCGAGCTCTGAAACTTGGGTGAGTGGGAGGGTCTAGGACTCGAGGAAAAATGCTCAAAATCATAAAACCGACCTAGACTCATAAGGGGACACCATGGATAGGTCACTTGCCTTTCAAAAATTCCTCTAAGGGATCTAGGGCTCGGTGAAGACCTCCTTGGGCAGTCCCAAGAAAGTTGCAGAAAGGCCTCCAAGATCTCCTTCCTCCGGTTCTTGGATGAGCTCCACGCCAAGGGGATGTCGGGGAAACCTTCTCCTTTGCTCCAGCTTCCTCCTTGTCGTGGAAGATGGCCGGATCAACCTCCAGGGGGTCGGATTTTTGGGTGCCAAGGTGGGGTTTTCTCACAGCTTTTCTCTCTAGGGTTTTTCTTCTTCTTTTCCTCCTCTTGCAAGGTGAAGGGAGAAGTGGGGAGAGGCCATTTCGGGTTCAGACATAAGGAGAGTCTCTCTCCCACTCACCATGCTGATTTGACAGCCTTCAGAGCCGTTGGGGACAGTCCCCCAATGGTTGGCTTACCTTGCTTCAGAAGTTTGCAGGTCTGCTGCGCATGCAGGCCAGAGAGATTGGCGTCCATATCGCTGGACGCCAGGATAAGTGTTGGCGTCCATGTTTGGACGCTGACACCAGCTAAACGGCTTGGGCTTGACGCCAAGGTGGCCTTCGGCCAGAACTCCAAATTATGCAGAAAACCATGCATACCATGCATATATACATGCAATATACCTATGGTATTGTATCCACACTATCATCATGCAATACACACATTATTTACTTTTAACATAAACACATACACACGTAATTATACTAATTAATGCATACGTAAATATGTACATACATACACAAGCACAATCATGCACACTTAAATACAAATAAATGCGACGGAAATTCGAGGGCCTTACACCCTCTCCCCTTAAAGAAACTTCGTCCTCGAAGTTAGAACGACACTACTCAAACAAAAGGGGATACTTCTTCTTCATCGCATCCTCAAGCTCCCACGTAGCCTCCTCACGTGAGAAGTTCCGCCATAGAACTTTCACCGACGCAATACTCTTGTTCCGGAGATGCTGAACCTTCCGGTCAAGAATGGCTACGGGTTGCTCGACATACGAAAGATCTGGCTGGATCTCCACGGGCTCATGACTAATCACATGAGATGGATCTCAGACATACTTCCTGAGCATAGATACGTGGAATACCGGGTGAACGCTAGCCAAAGCTGGGGGTAAAGCTAGCTCATACGCCACGCTGCCCAAACGTCTGAGAATCTCAAATGGGCCAATGAATCTAGGGCTTAGCTTGCTATGCCTGCCAAATCTGACAACACCTCGAGTAGGCGATATCTTCAAGAAGACATGATCGCCAACCTCGAACTCCAATCCTTTCTCCTGTTGTCGGCATAACTCTTCTGCCTATCCTGTGCCGCAACAAGCCTTTTCCTGATAAGCTGGATCTTATCCGAAGTTTCCTGAACTAACTCCGGTCCGATCAACTGCCTATCACCAGTCTCCTCCCAACATAAAGGAGATCTGCAGGGCCTACCATACAACGCCTCGAATGGAGCCATACCAATACTAGCATGAAAGCTGTTGTTGTATGCGAACTCCACAAGAGGTAAATGACGCTCCCAATCGTCCTTCCAATCCAGAACACACGCTCTCAACATATCCTCGAGCGTCTGGATAGTCCTCTCGGACTGTCCATCGGTCTGGGGATGAAACGCCGAACTGAGCTTAAGCTCCGAACCTAACGCATCCTGAAGACCTTTCCACAATCTCGAAGTAAATCTCGGATCTCGATCCGAAATGATCGACTTCGGCACACCATGCAGTCTAATGATGCCACTAACATACAATCTAGCTAAACTCTCTACTGACTGCTTCTTCTTCATAGGCAAGAAATGAGCAGTCTTCGAGATAGGAGAGGTGCCTGAAAGCAACTCTATGGTAAACTCTATCTCTCTATCCGGTGGCAATCCAGACAAGTCATCAGGAAAGACATCTGGAAAATCCTGCACCACCTCAATCTCCGCAAGAGTAAGTGACTCATCAGCCTCTGGTACTAACACCACGCTGGCAAGAAAAGTGTCACAACCCTTGTTCACCATGCGCATCGCCTTCATGGCAGAGATGACCATCTTTCCCGCCCAGTTCCTTGGCAAGGGGTGAGAGAACTCATCCTCACCAGGAATGCGGAATACAATCTTCTTCCGACGACAATCCACTAAAGCATAGTGCTCCTCTAGCCAATCCAGACCAAGAATAGCATCAAAGTCCTTCATCTTTAGCAAGAAGAAACACCCATCTAGGAATCTATCCTCAATGCACACAGGTAACGACGGAATGCACTTCCTAGTCGATACCGTACCCGCAGGGGTGTGCACAGACAAAGGGACCTCTAACTCCTCAGACTCTATGCCTGACTCTAGGGCCAACTGCCTAGCGAACCGCTCGGAAATGAACGAGTGAGTAGCACCCGTATCAAACAAAACCCGAGCGTGCACACCGAAAAGCAAAACTGTACCTTCGGTGACATGCTCCGCCTGCTCGGCGTCCTCACGAGCTAACGCAAACACTCGAGCTGGGGCTCGAGGCCTTCCTGGTCTTCCTGTAGCTGGCGCGGCTGCCGCTACTGCTGGTACTGGCGCTCCACGCTGAACTCCTTGCTGAAGTCTTGGGCAATCCTTGATCTTATGGTCGCTGCTCCCGCACTTCAAGCATCTACCCGCTACCAACCAACACTCGGAACCACCATGGGTCTTCCCGCAGTGGGGACACTCTTTCTTCACACCAGGGGAACGTACAGAAGGTACCTGAGAGTTGCTGACTGCCACTGATTTCTACGGTATCTGGTACACCATTTTCCTCTTATCCTGCCGTTGGAATGTCGCTGCCGGCCTCTTCTGCGAAGCCTTCTTCTCTTCCAGATATTGCTCCATTTCTCCCTCCTGTCTGCATGCAGCACTGAGGGCCTCGTCTAGCGTGCGGTGGTCAAACGCCACGAGTCTCGTCCGCAGTGATGGCTTGAGTCCCATCACGAACTTCTTGGTCTTTCTACGCTCATCCTCTACGATATGCGGTGCATATTTAGAAAGTTCAGAAAACCTTGTCTCGTATTCCAGGACGGTCATTGATCCTTGCGTCAGGGAAAGGAATTCTTGCTCCATCTTGTCCTGGATATGCTCTGGGACGAACTTGGCTCGGAAGAGTCTCACGAACGCGTCCCATGCCACGTCTACTGCTCCGTCCTCAAAGCGTGTACGAAGTAGGGAGGACCACCATACATCGGCTCTCTCCTGCAATACACCTTCATAAGCACCAACTAACAAATCCTAACTTGACAAACAACATACAAGCATAACTAAACATACCTGTAGCATGTAGGTGGCTAATGTCACCTTATCCTCATCAGGACACCTGATGGCTCGGAAGATTTTCTCTGTCTCCCTTAACAACTTTCTGCCATTAATGGATCGCTCTCCCCCTTAAAAGAGGGTGGGGTCATCCTCTTGAATCGCTCCATGATGGGAGGTCCACCATGGTCCTGAGCTGGTGCCTGAGCCTGCTACATTAAACAATAACAATATAAAATAAACACAATATCATGTATCTTAAACAGCAACTACTTAGCTGTTTCATTATTCTACCTGGGCCTCCAACTGTGCCTAGAGTGCTGCCTGGGTATGAGCCTGCGTCTGCATGGCTTGTACCAGACCTTGCATGAATACTCCATAATCCACAGGCGGCGGTGGGGGAAGTACAGGGCCTCGCGGTGCTGGGGCCTGTTGCTCCGCCTGCTCATCACGTCTCTGCTCGTCGTCGCGAGCTGGCACACCTCCACGTCGCCCACGGGAAGCCATGGCTGTAATAAAATTTCAGCTACCATTAGAGCTAGGTTACTAAGTCTTCTAACCATTTTCTTATCTATCTTTCACTTCTTATTAATGTTTTCTACACATGTGGATATACTTAGTATGCAATGAAGATGATGACTTATGTATATTCATGTGCAATCTCAACCGGTCGCTCTGATACCAATCTCTGTGACGGCCCTCATTATACCGGTACGGTTATACCAACCCACGTCGGTATGGCGAGAGTCCTCACAGTGGGACATTTACCCAAACGATACATACAGCTGAGATACACGCGAATATACAACAGAGTAGCGGAAGTAAAAGACATCTGTCTTCATTCATTCATCATCCACATTAAACATACATGCAGTTTGCAATTTAACAAAAGGGAACTAAGAGTTCACATAATTTAAATTGCTGAAATTAAATACAAATGTCCACACTTTTACATCCTTTTCATAATACTTCTAATACAATGTTCAAAGTACATACTTATGAAATACACAATCTCAAAGAACTCCAAAAACTAGCTAGTCTCCGCGCTCGGAGTCCGTCTCTGCTGCCTCCTCCAAAGGTGCCACGTCACCAACTACACTTGTACGCCGAAGCAAGGAGTGAGTCCAAGGACTCAGCAAGCAACACTACTCATGATATACACTTACAAGTCCTAGTGGTTTCTACATGCACATTTACAATTTACAACACATAGCATGCTAGTCCATTCAAGTCTCAACCTATCATGAAAGTTTTACAGTTTCATACATGAATCATGCTTTCAGATTTCATAGAATAAAAATTCGCCTATCACATGCTCTCTATTCAGTTTACTCATGGAACTTTAATCTTTAAAGCTAAACATGAGAGCTACCAACATGAACATTTTACATACATGAAAGGGGGACACAACTAGCATGGATCCTACATGTTTTTAAACACATACATGAACCTTTTCGCATGCTTTAGGTTGCTGATTTCATATGGTTTCATGGCTGAAAACCTATGCATGAGAGCTACAATAATGCATAAAACATATCATGTTAACAACCCTTCATGCTATCTTGTGCCCGTGTTCACCAATTATCCCTAACATGGATTCTACACATCTTTGCACATGATAACATGATGATAATAACATAAATTCACTGATTTCACATGATTTCAGATTTGTCTCACATGGTTTTCAATAACACATTTTCACATCTTTAGTTTCACCTTTTCTTTACACGAATTTCCTCTTTCACATGGTTCACTTTACACATACACATTCACATTGTTACTTACACTTTTACACATGGACACATACACATTACACATTTCACATTACACATTTTAGGTGCCGTGACACATAGTCCAAACCACCAAAGAAGGACATATACACATCACTTTACACTTAGACGCCATCTAGACAATTCAATGGCGACTCTTGGACTGCGCAGACCGGGAGAACAAGTCTCCACCCTAACCAGTGGTACTTGTCCACCTCCAGGATTTCCCCCTAATGCCCTTAGGGTCACTTACAAACTGAACTTTCTCAGGGGGACTTTTCCCTGATACAGCTCCTCTGCCCTCTCGGAAGCAGTATCACATTGGCACAGTTACACATTTCCACCTTTACCGTTTTACACATGGTTTTACATTTATCACTTTTCATCTCATTCACTCTCTCACTCACATGCACATCTCTATTTTTTTTTTCCTAACATGGAATTACAGATTTCAGGAATTTAACACACAGTAAACACACTAATCATGTTGGTTTTAGACCATAACTAATCACATTACGATCATACGCATGAATTATCACATTTCACATGAAAATACATAACTTTTTGTTTACTGATCCAAATGACCTGAAATTTTAACCACATGCTGTTTTCGGGTTCAAGATATACCCTCAATGTTTTAGATTTTTCTGAGCTACATGGAATTTACAGTAAATAAAACACCAAATTAGCATGCCATTCACAATTAACTTAACATGGGGTTTAACACATCTTGCAATGTACCACTTACTGTTTTAACAGAGGCTATCAATATAAATACATGATTTGAGGATACGAAATTACCCTAAAGCATACATCTATAGATTAATCATCACATCCATTCTTGCATGCTTTCATTTTATTCTACCGAATCGGATTTATTAGCAAATTACACAAGCATGGATAATTTACCAAAATTACAAACACACATACTGACACACTAACCTTCATGATCAGACCAAAACCAAGGTATTCATACTAATTCTACTCATGAAACATAAATTTTCAAGAATCTCAATAAGTCATGCTCACAAGTTTACGGGATACCATTTCCCCACATTCACCATCACACCCCACATTCATTCACACACCACAAATAACAATATACATAGAGCATAAGGTTTACCATATATCCTCATCACGGAAACCATATCGAAATTAAAGTAGAAGAAGGGCAGAACAGTTCACTGTTCTGTTCTGAGGAACTTGGCGACGGTCTCTGGCCACTGACTCATGGTTAGCGGCATGGTCGATGGACGCCAAGCATGATCTGGGCGTCCAGGGACCTTGCCGTCGAGCCAGGTCTGTGCATAAACACAGACCCGAGCTCTGAAACTTGGGTGAGTGGGAGGGTCTAGGACTCGAGGAAAAATGCTCAAAATCATAAAACCGACCTAGACTCATAAGGGACACCATGGATAGGTCACTTGCCTTTCAAAAATTCCTCTAAGGGATCTAGGGCTCGGTGAAGACCTCCTTGGGCAGTCCCAAGAAAGTTGCAGAAAGGCCTCCAAGATCTCCTTCCTCCGGTTCTTGGATGAGCTCCACGCCAAGGGGATGTCGGGGAAACCTCTCCTTTGCTCCAGCTTCCTCCTTGTCGTGGAAGATGGCCGGATCAACCTCCAGGGGTCGGATTTTGGGTGCCAAGGTGGGGTTTTCTCACAGCTTTTCTCTCTAGGGTTTTTCTTCTTCTTTTCCTCCTCTTGCAAGGTGAAGGAGAAGTGGGGAGAGGCCATTTCGGGTTCAGACATAAGGAGAGTCTCTCTCCCACTCACCATGCTGATTTGACAGCCTTCAGAGCCGTTGGGGACAGTCCCCCAATGGTTGGCTTACCTTGCTTCAGAAGTTTGCAGGTCTGCTGCGCATGCAGGCCAGAGAGATTGGCGTCCATATCGCTGGACGCCAGGATAAGTGTTGGCGTCCATGTCTGGACGCTGACACCAGCTAAACGGCTTGGGCTTGACGCCAAGGTGGCCTTCGGCCAGAACTCCAAATTATGCAGAAAACCATGCATACCATGCATATATACATGCAATATACCTATGGTATTGTATCCACACTATCATCATGCAATACACACATTATTTACTTTTAACATAAACACATACACACGTAATTATACTAATTAATGCATACGTAAATATGTACATACATACACAAGCACAATCATGCACACTTAAATACAAATAAATGCGACGGAAATTCGAGGGCCTTACAAATAAAGTCCTGTTCTTTCTTTCAGCAACTCCATTCTGTTGTGGTGTCCTTGGTACTGAGAAATTATGTTCAATTCCTTGGTCATCACAGAACTTGGCAAACTTTTCATTCTGGAACTCTCCTCCATGATCTGACCGAATTCCAACAATGCAGTACTTCTTATCTTTTGAACCTTTTTTGCTGAAGCTCACATGTAGCAACCTGAATTTTTGTAAAAAATAAAAATTTACATAAAGAATTAAAACCTAGCTAAATGGATATTTAAATAGAGTATTAAATAGAACCCATTAAATGGAAAGAGTAATGGCTTTGCTTAATGGATCTTCTAGAATTTATTGGGTCAAAATATGAATTTAAAATGGAGAATAATAGGAAAATACCCTAAATTCGTAACTAAAGTACTACTTAAATAGAAAAGGGATATTTAATGCATTAAATAGGAAGTTAGAGTTGGAATTGGATTCCTAAACCTACCCCATATGGTTTAGCACGAATTTAGATCTCTTCCTAGTCTAAATAGAGATTGGAAGGCAGGAAGGAAGGTGGGAGTAAGGAAATCTCGGAATTAATAAGGAATTAGAGTAAAAGTAGGAATAGAAATACAACTTGCTTAATACACCTCTTAAACTCTCTTGGGCAACCCTAGCTCGTTGCCAAGAGTTGCTGGACGTGGAGAGGAGGCTAAGGAGGAGAGGATTTCGTGGAGAGAAGAAGAGATTGAAGCTTCTTCCCTTGTTCTTCAAGTTCTAGCCCTAGAAGACAAATCGAGTCAAAGGTAGGCATTCTCACAAGCATAAACCCTGAAACTTTTTCTGTAGGTTCTTCCTACCCTCTTGAACGAAACCCCCAAGTTTCATATTTTTCCATCCATCCTATCTTTTGTTCTTAATTTTTGAAGAACTGCAAACATGATAACCCCGATGTGTCGTGTTTAATTCAAATCTCTATGTATACTTGATCCCATGCTACGAAAGTTTTACTGTAGATACTTCATGTTGTTAGGGATCATTTGCCCCTAAAAAGCCTAAATTTCATTGAGCATGTTGTTCGGATTAAATCAGTCTTGCTCTCTATGTCATGTTCTGTGTTACTCGTTGTTGTTCATGCTCAAACCATGTTCAAACCCTGCTCTCTCTCTAATTCCAATTTACTAGAAGTACTCTCGCATGTCTAGTTTCATTTGCCACTATTTCATGACTTTCATCGTGTATATAATTAGTTATGAATTTCTGAACAACCCCGTATCAAAAGTTGAAATCCCTGGTCCGCAATCCAATGTCTGGTCTGACTCCTGTCAGAGTCAGGCGCAGACAACTAGAAGGCGACACCTCGACATGTCGCTTTCTGGGGCCTGATTGCGACAGCCTCCCTGTCGCGACCAAGAAGGCGACAGGTGAGCCGTCGCGTTCTCAGTACCCGATTTGCATGCCCTGTCGCGACCTGTGTAAGACCCTGTCGCGTTCTGCTTGGGCCATGTCGCCATCCTTACAGCCCTCTGTCGCCTTTTTACTGTTATACCCCCAGTAAAAACCTTGCCTAAAAATGGAGCAATATTGAATAATTTTAAATACATCTTCACGACTTATTTCTATCTATGATTTCTCTTACACATGCACACACATGAACATCCATATATGGCTGAAATCTTGCAGAAAATATCTCATAATGTATCTGGTAATTTATTGCAATAAAGCATATTAATTGCCCTATTTTTTTTAAAGGACATATATTCGTTCTTGCGTTGTTTATATACCGACATTGACGCTCCACTGTTCTAGAATTCCTCTAGAACGTCGAGCACCTGTTTTATATACACTCTTTGCTTGGCTTGTGGTGAACTCTCCGTCGGATACTCCTTTCGCCGGACTAGTGAACTCTTGCACAAGGCCTCCGTAAGTCTCCTCTGATCATGGATTCCCACATGGTCGACGAGCCGGTTGTACCCTAACACCTATGATACCCTTTAGGGATCAATATGATCCAAACGGCTATTAGAAGTTCGCTCTTACCTTGAATCACGTCGAACCTCTGGACTTGTGCATAACCTGGCCAGTGGGAAGATCGTGAATTCCACCTGACTACCAATACGACGTGCGCGTGTTGTGCAACTGTTACTATCGCTTGTTTACTCGTCGCATCACGTGCAATGTCCATTAGCTCTCATCTATACTCTATCGCTCGTCTATTCACGCTCACTCCACTTTCTCGTCTATTCATCTAGTGCTCTCATCTACTTCTTGGTACTCTATATTGGCCATTGACTGATTGTCTAAAGATAAACAATATAACCAATGCTTGGCAATATAAAAGGGCCCGATCAGGTCCTGGGATGTGCGCCCGAAAGTGCTAGTGCCCATGGGAGTTAAATGATCAGAGTGTTTGGCATTACACTCAAGTGCTATCTATCTCGACTATCTATATGACAATCAAAAACACAAAACGTGCTATACTCTCTCGATGTCTAGAATGACAAACAAGTGCTATACTCGTCGTGCTATTACTATACTTGTGCTAGTTGTGCTATGGCCATCCTGCTATTCGTGTTATACTCGATACTTGTGCTACGTTGGAAACTATACTCGCTCTCGTGCTATTGTGCTATCTCTTGCTATATTTGACTCTCTTGTACCTACTATCTTTAGATACTCTGCCATTAAATGCATTAATTAATTAAAGCCTGCTTGAGCCTGAGATTTAAGTCCTACTGGGCGTTATCGCTCACCCTACGTTATTTGATGTTGTATCTCAGGTGAGACCGAGGATGACACATACACTCACGAGGAAGGGAATGACCAAGAGTGAAGCTAGAGTACCCTCGAGTCATTATGTTATCTTAGAGTTGTAGTCAGTATTTCCTTTTATTGAAATGTAATTGGGCCCTATAGATTGGCTCTGATATTAGTGGTTGTAACTAGACATTTGAAAAGTTATTAATGAGAAAGATTGATTTAGTATTATTCAATGTGCAATGGTTGATGTCTAGTATTGCTCTATACCTTTTCTTGCAACTGCCTTCGCGCTCCGATATTCCGCGTTGGGGCGTGACATCACAAAACTATCAACGTATCATCCTTGTGTTCCAGAAAGGATACCTATGTGAATCTTGAATAATCATCTACTATAACGAATCCAAAATTCCTTCCTCCAAGACTTGTGGTCCTTATTGGCCCAAATAAATCAATATGAAGGAGTTCTAAGGGTTTAGAGGTTGTTACTACAGTCTTTGACTTGAAAGATGACTTGGTGTGTTTCCCTTTGCACATGGTCCACAGACACCGTCCATCCTTGTGCTGACCTTTGGTAGACCTTCCACTAGGCTTCTCTTGATCAGCTTTCTCATGCCATCCAAACTGCAGTGGCCCAATCTTCTGTAACACAACTCAGTTGACTGCTCCTTACTTGCTACTAAACAGATATCCTGATCCTTTAATTCTTCCAGGTAAAGTATGTATAGGTTCTTTTCTCTGTTGGCTTCAAAGATGACTGCTCCATCCTTCATGATACTGCACTTGGATTCTTGGAACTTTATCTGATGTCCCGAATCACATAACTGGATGATGCTGATGAGGTTGTGCTTCAGACCTTTGACACATAGAACATCTTCAATGACTGTTTTTCCTTTGCTGCCTACTGAACCACTGCCAATCACAGTCCCTTTCCATTGTCTCCATAGGTGACTGTGCCTTCTTCAGCTTCTAGATGGGAAAACAATCTTCTGTTTCCTGACATATGCCTTGAGCATCCGCTATCCAAATACCATTTGGATGCCCGAAGGTTTCCCTTTTCTTCAGTGTTGGCCATGAGTGCCAAGTTGGCTTCTTCTTCTTCGCTGCTTGAGCTTGGCTCACTGTCTGAGTCACTACTGTTGTCCCAAGCCACTGCCATAACTTTCTTCTTGAATCTTCTTGGTTTTCTTGAACTTTCCTTCTTTCTGAATTCACTTTTCTTAGCTTCGGACATTCTGCTCTCATATGTCCGGGCTTCTTACACTCATAGCATGTAGGCTCAGCTTTCTTTTGATCCTTTCCTTCTGTCTTCTTAAAGTTTTGTTTTCTTGAAATATCTTCTACTGGACTGATACTTTTTCTTCTTTGCTAGTATTCTTGTAGCCTTCTTGATAACATCGCTTCTTCATCTTCGTGTCTTCATTGCTTTCATTATTGTCTGAAAATTCTTCTGATAAGTCTTCTTCAGCTTTGAGTGCGTTGGAGTGCTTCTTTCTACTAGAAGATTCCCCTAACCTTTCCATGTTAATCTCATAGGCCATAAGGGATCCAATGAGTTTCTCTAAAGACATTCTTTTCAAATCATTTGCTTCCTCTATTGCTGTCAACTTGGGTGTCCAAGAGGATGGTAGGGATCTAAGGATTTTTCTACCATGTCTCCCATCTCATAACTTTTTCCTAATCCAGCTAACCCGTTGGTGATGTCTGTAAATCTGTGAACATCTGTGTAATAGTTTCTCCTGACTGCATCTGAAACCTCTCGTACTATGTCACCAGAATGTCTATTCTGGTTTCTTTTACTTTGTCAGTACCTTCGTATGTGATTCTTAGCTTCTCCCACATCTCCATCGCTGATTTGCAGGCTGAAACTCTATTGAATTCTTTCTTGCTAAGTGCACAACATAATATGGTGTTAGCTTTGAAGTTGAGAGATATATTCTTTTTATCATCTTCTGTCCACTTGTCTCTGTTGTTTAGAACAACTAGATCTCCTTCTTCCACTATGGACTATATTTGAAAATCGAATCCTTGTAGGAAGTATTCCATTCTTGTTTCCCAGTAGGTGTAATCTTCTCCGTTGAACAGTGGTGGCCTGTTGACTAACTGACCTTCGGAGTGACCTTGGGCTGCCATTTGATCTTTTCTCTTCAGATCGTTGGATCTTCTTCTTTATCGAAGAGACTAGCTCTGATACCACTTGTTGCCCAGCTAGCAAGCCCAGAGGTGGGGGGGTGAATAAGATTTTTTAAAATTAATGAGTACCTTAAACCTGTTTACAAAACAGTCACACAGAACACACTTCGATGGGTGTTAGAGTTAGTAAAGAAAGATAGTAACCGCAAAGCAAGCACACAGACAACACAGGGAATTATCCTGGTTCGGACCTCCTCTCCACAGGAGTCCTACGTCCAGTCCCTTAGCAACACCTCAGGCTTTCACTACTTAAGGGTACAGTCCCCCTTATGGACCTTTACACACCCAGTCACAGCTGGTCTTCTCTTCACAACCCGAAGAGGACATACACCACCCTGGCTACCACCAGGTCTTCCTTCTACTCGAAGGGAACACACACCCTGGAAACCCCCAGGTCTTCCTTCTACTCGAAGGGAACAAACACAAGAAAAGTGTTAATGAAAATAAGCCCCTAGATCAAGCTTAAACAATGCTAGATCTGAAGCTAAAACTGAGAGGAAAAGATCTACAGTGAGGAACAATCTCAGTTTCCAGAAGCTCTCAAGACTAACACAATGAACGCAGAGAGCTAAGAGCTAGACAATCAGAGGAGTGAGGCTTTGCTCTATCAGAAGCTCGCAGAAAAGCTTGTTAAAGATCGTTGTTGCTGATGCCACGTCTATGGAGCTTCAGTCTTCTTTATATATATATATATATATATATCTTCTATTTGAAATTCGAACGTTGAAAAGACTGTTGTCTCTAGGCTCTCGTTTGCGTTAGACTGCATGGTTCTGTAGAGCTTCTTGTTCAGCAGTCCTTAGCTTTCCATACATGCAACAAGAGAGAGGATCTTCGATGATGTTCGTTATCTTCCGTACTATCCAACATTGTATTGAGATGCGCTGTCAGAGACCTGCACGAATTAAATGCTAAACAATACACGCTAAGCTGTCTCTTGTTGTCAGTCAACGTTAGATTGATTTTATACAGAAGTAGAAGTTCCATTCTGTTCTTCTAAAAAGATGTTTACAGAATAAGCATGAGAATAGAAGATATCGTTTGCATGCACTGCAGTGATACGTTCAGTCATAATAAATGCATGGTTGTCAGAAGGATATACGTGGAGACTTTGACTTTTCAACGTACTCAAATGAGTTCAATATTAAATCGTTATATTCCATGAAATCGTTACCTGCATGACTTATGAAATCGTTATGCAAATAAGTCGTTATCCATGTAAATCGTTGTACACTTATAAGCAAGTCGATGCACATACAATCATTATATAGACAAACGTTATGACTCAATATCGTTATGAGCAAGTTGTCATAGACAAAACGATGTGAGCAAATCGTTGTATATTAATGAATTGTTATGAAAGCAAATCGTTGTTCTCACTTATCAATCGATGTGAGAGCAAATCGTTGTGAATACTTAATGAATCTTTTGAAAGCAAATCGTTGTGAGAGCAAATCGTTGTTCTCACTTATCAATCGATGTGAGAGCAAATCATTGTGAATACTTAACGAATCGTTATGAAAGCAAATCGTTGTTCTCACTTATCGAATCGATGTGAGAGCAAATCGTTGTGAATATTAACGAATCGTATGAAAGCAAATCGTTGTTCTCACTTATCAAATCGATGTGAGAGCAAATCGTTGTGAATATTTAACGAATCTTTATGAAAGCAAATCGTTGTGAGAGCAAATCGTTGTTCTCATTATCAAATCGATGTGAGAGAAAATCGTTGTGAGAGTAATCGTTGATTCACTTATCAATCGATGTGAGAGCAAATCGTGTTCTCACTTATCAAATCGATGTGAGAGCAAATCATTGTGAATACTTAACAAGCGTTGAGAAACTAAATCGATGTGAGGGAAAGGAAAATCGTTACAACATATAGAAAATCGATGTGTACTTAGATAATGTCATCTTTGAACTTGCATTGTACATAGTAAATAATCTACCTTACTTTTTTATTGTCTTGTTATTCTTGATTCATTTCCTGTACTCAAATCTCATAGAAAATATGTAGATTAAATAATATCTTAGTTTTGTTAATCACCAAATAAATATGTAATTAATTTAAATTACATGGGAAAAACCGATCATCAATCTCCCCTTTTTGGTGATGACAAAACTAACAATGAGCATAGATGATCTGAAATGAATCTAAACGAAATTGCGGAAATATAAGAAAATATTTCAGAAGTGCTATATTTTCTCCCCCTTTTGTCATTAAGCAAAAAATATCACAAGGTGATAAAGACAGAGAGAAAAGATAGTGAGAAAACAAGAGAGATATATTTAATTGTCCTGAGGAGTTACAAGGATGTAAAAAGCAGGAGACAAAAGAGAGGCGTGCCGAAGAATAATGGGCAAGGCCTGTCGTTCTTGCTCCTCAAAATAAGCCTGAAACGCCCCAAAAGAAATAGCGTAAGATGGGCCATGTCAGGCAACATCCTTTGAATATGAAGCTGCCGCTGAGTACTCAGAAAATGCCATTCATCGGTGCAAGGGAAAGTTTGTAGGTACTGAATGAACCAAAACTGGTGAACCAAAGAAATTGGTTGATCTGATAGGATAGAATAACTTATTCTGCAGAAGATCTTGCTTCAATGCCACAAACAGTTTGTACCGCTCGACCCACTGAAGATAAGAGTCCTGAACGAAATTGATAGAATTCAGTTCCAAAAATGCTTCAGCTGTGAGAGTAGGCTTGCCGGCCTAAATAAGGAGCTGTTCAAGGCTTCCAATTGAAGAGCTGACTGATTATAGTGCTTTTCCCAGTCAGTGGGAGAAAGCCTTTCACATTCTGACAGCAGAGGAGCAGGACTTCAGAGGAAAATGGCCTAGGTGAAATTCTCTGAAGATAAACCGTGGAAGGATGGAAGTCGACCCTGTTGAGCTGATATCCTTCCCATGACGCGAGCGAATCTCTCAAAGATAACAGGACCTACTGAGGAGTCCATGACCAAGGAATGCAGCTTAGGAAGGAATACAGAGTCTGGATTTGTAGGGTGGCAAAATCCACTTTGAAAGAGCAGTGACTGGTTTTCAATTTTAATGAAGCAACTGCTCCCTGGAACTGACCCAACTGGACTTCAGGTAAGTGTGAAGATATCCGGTAATCATTGAATAACTGAAAGTACCTGATGAGCTTCACTTCCTTTGAAGAAAGGGGCCCAGAGGGATTTGTGATGAATGACAAACCACTCAGAGAGAGTGAGTGGAGAGTCCCTGGGTGGAAAACCTTTCAGACTTTGCAAGAAGATATTTCCTATAGAGAGCTGAGTGCCCTTTGGCCCACTGATCTTCAGATTTGCATTTGCCATTTTGAAGATTTTGGATTGATAGCTTTTGAGAGGTGGTTATAGGGAAGGACAACATTTAGGTGATTAGTCAGATTCGAAAAGGAACACCAAAAATGGTGGCAAGAATACATTTTTGAAGATATTCTCGATAGAGTGGTTTCCCTGATTTTCAATAGTGAGGGAAAACCAAAGAGGAGGAAATTTAGGTTCGGTGGGAAGAGCAAGAGCAGTTAAGAGTTTCCTCTTTTAGAGGGGACTAGAGGAGTCAGTCCTGTGGACATGAGAGGCAACTGACAGAACAGACTGGATGGTGGAGATTTCCAACTCATCCTCAAATTTTTCTAGAAATGGACCTTCGAGTTGAGCACCTTCAGGAATGAAGGTGACAAAGGAAGGAGGAGTAGGAGGATGGAGAAATGTTTGATGAGTAGAAGAAGGTGAGATGGATGGTCCATCTAAAGAAGGAATAGAGGAAGGAAGGCTCAGCAGATGATGAGGCTGGAGGGTCTTCAGAAATGAAAGTAGGTGGTGGAAATGGATGTAGAGGTGGCAGGAGGAGAGGTGGATGGAGATGGAAAGGAGCTGGGGAAGAGATGGTGCGAGGCATGGGTTGTTTGAAGGTGATGGGTGTTGGAGGTGCTGTGGATGAAGAGGGTGGTGAAGGAGGGGATGGGTTGGCAAGAGATGAAGACTCATGGGCCTTGGGGGCAGCTGCAGGCTCTTCTTCTCTGGGGACACATCCTCGGAGATCAATGGACCTGGTGGCCCTGCACTTTCTTCTGCTGGCCTTGGCCCTGATGGCCCTGCATTTCCTTTTGCTGACTTGGCCCTGATGGCCTGCACTGCTAACCGGTTTAGCAGGTGAGTGAGCTGGAGGGGCAGAGATGGATTGCTCCCTCGAAGAGATAAGCTCCTTGACACTGTCGAACTCACCTTTCATCCATCTGCATATTGCTTGAACATTTTAAAATCATCTCTCAAGCTGTGTACTCAGTGGACAAGGCTCCAATCTCGTTAGCTGCTGAGGCTTGTTTACTGATAATAGACTGAATATCAGATTGAATAGAAGAAAGAGCTGCGCTTTGCTCATTCAGTCTTTTAACAATGGGCTTCAGATTAACCTTTAGCTGATTCTTCTTTGACCTCTTATGTGCAATTCTTTTCCTTTTGCACTTGGCCTTCACTGGGCTCCACGAAACTATCATCCTCTTCATTGATTAAGGGAACACTTCCAATGTCTCCCCCTGAGGAGCTGTTTGCTCATCAACTCTTGCTCCCCCTGAATGGGAGCATCATCCACAACTATATCATCATGAGTTACTTCTTGCTCCCCCTGACTAGGAGTCCTCCATAACTATCTCATCAGTGTGGCCTGATGCCACAGCTTCTTGTGCTGCTGGTTTACTTGATTGCTCAGGCTCCCATGAGTGCTAGGGATAGATTCTAGCACATCTTTGAGAATAGATGCTACAACAGTTGTGGGATAGACTGCTCCAGAGTTTCCGCAGCTGGCACAATGTTTTCTAAGGGAATTTCTTCAATTAAGCTGCCAGAAACCAAGGATTCTTCTACTCTGACTTCTGCTGTGGTTGCTTCTTCCGCTGTTGCTGGTGCGGCTGCTGATTCTACTGCTGTTGCTGGCTCTTCTTGGACATCTTGGGCTTCGCCAATGATGGCCTCACCCTCAGTCACAGAAGTTTGGTCCAAATACCATTAACCAAAGAGAATCCGCTCTTCTTCATATTTATGTTGCGGATAGCTTGTCCCATTTTTTCTAACACTTCACCAGACAAACTAATGCCAAAATGTGAAAAACTTTGGTGAGTAGATGTGCATATGGTAGGGACACATTCAACTTGTTTTTCTTGTCCCAAAGCTGAGCAGATGCGAACTTCATCCTTTCCAAAATAACTTCTACCATATTTATTTCTTGATTCTGGATGGTCCAGTACATCATGTCTGAATCTGCCCTGGTACAAGTTGAGAACGTGGCACTCCTAGGGACCAATATTTGATAGATAATAAAATGTAGTAAACGGTTGAAGGCATTCATTTGGTTGATATCCAACTTCCCATCCTTAAGCTTGAACTCAGAACCAACAATCCCTAACCCCTTTGCCTGGGGGTCCACAGTGTGTACCCCACTGTGACCGGATGTGCAAACTCCAAATAAGGACTCCAAGAGTCCATGAGTGATCTTAATCTGAGTACCTTGACAGATGATGTCAAGGACCCATCTTCTTCAGTCTTCAAGCATATGTAAAAGGCCTTCACAAGTAGGGTAGCTTACCTCTGATAGAGTAGCAATCTTGGACCATTTCATCCTTTCCATTGCTGCAATCACATGCCCATTCCCTTTTCTGTAAATCTGTAACGTCACTGCTTTGTTTCCACAAACCTTGATCTTCACCGAGGTGAATCTTTCTTGCTGCTCTTCTGTGAGAAACTCAGCC
Source organism: Colocasia esculenta (assembly GCA_014218235.1). Classification (NCBI taxonomy): domain Eukaryota; kingdom Viridiplantae; phylum Streptophyta; class Magnoliopsida; order Alismatales; family Araceae; genus Colocasia; species Colocasia esculenta. Next base: position 98,056,850 of record CM024758.1, on the reverse strand, counting down.
TGTAGCCCCCGATGCCGCCGGAAACACAGAAGCAGCCATGGATTTGAACGAGGAAAGTTTCTGGAGGGTTGAGATGAAGAAAGGAACAGAAACACTCAAGAGATTTTTCGCGGGAAGGAGATGGAGGCTTGAAATTTTGGAGAGTCGATGCCGGAGTCGTTAGGTTATCGCCTCAGGGAGGAGGAAGGAGACGAAGGCGGGAGACGAATCGTTGCCACACAGATTTCGATATAAAAGCGACAAAAATAAAGTGCGGATGACACCCTCATATTCTCAAATGCTTCTGTGAGACACTTGCGTAGACTAATGGCCTTTCTAAAGAACTATGTGGAGGCGTCAGGACAACTATTAATAAGCAGAAAAGTTCCTTCTAGTTCTCCTCAAACCAAGGATAGCCTCCTGCAAAAATCAGCAACACGGACGGGTTTTTTCCAATGCCAAGCTACCATCAAATACTTGAGAGTTTCCATCTATACTGGTCGTCAGAAGCCTACCCACATTGACAATATAATCTCCAGGACGGTCAAGAAATTGCAAGGGTGGAAAACTGAACTCCTATCCACTGGGGGCAGGCTCATACTCATACAACATGTGTTGTCCGCCCTCCCCATATACACCATGAACGTGTTACCTATCCCGACAACTGTTGTGAGAGCATTTCATAGACTTCTTGCAAATTTTTTCTAGGGGTCTTATGAGGGCTCCCCTAAGAGGCACTGGAAGAACTGGAATGCCATTGCTCAACCGAAGGACAGTGGGGGCCTGGGTGTTCCAAATCTGAACCATATGCAAATTCTTTCAGAACTATGATGCTATGGAGGGCCTTATCAACAACTTCCTCTGGCTAGATTCTTCAGAGGTAAACACCTTTTCAATTGCCATTACTCCGAAGCTCATTTCCCTTTCATGTGGCTGCAGACAGGAAGCTTTGGCAACAAGCTGCCCAGATTATTCACACGAACCACAGAATCATCTCTATGGATAGCAGATCTGAAGCCTATTTTTGGTTTGATGTCTGGACGGGGAAGATGCATCTTAAATAGTTTATCCCTGAAGATATATGGACTGATATGCCGAATAAGGACAGCACAATTGCGCAAGCCTTCAGTGACCCGGTGAGCATTCAGCTGCAGACTGCTCTCAGGCATTGCCCCAGGCATCTTCTGTCTCATTTTCTGACCACTACAGAAACTAAGGATTCCTGGATCTGGTGTTCCACTCGAGCGGTCAGTTCTCCACAAAATCAGTCCGCCTCCTCCTCAAACCTGAAACATCTAAGCAGGGACTGTCTTGTGGTCTCCCTACATTCCACTCAGTGGTCCATTCTACTATGGCGTATGGCAGTGAATTCAGTCCCAGTTGATGAAATCGTTAAAGGTAAAGGTGTCCCCTTGTGTTCTATGTGTTCCTTCTGCAAAGAACACCACGAAGAAGTGCCCTACACTATTTTTTCAGAAGTAGTATTGCTAATGAGGTGTGGTCTGAGCTGTCACCTCTTCTGTAGTTCACCAACATGGACGTTCCGTTGTGGCTGATGGAATAAACTCATTCCTAACAAGTCCAGAAATCAACACCAATGCTGGCCGTTAATTCGCTGCACCTTTATGGCGGTCTTGTGGGAAATTGGTGCAGTCGAAACACGGTCGTTTCCAGAATCAGAAAATGGCAGCCAAACACATCCTACACAGGAGTATGCTCTCTATCCGCGCCATCTGCACTTCCTTTAATTTCCAGAAAATTCCACAACCGTGGTTAACTGCCCTTTGTCTGAATGAAAGTGAGAAGGATATTCTGAAAGCTAAAACCCCTGCTATTGTCCGTTGGCTCACTCCACCGCCAGGGAGACTAAACTGAATGTTGATGGCGCTTTCAAGGGGACCTCCGAAGAAGCTGGGGGGGGGGGGGGGGTGGAATCCTCCGCGATCACGAGGGTAACATGTAACGGACCGGGGTATTTATGCCCATTAAGGCTCCATATCCAGATCCGCCTCCCGGGAACGGACCGAAGTCTCGCAAGGGATATCTCCCACACGTGTCCAGTAAGAGTATAAAAGACAAACCACAAGAATTAAGACACAAGAAAGTACATGTGCTCATATCTGTCCACAATTTGTACAACTGTCCCATTACATTAATACATGTCCAATTAAAAAGTACAACTACCTGGGGCATACCCTGAGGGAGCACAAGCTCAAACACACTAACTACTACACTACTGCTGGTGGTACAAGTCTGTCACAACACGCTGCAAGACAAACCACGGCAAGCCTGAAAAGAACTGTAGGGGAGTGAGCCTCAACAAGTCACTGGCTCAGTAGGGGATACCCAAACAACACTGTAACCACACACCTCAACCCCAATGGGTCTCACTGGCAACAACAATAGCCAAACCATTTCATGCTCACATCATTACAATAAATAACAATTGAACATGCTCATGATAATAAACATAAAGTCCTCAGAAGAAAAGTAGGACTACATGACTAACATAATATCATTAGTCAGCCCAACTACTAAAGTGCCTAAACCACAGTCTCACTGGCACACTGATACAATAAGTAGTTGTCTAGACTATAAGCCACACATGCAAGACACTGCCTAAGCTGCAAGCTTCACAGGCAAACCTCAAACACCTGAGTAACAGGACTGCTAACAAAGAGCTGGTCCTTTATACTCCAACCCTCACTACGTCGAAACTACACACAAGGTAATAGGACTAGCTATCACGAGCCAATCCATTACACTAAAACTATAATTGGAATCATACCCAAGAAGTAGGACTCAACAAGTGGAAGGTCTCGTACGGCCTCCACAGAGCACAGCTCTACTAAACACAATATGCCTAGGCCACAAGCCTCATCGGCAAATTACCCCAAAGGTAATAAATTAATAATCACAAACTAATCCACAATAAATTATAAACAAAGATCTACTTAAAATAGATAAGATACAAACAGTGACAGGTCAAACCACAAACCTCCACAACACACAAGTACCCGGAAAGGTAGTACATAATGTACCACCATAAACTACAAGGTAACCCACGAAGAGACAAGTACCTACTACTCTGAGGTACCACAACCCAAACATCTAAACTAGGGTACAAGTAGGTGATAAACACACACTGAACCACATTTATATTATGCTACCATTTAGGTACAACATTACAGGTAAAACTTCAACCGGCAAGTTACACAAACCATAACTCAGTCACAACTGTGCCAACACCAGGGCACACCTCGAACTGGTCAAACCTCGACCACGAGTCACAAACTCACAAACCACGACGAATAGCAAAGCACGAGTCGGAAGGGAACGACGTCACCACAACCACAACTGGAGCTAACAAAGCACGAGTCGCGAAGAACGTCACCACCACACGGGAACGGACTACTGGCTGATCAGGCCAGTATCCAACCCGGACAACACAACACAAGAACAACCTCTCAGCCTCGCAGTCATGGACGAAAGGTCCAACTGCCGCTCCACAAGAAAGAAGTCAAACAACTGTGGAGACCAACCAACACCACACCTGCAGACACACAGCTACAGGCCCATGCCTGGCACCTCTAGAGTCTCTGGCCGGAGCACTCTAAAGTGAGGCACTGGAAAACAGGACTAGCTGGGGACCAGTGTCGACTACTGGTGTCCGTACCCCAAACTACGAGCGCGCTACAAGCGACTACACACCCACACAAGCCGCTGCCCTACTGTCGTCTTTCCCTCAGCCGGACGTACAACTCAAACTCAGGAGTGAGGGTGTCCAGGAAGACGACACAGACCTCAACAGTACAACACAAGTACCGGGACAAAACCCGAGCACAGCGAACACACGTGCCTGGCTCACAAAGAACCTGGGGTACCCGACTAGAGAGGCATTTCGGAATAGGCGCCGGACCACCACACTCGGCAAGCTCAAACCACGATACTTACACAAACACTTTCTGTTACCGATCACGGTACACAAATCACCATTAAAGATAGCTTGTCCTAGTCACCCTGTGACTCACAAGCTAACTTGCACAACTACACATACTAACCATATTAAAAATAACACCGCAGTTTGTCATTGGTCACACGGTGACCTCCACTGCCACACTAAACATAATAGCACGATCACACTTAATAATCCATCTAGGATAATTCACAAGAAATCCTAAAGGATCATAGAAACCTCCTCATCGCAATACGCAAACTGACCTCACTAATTATTAATCACAATAACGCACGGTATGCCATGAACATATAAATCATATGCATGGCATCTAAACCTCGTAGATGTCACGTATATAATACCTCACGATGATACATCACACATTATCTATATAAACAAGTTGTCCAACACATGGACAATATGCACATACTTAAACCTCTACGTGCACCACACATTATTCACGTAAAACATGCCCATTACATGAGCAGTATGCTCCAAGAGCATAACAAATGCACTGGCTCACACCGGTCATCGCCATGAACACACAAACACGTAATATTCATAACCAGAAAAGTTACGTAAACCACACTGCATGGATACATGCACAAGTTGGCGGCAACATCGACTGCCGCTTATAGGAAGTAGACGACAAGCGATCTAGCCGTTTATATCCCGGCTGATGAGCTTGGCGAAAACGATGTTGACGCCAAGTTCTTCGCCACTAACCCTGCAGAAACCCTAAACCGAATCTACAGGTTTCCCACCATTTAAACTACAGAAAACCATATAAAAGCAGTTCCTTTAACATACCAGAACCCGAAACCACCCATTACAACATGCTTCATTCGCTAAATTACTCAAACCACCCATTAACCCACATGGTGCAACTTAATCCGAAAATACAATAAAATGCTGGTTCAAGTAATTAAGTCGTGTTTTAATGTTTCTATCGAACTAACTGAGTTCGTCCCTACCTTAGAAACGCATTAAACTCCCGAAGAACCTTGAATCACGCTGAAACCCGAGAAACGTCCCACGAACACCGCGCTCCAATCCGTCATTCCCCGCCCGATCTGCAGCTACCACGCACACCACAGCCTTCCCACGAGCTCCCGCCAACCGCCAGAACTCGCGAAGAAACTCAAGGGTGAAGGTGGGGGAAGAGGAAGGGAGAGAGAGAGGAAAGAACAGGGCTCGGGTCTGCCATAAAAACACAGGCATGTCAGGTTAACGTCAACCCTTGGGCCGTTTAACCAGACCGCCACAACTAGACGTCCTTAAAGCTTGACGCCAAGTTCAACAGTCGACGTCCTTATCGATGGACGCCAACACACTGCTGGTGTCCAGCAAGCTAAACACCAACACAAACTCAAAACCAAACTTGGTAAGGGTCTAATAAGAAACACACAACACTAATGGGCCTCACATTGGCCACCAAACCCACTAAACTTGGATCCACGGGGATCCGGAAAAACGCGCGACGTTACATAACATGTGCTGCGCCTTTGCTAAGGCATACCATGATTTAAAACTCCAGTCTTGCTGCAGAGGCCATTGCACTTAGGGATGACATTTCTATGTGCTGCAGAATGGGTGTGTCTGAGGTGTTGGTTGAGACAGATTCTCTTCAGCTCTTGCAAATTGTGACAAGGCAGTTGGCTTGCCCCTGGGATCTTTCTTATATCTTGCAAGATATTGCTGCCATGACAGAGAAGATCAAGACAGAAATTAATCATGCCCCTCGGGAATTAAACAAAGTAGCGGACTGCTTGGCAGGTTTTGCTATTTCTTGCACTAACCCTGTCACCTGGGTCTTTTGGGCCGACCTCCCATTGATGTTAAGGAACTCTACCATTTGGATAAGGTAGGGTTCCCTCCCATTAGGCCCTAACCCATTCATGTACTCCTCCCCCACCCTCATTTCTCCCACTACATATATGAAAAATCACCCTCTAGCCCCTTGGGGAAGGTAGTAGCCATCTCACTATGTGAAGACGCCTCTACCTACTCCTTTTGGTTTCGGCTACATTCAAAAAATAAATAAAAAATAAAGTAACTTTTTGAAGCTGGAGACGCCATAGTGGCGGAAAATGATAGAATGACCAGTTCAATAGAAATACACTTTATAAGATACCGAACAGTCAAGAATATTAAATAGAGGGGCAATAGTTGGAATTTTGCTCAAATTTGAGGAGGAAAAAAAAATAAAAGACGTTCTGAGAATTAATATTTCAGTTTTAACCAGATAATTCTTTCACAATTTACACATGCCTAATTCCCTTCTAAGAGAAGTAAATCTCTCTTCAGGTAGGGCCTTTGTGAAGATATCTACTAACTGATTATTGGTATCAATAAAGGAAATATCTATGTTGCCATTAGCTACATGATCATGAATGAAATGATATCTAACCTCAATATGCTTTGTTCTTGAATGCTGGACTGGATTCATGGTTAAATTTATGGCACTGGTGTTGTCGCATAACAATGGAATTGTCTTGATATGTAGCCCATAATCTCAAGTTGTTGCTTGATCCATAGGAGTTGTGTACAGCAGCTTCCAGCAGTCACGTACTCAGCTTCAGCTGTAGACAGTGCTACTAAATTTTGCTTCTTTGAGGACCATGATATCAGACATCCTGCAAGAAATTGACAACAACCACTGGTGCTTTTTCTATCTATTTTGCATCCTGCATAGTCAGCATCAGAGTATCCTACCAAATTGATTTGACATGATTTTGGATACCAAAGACCTAAGTCAAGTGTTCTAGTTAAATATCTAAAGATTCTTTTAACTGAAATTAAATGAGATTCTCTTGGGTCTACCTGATACCTAGCACACATGCATACGCTAAACAATATATCAGGTGTACTGGCAGTTAAATAAAGTAGGGAGCTATCATACCTCTGTAGATCTTTTGATCTACTTTCTTACCATCCATGTCACTGTCCATCCTTGTTGATGTGCTCATAGGGGTTGACAGTGGTTGGTATTTTCAAATCCAAACTTCTTAAGAGTTCTTTGGTGTATTGGCTTAACAGGTGTGGGTGCTATCTTTTCCTGCTTGATTCTCAATCCAAGAAAGTAGTTGAGCTCCCCCATCATACTCAACTCAAATTCTCCCTGCATAAGCTTCTCAAAGTACTTGTAAAGAGATTCATCAGTAGAACCAAATATTATATCGTCTACATAAATTGTACAAGTAATATATGTTTGACTTTAGATTTGATAAACAGTGTACTATCTACTTGACCTCTAGTAAAGCCATGATTCAATAAAAATGAGCTAAGCCTTCATACCAGGCCCTAGGTGCTTGTTTCAAAACCATATAAAGCTTTGTGTAATTTAAATACATGATTCGAAAATTCAATATCATCAAAACTCAGAGGTTATTCTACATAGACTTCCTCTTGATAAAGCCATTTAGAAAAGCGGATTTGACATCCATTTGACATAATTTCAAATCTAATGCATATGCATATGCAAGTAGTGTGACGACCCTCATTATACCGGTACGGTTATACCAACCCACGTCGGTATAGTGAACGTTATCACAGTGGGGCATTTACCCAAACAATAACATACGATTGAGATGCTCATAAATATAAATACAGAGTAGTGGAAGTAAAAGAACAAGGTCTTTCATTTCATCATCCACATTAACATACATGCTTCAAATGACAATTTAAAGATAACTAAAGTCCACATAAAGAAGTACTAAATTCAAATACATAGTTGTCCACGAATTACATAGCGTTTCTATTACAATGCCTCACAATACATACTATGAAATCACAAAATGTCACAAGTGAACTCCAAAGAGCTAGTCTCCATGCTCGGAGTCACTCTCCACTGCCTCCTCTAACGGTGAAGCGTCCCAACTAAACCTGTACGCCGAAGCAAGTAATGAGTCTAAAAGACTCAGCAAATAACACCACACATATCATACATGCATATATCATAGCAGGTTTTCATCCAAAGTCACAAGACAAAACATGTAGCATGCTTGACATCAATAAGAGACAACCTATCATGGTAATTCTACCAAATTAAACACATGGTTCATGATTTCAGATTTTCCAAAATAAAACGTCCTATCACATGCTTTCTACTTATTCCATCACATAAAGGTTTTACCTCCAATTAAGCAAATCATGAGAGCAACCAAACATGGTGTGCTTACATACATGAAATGAGATCTTCCTATCAGGGTTTCTACACATTCTTGCACATGCACATTGTCGTTTTATACACTTTTAGCTTGCTGTTTTGACATGAATTAGAAATTCACAACCAATCACATGAGAGCTACAATCTCAATTAACTATATCATGGTGGCGCTTAAACATGGAAACGTTTACACAAGCAAGAAATGCTACTAGCATGGTTCTACGCATTTGTACACATGTAAATATTTCATAACTACAATTAGGTTGCTGTTATGACACGAGTTTAACATTAACGTATCATGGATCACCATTTCATCATCTAACAAATTAGTTTCACATGTTTGCACAATTTCTTCATTCACATAGTTCACTTTTTACACATTGCACATTTACACATGTTCACATTACACAACTTACACATGTACACATTCACATTTTTCACACTTTAGTGCCGTGACACATAGTCCAAACCACCATTAGAAGGACACATACACATCACATACACATAGACGCCACCTAGGCAATACAGTGACGACTCTTGGACTGCGCAGACCGGGAGAACAAGTCTCCACCCTAACCAGTGGTACTTGTCCACCTCCAGGATTTCATCCTAATACCCTAGGATCATAACACATTGAACCTTCTCATGGGGACTTTTCCATGATACGGTTCCACGGCCTCTATGGAAGCAGTGTCACACTTGGCATAGTCTTACACATTACACATACCGATTTTATACACATTTACACAAGACATCCTCACATCTTTACATTCTCTCTCTCACACACATGGCTCTGTTTTCCCTAGCATGATGCTACTGATAACAGGGATTAACATTCACTAACTTGCATTAATCAGGTTGGAACAACACATCATTAAGTCATATTCATGATAACATGCATTTATCACATTTTTCACATGAAATTTTCATAACACACTTTGCAGTCATCAGAATAGCATGAAAATTTAACCACATACTCATTTCAGGTTTATAATCTTACATGAAATTTTCCAGATTTTTCAGAGTTGACATATATTTTCAGAAATTGAAACATTCAGCCTCATATTATCCATAATTCAATTCCACACTGAACACAACATGAATAGCAGATTTAACAGACCTCAACCCTGAACCCAACATATACCTTATCACAGAATTTTCCTCCGAATTTATTACCCAACACACAATTTACTGGAAATTTCACAAACCCTACGCATGTTTTCTATTTCAGAACAAAATTTTACAGTAAATCATACGAGCATGGAGAACTTTCAGAAATTGCAGGGCACAGACTGACCACTACACACATGGTTCATAAAATTTAGGGCACCCAAATTCCTCACAAGTTGCACAAACAGAAGCTAACATGATCTAGGATTTTATCATACATGCATTTTTCATAATTGACACCCTTCACACCAATTTCAGAAATTGTAAGGACCTCACCACACATACCACCATTCATAATACATATCATAGTACGGTTGCCATATATCCTCATGCGAGAACCTCGAAAATTATCATATAGAAGGAGAGAACAGCTCACTGTTCTGTCCTGACGATCTTAACGGCATAGTCTGGCCGTTAATTGAGCTTAACGGCAACATCGTTGGCCGTTAATGAAGAACTTGACGGCAATGGATCTTGCCGTCAAGTTCAGGTCTGTGCAGAAATACAGACCCGAGCTCCAATTACAAGAAGAATGTGGGATCCAGAACTCGATTTAAAATCTGTAAAAATAACAAAACCCCACTAGACATCTACATGGACGAAATGTGAGGGTTACTTGCCTTTAAACAAGTCTCCAAAGGGATTAAAATGGTGGTGAAGCTCTCCTTGGGCAGTCCCAAGAAGCCTCCACAAATGCTCTCCTCGGGTTCTAGGTGGGTGTAGAAGCTAAACCGCGGCTGGGGAAGTCTTCCCCGATGTTCTAGCTACCCTCCTGATGCAGTAGGTCGCTGGATGAAGCCTTGAATCGCCAGATTGAAGCCTCCAAAGTTGAGTCTTTGTGCAGCTCCGAGCTAGGGTTTTCTCTATCTCTTGAAAGAGGTCAAGAGAGATTTTCTGGTGTAGAAGGGGTGTGGTTTATAGCAGAGGGGTTTGGGGAACCCCGGAGTGGTGATGTGAAAGCCTGCTAGCCGTTGGGGACATCTCCCCAATGGCTGGGCTTGCTTGCCCCCGGAGTTTCGGGGTCTGCAATGCATGCAGGTCAGAGATCTTAACGTCCACATCCATGGACGTTGGCTTAAGTATTGGCGTCCATCGAAGTGGACGCTGACTCAGCATGGACGTCCATCCATGTGGACGCCAATTGGGTCCTTCGGCCAGAACTCAAAACATGCAGAAACCATGCCTAACTTATACCTATGTGCATGCCATACATATACTATCATGTACACACTACCATCATGCAATTCATACATTATTTACAACTAATTATACACATGCACACATAAGTATAACTAGTTAATACATACGTAGATATGTACAATCTATGCATACACAACATGAATTATTTACACGAAATAAAATAATACAACAAAATTCGAGGGCCTTACACCCTCTCCCCTTAAAAAACTTCGTCCTCGAAGTTTAAACAAAACTACTCAAACAAACGGGGATACTTCTTCTTCATCGCATCCTCAAGCTCCCAAGTAGCCTCCTCTCGCGAGAAGTTCCACCATAGAACTTTCACCGACGCAATACTCTTGTTCCGGAGATGCTGAACCTTCCGGTCAAGAATAGCTACTGGTTGCTCCACATACGACAAATCTGGCTGAATCTCCACTGGCTCATGACTAATCACATGAGATGGATCTCGGACATACTTCCTGAGCATAGAAACGTGGAAAACAAGATGAACACTAGCTAAAGCTGGGGGTAAAGCTAGCTCATATGCCACGCTGCCCAATCGTCTGAGAATCTCATACGGGCCAATGAATCTAGGGCTCAACTTACTATGCCTGCCAAATCTGACGACACCACGAGTAGGTGATATCTTCAAGAAGACATGATCACCCACCTCGAACTCCAAATCCTTCCTCCTGTTGTCGGCATAGCTCTTCTGCCTATCCTGCGCCGCAACAAGCCTCTTCCTGATAAGCTGGACGTTATTCGAAGTCTCCTGAACTAACTCCGGACCGATCAGCTGCCTATCACCGGTCTCCTCCCAACATAAAGGAGATCTGCAAGGCCTACCATACAACACCTCAAATGGAGCCATACCAATACTCGCATGAAAGCTGTTGTTGTATGCGAACTCCACTAGAGGTAAATGACGCTCCCAATCATCCTTCCAATCCAGCACACACGCTCTCAACATATCCTCGAGCGTCTGGATAGTCCTCTCAGACTGTCCATCTGTCTGGGGATGAAACGCCGAACTGAGCTTCAGCTCCGAACCTAAAGCATCCTGAAGACCCTTCCACAGTCTCGAAGTAAATCTCAGATCTCGATCCGAAATGATCGACTTCGGCACACCATGCAATCTAACCACACTACTAACATACAATCTAGCTAAACTCTCAACCGACTGCTTCTTCTTCATAGGTAAGAAATGTGCAGTCTTCGAGAATCTATCTACGACTACCCAAATCGAGTCATTGCCCCTTCTAGATCGAGGCAAACTCGAAACAAAATCCATAGTGACAGCTTCCCACTTCCACACTGGGATCTCCATCCTTTGCATAAGGCCAGATGGTCGCTGCCGCTCGGCTTTCACTTGCTGACACACTAGACATCGGGACACATAATCCGCCACATCCCTCTTCATGCCGGACCACCAAAATGATCTCTTCAAATCCTGGTACATCTTAGTGTTACCCGGATGAATAGAGAATCTCGACCTATGAGCCTCCGCTAACACATGCTCGCGGACATCTACCAAATCAGGGACGCAGACGCGATGATGAAACCTAATCACACCATCCTCATCACGAGCAATGCCCGCCTTGCCCACTAACTCTAGGAGTCTAGGGTCGGCCTTCTGTTGCTCGATTACCTCATCCAATACTGAGGATCTAAGGGATAACTGAGCTACAAAAGCCTGGCATAACGATGGCTCTAACTCAGTCAACGCGCAAGCCGCATCCTCCAACATCTTCCAGTCCTGCTGGAGAGATGGTCTCTTCCTACTCAGAGCATCCGCTACGACATTCGCCTTTCCAGGATGATACTGAAGGTCGAAGTCATAGTCCTTCAAAAACTCAATCCATCTTCTCTGCCTCAGGTTTAATTCCTTTTGGGAGAAAAGATACTTCAAGCTCTTGTGGTCGGTAAACACCTCAAATCTGACACCATAAAGATAGTGCCTCCAGATCTTTAGTGCATGAACCACTGCTGCGAGCTCCAAATCATGGGTCGGATAGTTCTTCTCATGCTCCTTCAACTGACGAGAAGCATAAGCCACTACCCTTCCTTGCTGCATTAGCACACAGCCTAAGCCAATCCGAGACGCATCCGTGTAGATAGCAAAACCCTCTACACCGCTCGGCAAGATTAACACCAGAGCTGACGTGAGCTTAGTCTTCAACAATTGAAAACTACTCTCACACTTCTCGAACCAAACAAACTTCACTCCCTTTCTGGTGAGCTGAGTCAATGGGGCGGCGATGGATGAAAATCCCTCAATAAATCGCCGATAGTAACCAGCCAAACCAATAAAACTACGAATCTCCGAAGGGGTCATGGGAGTCTCCCAATCCATAACTGCCTGGACCTTTGCTGGATCAACTGCTACACCAGCACCGGAGATAACATGCCCGAGGAAATGAACCTCGCGCAACCAGAAATCGCACTTGCTGAATTTAGCATACAGCCTGTGCTCACGAAGGACCTCTAACACTACCCTCAAATGCTGACGGTGTGTGGCCTCATCCGGAGAGTAGACCAGCACATCATCAATAAACACCACAACAAAGCTATCTAAATAAGGCCTAAACACCCTGTTCATGAGATCCATGAACGCTGCAGGGGCATTGGTCAATCCGAAAGGAAGAACCAAAAACTCATAATGCCCATAACGGGTTCTAAACGCCGTCTTGGACACATCCTCACTCTGAATCCTCAACTGATGATAACCAGATCACAATCAATCTTAGAAAAGACTGATGCATCTTGCAACTGGTCAAACAAATCATCAATACGAGGTAAGGGATACATGTTCTTCACTATCACTTGGTTCAGCTTTTTGTAGTCAATGCATAACCTAAGTGACCGTCTTTCTTCTTGACGAATAATACAGGTGCGCCCCAAGGGGAAACACTAGGGCGAATAAATCCCTTATCTAGCAACTCTTGCAACTGCCTCCTTAACTCGGCTAACTCTGCAGGTGCCATCCGATATGGAGCCTTTGAGATAGGAGAGGTGCCCGGAAGCAACTCTATGGTGAACTCTATCTCTCTATCCGATGGCAAACCAGACAAATCATCGGGAAAGACGTCTGGAAAATCCTGCACTACCTCGATCTCCGCAAGAGTAAGTGACTCATCAGCCTCTGGTACTAATACCACGCTGGCAAGAAAAGCGTCACAACCCTTGTTTACCATGCACATCGCCTTCATGGCAGAGATGACCAACTTTCCCGCCACGTTCCTTGGCAAGGGATGAGAAAACTCGTCCTCACCAGGAATGCGGAAAACAATCCTCTTCCCACGACAATCTACTAACGCATAGTGCTCCTCTAGCCAATCCAGACCAAGAATAGCATCAAAGTCCTTCATCTTTAGCAAGAAGAAACACCCTTCTAAGACCCTATCCTCGCTGCACACAGGTAACGACGGAATACACTTCCTAGTCGATACCGTACCCGCAGGTGTGTGCACAGACAAAGGGACTTCTAAATCCTCAGACTCTACGCCTGACTCTAGAGCTAACTGCCTAGCGAACCGCTCGGAAATGAACGAGTGAGTGGCACCCGTATCAAACAAAACCCGAGCGTGCACACCTAGAAGTAAAACCGTACCTTCGGTGACATGCTCCGCCTGCTCGGCGTCCTCTCGTGCTAGGGCAAACACTCGAGCTGGGGCTCGAGGCCTTCCTGGTCTTCCTGTAGCTGGCACTGCTGCTGCTACCGCTGCTGGGGCTGGAGCTCCACGCTGGACTCCCTGCTAAAGTCTCGGACAATCTTTGATCTTGTGGTCGCTGCTCCCGCACTTCAAGCATCTACCCGCTACCAACCAACACTCGGAACCACCGTGTGTCTTCCCACAATGGGGACACTCCTTCTTCACACCAGGGGAACGTACAGAAGGTACCTGAGTACTGCCGACTGCCACTGGTCGCTGCTGTGTCTGATACACCGCTTTCTTCTTGTCCTGTCGCTGGAACGTAGCTGCAGGTCTCTTCTGCGAAGCCTTCTTCTCTTCATGGTATTGCTCCATCTCACCCTCCTGCCTACAGGCAGCGCTAAGGGGCTCGTCCAAAGTACGATGGTCAAACGCTACTAGCCTCGTCCGCAGTGATGGCTTTAGGCCCATCACGAACTTCTTTGTCTTTCTGCGCTCCTCTGTCACGATATGAGGTGCATATTTAGATAGTTCTGCAAACCTTGCCTCATACTCGAGCACGGTCATGGAGCCTTGAGTCAAAGAGAGGAACTCCTGCTCCATCCGATCTTGAATATGCTCGGGGACGAACTTGGCCCGAAAGAGCCTCACGAACTCGTCCCAAGCAACATCAATCGCGCCGTCCTCAAACCGTGTACGTAGTAATGAAGCCCACCATACATCAGCTCTTTCCTGCAGTACACCGTTCATAAGCACCATTTAAACGGGTCTAACTTAATAGAACGTACAACACACAAAACTAACACATACCTGTAGCATATAGGTGTCTAAAGTAACCTTATCCTCATCTGCACACCTAATAGCTCGAAAGATCTTTTCAATCTCCCTCATCCAGCTCTCAGCTAGTAATGGATCGCTCTCCCCTTAAAAGAGGGTGGCAGCATCCTCTTGAATCTTTCCATGATGGAAGGTCCACCATGGTCCTGAGCTGGAACTTGAGCCTGCTACATCCAACAACAATTAATACACATTCAACATAACATCATGCAATTAAATAACACAGGCTACTAGTTGTTTCATTATTCTAACCTGATCCTCCAATTGAGCCTGGAGTGCAGCCTGGGTGTGGGCCTGCGTCTGCATGGCCTGCACCAAACCTTGCATGAAAACTCCATAATCCACGGGCGGCGGTGGGGAAGTACAGGACCCTGTGGTGCCGGGGCCTGCTGCTCAGTCCGCTCCTCACGTCTCGGCTCTTCCTCACGGGCTGGCGCTCCGCCACGCCTACCTCTCGAAGCCATGGCTGCAATAAATTTCAGCCACCATTAGAGCTACGTTACTTTATTCCTAACCATTTCCTTATCTATTTTTCATTCATTATTAATCAATTCTACATATGTGTGTAGACACCCATTTCTGACCCATAAGTCGAGCAAAATCCCTTGTCGTATCATTGATGCCCCGCGTTGGCTCATCATCGTCAAGCTGGCTTTCTCCGATCATGACATCATTTCTATTAGTTCATCTCCCTGGAGGACCCTTCCTGGTCAAATCAATCTCTTTCACTATAACTCTCTAAGTTAAGAGTCCGATATTTCATTCCGAAGGCTGTGCATGGTTGATTGGACACATTACGTGCCAAAATGCAGAAAAAACCAGAAGACGACAGGCCCTAGGTCGCCTTCCTGAAAACGACAGCCTCTATGTCGCCATCATAATCCCATATTTTAAATCCTCAAAAATCGAAAATGACTTAAGTCACCTTCCATATGAGGAAGGCGACATATCGAGGAGTCACATTCAGGAAGGCGACACTTAGGCCGTCGCATTCTGGACCTTAAACAGGAAACTCAATCCGAAGCCAACTTGGACACATGCTATTGATGGAAATTGCATGTTTTGGACGTCCAAATCACGTCCAAATCCTCTCAAATTTGGAGGAGGTCTTCCTAACATGTCCCTTTCCGAGTTCTAATAGCCCTTGCACAGCCATACTTACCCAGAGTCGGACTACTTCCCATTATTCCCCTCAGACCCGAGTTGGGAATAATCACCCATAAGTACCTCGTCTCTGCATCTTTTTGGGCAAGGTCGGAGTCATTAGTTCGCTGAGCAAGAGAGCTTCACCTTCCACAAAGAGAGTTC
Organism: Colocasia esculenta; assembly: GCA_014218235.1. NCBI lineage: Eukaryota > Viridiplantae > Streptophyta > Magnoliopsida > Alismatales > Araceae > Colocasia > Colocasia esculenta. Next base: position 98,040,598 of record CM024758.1, on the reverse strand, counting down.
TCCCTCCAGACGATCAGCAAGAGCCCTCCAAGGGTTTTCCCAGCGGCTACACAATCTCTTCTTCCCTCTCCTCTTTATTTCATTGATTTCATGCATGCATAGCTTCGTTTTCTTTCTAGCTTAGCATTAGACCACGACACACACACCCTTTCTTAACACCCACAGGGGTTAAAAGCCCCAATCTTGTGAGTTCCCCCCATAATAGCTCATGTTCATGTGCTTTTTCATTGAATAGATTTCATACACACGAATTCTAATGGTTTCTTGTTTGTTTAAATCACTTTGGTAGGTGTTTAAAGGTCAGAGCAAGGTGAGGCTCTTGCCCTTCGGCCGGCTGAGGAGCAGGAAGACGAAGAACCCACATCTCCATCCCCTGAAGAGGAAGGCGACGACTACTGTGTCGCGATCCAGAAGGCGCCATTGCCTACGTCGCGTTCACATGAAAGCATCGCGACGCACCTCCTGTCGCATTATCAGGTACGCCTTCCCCTTCACCTTTTCCTTTCCAAGGTAGTCAGCCCTCCATCTGAACATTAAGAGGCGACTGCATTGGTGGCGATCACGGTAAATTCCTAGTCCTTCTCATATTCATATCAATTCAAAAGGGGATACAAATCCCGTGATTACACCTTTTGGCGATCACGGTGAGACCACTTGTGCCCATCACGCTTGTTCTTCCTTTCCCTGCCGTCCCTATCATCTAACAGGTGTGTTGTGTGGTTAGTTTTCCGTTTTTGGTTCTCTTCCTTTGAGTTTGTCAGTGCTCTGCGATTCTGGGTGAGACGGTGACAATGGAGGCGTCGCTATCTTCTTAGCGACATACGGCACGTCGCAATTAGGTCAGTACACAGCATCCTTCCTCGTCTGTTGCTATCTTCTGTGTGCTGTGCGGAAGACGACGTAGGCTGCATCGCGATAAGTGAAGGCGACAGAAGTCGCGTCGCTACCAAGTACACAGTTTGCCCATACGCTTGCTTGATTTATTTAAGATTTGTTGAGTCTGCGGAGAAAGCGACACGGCCATCGTCGCGATACAGAAGACGACGGGGTTCAGTCGCATTCGGGTCAGTACCATGGTCCTTGAATTTCCTTGAAATTTGGGTTTACTTTCACATACTCCATCCATATTTCATCATACCATGCCTTTTCCATGCTCTTGAGAGATTGCTAGTCTTGTATGTTATAGGGTTGCTTGATTTTTTGTGTGTAATTAGGACTTAATTGCCCTCTGTCCACTGCGAGAAGGAAAGCGACAGGAGCATTGTCGCGATATTGGTCGCGACAGCTCAATTGTCGCCTTCTGCCTCTGAGAGCAATTAGTCCTAATTCTTGTTGTGTTAGTACTAGGTTAGAATTTTGCATGCACTCCGGTGCACATAGGATTTGCATACATCTTTCCATACTTATAGTATAGGTTCCTCCTCAGCGACGCTCGCTCTCTCGGCCACATATTCCTTGTGTCCGACTAGAGCACTCGTTTGAGGGCCTCCATAAGTCCCCGCTGACTGTGGATTCCCACACGGTCGCCGGGCTGGTTGTACCCGTCGCCACCTAGGATCGAGTCTAATTCATTTGGCAAGGTTGAGAGAATCCTAGTATACCCACAGTTGGAAGCCTTCTCCCATTTAGGAAACCCTTCCTTATTTGGAGAGAACTTGCTAAAAAGTCAAATCACTAAAAAGGAAATTTGAATCAATTAAAAGAGACCATCATCATTGTCAATTGCTTGCTTTGGGTGAGACATTTTCTCTTTCCTTTTGTCTGCATAGGATTGCGTGTTTAGGAAACTAAGAGTCTGTCTAGGTTAGGTCGTCTCTCAAGTCTGGAAAGGCTTTCCCCATCTTTCTGCGCTCACTTCCCAAAAATGGAGTCATATCTGAACCCAGTCTACGATGAGAATCAGGATCCTGCCCTCTACACCTCTCAAGACTACGAGGACTCCCTTCCTCACGACCTCTTCTGGGAGTCGACCCCGCCCTGGGTCACTACTGTCCATGCTTCTGAGGGCCACCGTCACATGATAGCGGCCCGTCGCAGAACACCCATCCTCCTCAATCGGATGATCAAGCCACTCAGCTCTTGCGCCTAATTCCTCAGCTTGATCAGTCCCAGATCCAAACCCTCATGACGGCCCTCAAAGGAAAGGCCGCCTCCTCACCCTCACCTAGAGCGGGTGCGTCACGCCCCGCAGCAGCTACATCCGGCCCCCATGTCACCATGGGACGAGCCGACAACACCCCCATCCGGCCACGGACCATCCGATTTACGCCATTTGAATCTGAGCACTACATTCCCCGTGAGTCGAGGCCGCGGTCTCCACCATATCAGCCATGTTACTCCCCTCATCGTCCTGAGCCACGCGCCAGGCCCACCTCTCACACCTCTTCCATGTACGCTCAGCCATCCGCCGCACCGGACATGATGTCCGAGTGGGCGTCCATCAAGAAGGAGCTCCAAGAGCTCCGAAAGCAAGTCGACCCTAGGCAGTGCCACGATGTGCACATGCCAAATTTCAATGGCCTATGGGTCCCCTCTCCATCCGAGCTGCCGAAGTACCGCAAATACAATGGCTCAGGCAATCCCTATACCCATATCAAAGATTTCATCTATGAGTCCGCCTCCTACCAGCATGATCGCCGCCTCATGGCATATCTCTTCCGCCGGTCGCTGGACGGGCACACCCTAGATTGGTTCTATTCCCTGCTACCTGAGGATGCTGAAGACTTCACTGTCGTGAAGGCCAAGTTCCTCGAACAATTCCAAGACAGGGTCGGGCTCGAATACTCCCTTACAGATCTCATGGCTGAGAAGATGAAGTCGGACGAGGATTTTGCCTCGTACGCCGATAGGTGGAGGCAAATGGCCACCAGAGTTCCGGGGTACCTCCCAGAGGGGGAGAAGGTGAAGATCATCATTGCCAATGCCGCGCCTGCCTACAGAAACATCCTGGCGATGAATGACATCACCACTATGCATCAACTCTACAGCCGGGCCCGGTTTATCCAAACCCAGCTCAAAGACTCTCCCATCCACTCCATGTTCGAACCCCAGAAATTTCGGTTCCAAAGAAAGCCTCAGGGGCCAGTCACTGAGGGCGTCCAAGTGAACGAGCAAGTGAGCGCGTTCAACCCTGCCGGCCAAAGCCAAAACTGTCAACCTTACAATGCCCAAGTTTAGAACCCTACCCATCCGCCACAAGGGCAACCACCGCGCCAATACAACCAAGTGCCACCTCCTGATGGCTCTCAGCAAAGACGTCCCATGGGCCCTAGAAGAACTCACTACCCGCCATTGCCGGAGACACTCTCCGACATATTCTTGGCCTTGCTCTCCACCGACGCCATTAGGCTCCCTCCTGAGAGACCCTTAAACCCTAGTGTGGATCAAACCCGGTACTGCGTCTTCCACCGGCAGCCTGGTCATACCATCGACCAGTGTTTTACCTTCAAAGATTTGGTGTATGACTTGCACGAGCAACATAGAATAGATTGGACAGCCCTCCGGCAAGTGATCAGAGATATCAAAGAAAGGCAGAGGCAACAGCAGCAGTAGAGGCAGCAGTGCCAACCACCCCCTCAACAACAACAGCAACACCAGCAGCCATTGCAGGACCTTGGGATCGTCCATAACCCCCTACCAAACCATCCACCAGCTCCAAACCCACCACCACAGCAGCCTGCCCAGGTAAACCCCATCGTCCACCACCCTCCTCCGCAAGCAAACTGGACGTACGATGATGAACTAGATGTTCAGCAGATGATGGCCATTAACCAATATCCTGTCCAATCCCAAACAATACAACCAGCCTACAGGGCTCCCCAGTCAGTCCCTCCTGTAGTTTCATGGCCAACACCGTCATACTGCCCGTCGGTTCAGCATCCGCGCCAGTTGCTAGCTCACCCATCATCTTACCTTTCACTCCACCTGACTCCATCCCTCTACCCCCTATCATACCTACTCCCTCACCCATCATCTACCCCCACCTGGGTCGGACCAGCCTTCCGCCGCCACATTGTCCTCCGCTAGACAACCACCTACCCATCCAACCACCCTGCGGAGCGGGCGGGTCTTCCGCCGCCCGTACCCACCTATCTCCACCACCACCACTTCCACCAACCCCAGCAGGTCCTGCAGCCGCCACAGCAACAACAAGCTCAGCAAGATGAGGGGTTGATTGAGCCACTACGTGGAACCCACTATGACATCCTCAAACACCTGGATCATGTGCCAGCAAAAATCTCCATTTTAGAGCTGATAAAGAAGTCCAAAGAGCACCAGGAAGCCCTGAGGAATTTCCTACAGAAGGTGGTGGTGAATGAAGACATGCTGGCTGATAAGCTACCTAGTGCCCTGGCCATGGTGACTCGCGGGTCGGCAATCACTTTTGCAGAAAGCGAACTAGCACCCCCAGAAGCCAGGAGGTTCCCACTCTGCGTCACCCTAGTCATTAACCACATAGCAGTAGGGGCAGCACTGGTTGACACAGGAGCGTCCATTAATGTCTGCCCACTAAGCACCCTCAGAGCCTGTGATGTGTCGGAAGGGATATTGAAACCGACGCCAACCACCATAGCCGCCTTCGATAACTCCAGAAGATCCTGCCACGGCAAGGTGACTGTGCAAGTTGAACTAGGGCCACTCGCTGTTGACCTTTATGTACTTGACATCGACCCCGTGTATAAAGCTATCCTGGGGCGCCCATGGTTAGAGTCACTAGGAGCTGTACCATCCACCGCACATCATTGTCTCAAGTTCCCCTTCCAGGGACGAATCATCAAAGTCAAAAGTATAGCCACTGCTCACACTGTCGATGCCATTAATGATACCCTCCTCCCGGCTGTCTGGCCGTCAACAAGCCCGTCATCTCAGTGTTAGACGTCAACTACCCCTGGAGCTACTCATTCCAATCGCAGCGAGAGGTCAATCTAGCACAGGTCAACGCAGTCAAGAGAAAGGAACCACTAAGCACGAAGGGGTGGCAAATCATGATGAAGCTAGGATATGAGGAAGGCAAGGGCCTAGGGGCAGAGCTACAGGGCATAGTCAAACCCATCCCTGACATTGTCACGAAAAGCCGATGGGGCTTAGGGCACAGAGAGAAATCCAAGCCATGGTCATCCAGCACATCCACTCTTAAGGCCGACCGTGAACCACTCACCTGGACACTCTGGTGTCACTTTATCAGGGGGCCTACACAACCAGGATACAATACCGTGGTAGTCGAGGCGGAACTCTCACAGCACGAGGTGCATGGCCAGAACTTCTCTCGGCACATGGCCCTGTTGCTGACCTATAGAGCCCTAGAAGCCCTCCGTCCAACCAGGAGGAGAAAGACAGGGGACCCAGAAGCTGAGTGGTATAGATGGTTTGACATAGAAGACATCACCATTGCCTTCAGCTGGCTGTTCTGGGAGGAAGAAAGACATGGCCGCCAGCTGCGGCAGAGCTGTTAGATCCACCCACCTCCATCACATCTAAAAGGCAGCTCATGAGCGATGCCTCAGACATAGGAGAGCCAGACATCCCCTATGAAGAGGGGAAAACCATAGACGAACTCTGGAAGGGCACCTGCTTGGCCATCCACCCGTTCCTTCTGAATTCTCTCCTACCCAGTTTGGTTCCGTCCTCCCCTCCCTTGCTTATTCAGCTGACCCCTCAGCTCCTGCCCGCGGCACACAGCCTCCTCACACCTGATCTCCCACCTACAATCCTCACTGCCCTGCAGTCCAATCCAGGTGACCACGAGGTCGCTCTCTCCTGTTGCATGCTCTCCACTGATCTCAAAAAAAAAAACGCCCATTTTCAAATGCACGTTGAGGTCGAGGAGCCGGCATTCCTTCTTCACCCTCCTGATCAGGGGCACCCCTCGACTGGGGCTTCCCCTCCTGTTCCTTCACTAGGAGCCATTCTCTTCGGGGACACCATGTCCTCCCCCAGTCCTGTAGAGTCGTCTAGTCTAGGAGAGTCTAGGGTAGGTGAGTCTAGCATTAGGATAGATAGGCCTAGGGTAGAGAGTCAGGTCAGCCCGCCATCCACCAATTTCAAGCAGCGTCCTAGGAAGCAGCGGGGAAAAGCTATTCCCCGGAGATATCTTTAAGAGCTAGCTCGGCGGTGTCAGGCGCTGCTATTGATAGAGGAGTTCACAAAGGAAGCGCTGGTGTTTGAAGAAATTTTCGAGCAGGATGGGGTGTTCTTAGACGACGGATTCGGCATCTACGAGATAATGAATGACGAGGACCCAGTCGATGAAGAGGATAGCGAAGTAGATGACGCTGCCGAAAAATATGCCAGTGGAGTGAGAAGATTTGATGAGCCCACAACGGCAGTGGATGAACCTACTAAGGAAGTCAACCTCGGAACAGAAGAAGATCCCAGGATTGTGATTATCTCAGCAAACCTCCCTCCTGATGAAGAAGAGGAACTGGTGCAAATCCTGAGGGAGTACAAGGACACATTCGCCTGGTCTTACGAGGACATGCCCAGTCTAGACCCCTCACTGGTGGAGCACCGACTGGTACTGAAAGAAGGGGCAAAGGCAATCAAGCAGAAACTCAGAAGGTTCCACCCACTCATGGCCCTAAAGATGAAGGACGAAGTAGATAAACTCCATAAGGCTAGATTCATCAGGGTAGTGCTCTATCCGAACTGGGTGGCCAATATAGTCCCTGTCATGAAGAAAGACGGCAAAGTCAGAATCTGCATCGATTTCAGGGATTTGAATAAGGCATGTCCGAAGGACGACTTCCCGCTTCCTTATCTTGATGTGCTTATCGATAATACTGCTGGGTATGAGACCCTCTCATTCATGGATGGATATTCAGGATACAACCAAATCCGTCTATCTCCTGAGGATCAAGAGAAAACATCCTTCACCACGCCCTGGGGAACGTACTGCTATGTAGTCATGCCCTTCGGGTTGAAGAATGCCGGGGCTACTTACCAGAGGGCGATGATGGCCATTTTCCACGACATGATACACGTTTATGTAGAAGTATACGTGGATGACATTTTGGTGAAGTCAAGAACCAGGAGAGAACTCCCCAAAATCCTAGCCAGTGTGTTGCAGAGGTCAAGAGAATATCAGCTGAGAATGAATCCGAAGAAATGCGTGTTCGGGGTATCATCAGGAAAGCTGCTAGGTTTCATAGTCAGCAAGCGGGGCATTGAGATCGATCCAAACAAGGCCAAGGCAATAGCAGAGATGCCGCCTCCAAAGAACATCTCGCAACTGAGAGGGCTAATCAGGCGTTTGCAATTCATCAGAAGATTTATCTCCCAGCATTCGCAAAGATGCCACCCATTTTATGATCTCTTAAGAGGAGGGGCAAAATTCGAATGGAATGACAAATGCCAAGCAGCCTTCGATGAGCTGAAAAGTTATCTCATGAATCCCCCAGTCTTACAGCCTCCTGTACCCGGAAAGCCGCTAATCCTATATCTCTCAGTCATTGAGGACTCCCTAGGAGCTGTCCTAGCACAGCATGATGAATCTGGGAAAGAAAGGGCAGCATACTACCTCTCTAGGCTCTTCAACGCCGCCGAATCCAAGTACACCACCGCGGACAAAACTTGTGCCGCACTCGTGTGGGTTGTCCAAAAGCTTAAGCACTACTTCCTAGCCCACGAGGTCAAGCTGATCTCAAGGATGGATCCACTCCGATATCTTCTTGAAAAGCCCGTCCTCTCTGATCGGCTGGCACGCTGGAAGAGCTTCCTCTCTCAGTTTGACATATCCTTTGTGGTCCAAAAGGCCGTCAAGGGGTATGCCATCGCCGAGCATCTAGCCCATCTTCCACTCCCTCACAGTGACTCCCTCCGAGAGGAATTCCCCGATGAGGAACTCTCAGTCATAATCAAGGACCCCTTCTGGTCCCTTCATTTCGATGGTGCACTCAACTCTCAGGGACGGGGCATTGGAGCCGTGCTGCTTACCCCGGAAGGTATTACCATCCCCTTTGCATATCAACTCACCTTCCCCGCTACCAACAACATGTCGGAGTATGAGGCTCTCCTTGCTGGTCTCAAGCATGCTTACTTGCTGGGGGCATCACACCTCAGAATTATAGGAGACTCTCAGCTCGTCCTGCGGCAGGTGCTCTCAACTTACCGCACCCGTGACCCAAAGCTCAAGCGATATCAGGACCTGGTCACGCTGTTGGCAAGGCAGTTCCGCAAGCTTATCTATATCCACACTCCTCGCTCCCAAAATATCCTGGCCGACGCTCTGGCGTCGCTAGCCTCATCCCTATCCTTCCCTCTGAGTCGTCGGACTGAGACAATCGTCATCCAGCGTCTCGATGTTCCATCTACCCAGGACCCTTGGTTTAGCGACCTTAGGGCAACCTTAGAAGAAAGGGCTAGGAAGAGAGGAGCGCAAAAAGTCATGTTAACTGAGCTCGAAGAGATCCTGAATGAAGAAGAACTGCCATGGTACTTTGAGATAGAGCAATACTGCAGGGATGGAACATATCTTGAAGGGGCAAGTGCAGAAGACCGCAGGGCCATCAGAAGAGCCGCCTTAAGGTACACAGTTGTCGGAGAAGTTCTGTACAGGCGAGCCCTTAATGGAGTCCTTTTAAGATGCCTTACCGATGACGAGGCTTGGAAAGTGGTGGAAGGGGCCCATGCTAGTGAATGCGGAGGGCACATTAACAGTCAAATGCTCGCGAAGAAGATTATTAGGCAGGGCTATTACTGGCCAACCCTAGAGGAAGACTGTACCATCTATGTCCGTAGGTGTGTCAAGTGTCAACTCCATGCTGATAAAATCCATGCCCCTTCCTCCTCACTACACCCACTCTCCACACCTTGGCCATTCTCCATGTGGGCTTTCGATATTGTTGGCCCTCTTGGTGATCCTAATGCTCAAATCAAACAGAAGTCTTTTATCCTAACAGTAACTGAGTATTACACCTAGTGGGCAGAAGCAGAATCGTTCGCAGAAATCAAAGCATCCACGGTGTGCCGCTTCATCATGAGAAACATCATCTCGCGGTTCGGAGTGCCAAGCAGCATCGTCACGGACAATGGGCCGCAATTCATCGCACAAGAGCTCCAGGACCTCTGTAAGAAATACAACATCACTCTGCATCATTCATCGCCGTATTACCCACAAGGCAATGGCCAAGCTGAAGCAACTAACAAAACCCTTCTTAAAATCTTAAAGAAGACCTGTGAGTCGCATAAATTTGCCGACTGGCCAGAAAAGCTAATAGAGGCTCTATGGGCCTACCGTACCTCCGTCCGCACTCCCACGGGACAAACCCCGTATGCTCTCACTTACGGGATGGAGGCGGTAGTTCCATACGAGATCCTAATCCCTTCACTAAGAGTCCAATTAGACAAGGAACTTAATCTTGATGAACGTCGAGAGGCGTTGCTAGTCCAATTGGAACTCTTAGATGAAAGACGGCTTATGGCAGCCGACCATGTGCTGTCATATCAAAGGCGAATCTCAAGGTCTTTCCAAAAGAAGGTAATTGAGCGTAAATTCCAAGAGGGTGATATGGTTTTGAAACACATTTTTATCAAACCTGGAGGTCCTAGGTCCAAACTGCAACCTAATTGGGAGGGTCCGTACGTTGTGAGGGAAGTCTACCCCGGAAACGCTTACCGCTTAGTCAATGCTGAGGGCGTCGAATTGTCACATCCATGGAATGGGTTGTACCTCAAACGATTTATCCTTAGGGCTATAGGTGTGAGGCCACAACACCTAGATCGGGGAGTAGCCCCGTGTTGGGAGTCCAAGATACCTCTCTAATCGCCAAGGGTCGCTCTAAGTTAGGATTAACACACACCCACGGCAAGCTCGGGTAACTGCGCTTGGTAGATGTTGCAGCTGTGTGGGTCCCACCCTGGCGATGCGTCGGTCATTCTCTCCTAATCGGTCGAAGTGAAGGGGCAAAGGGATTGTAAGGGTAAGGTCGTCAACCTACAGCATACCCTGACGAGAGGAAGTCTCAAACAGGGACGGTCAAAATAGCAAAGGGCAAAGAAGCAAAGAAACAGAAAGAAAAGAAAAATTCATAATACAACAGGGGCATGGCAAAGAGTGGCAAAGTCCCCGCGGGACACTAATGAGCCCGGTCGTACGCATGCCCCAAATAATTCAAGTCCATAGCAAAAGACCATAAAGTCCCTCCGCAACAGACCCAATCTCTGAAGGATATGTTGTAGGAAGTAGTCGAACCCAACATCCCTAAACCTACACAAGACTTTCCTTAAATAATCTTTCATTTCTCCCTGTAAGTCCGAATCACATCTTAGGTATGGCTTAAAATGGTCGCAAGCGTCAACTAAGGGTAGTTCCCGAGGCATTGTCACCCCTCAACGCACGTTCTAGCCTAGTGAGGTCTGTGGCGAAAATCGAAGGTGATCAAGGTTCTAAACCAGTGGCTCGAACCGGTCTAAGTGTTGTGGCCCGAAGGGGCGAGTACCTTCCATCTCGTGCGTCTTACTTTAGGAAGGGCTAACGTCGGCTTTAGACGCTCTCCAAAACTCCAAAAAAATCAAACACTTTCAAAAAAAAAAAAAAACTCTAAAAAATCAAATACTTTCAAAACTCTAAAAAAAATCAAATATCTTCAAAACTCCAAAAATTAAAATATCTTCAAAATTCTAAAAAAAACCAAATATTTCAAAACTTCAAAAACATCAGATAATTTAGAACTCCAAAAAAGCAATGTTTTCAAAATTCCAAGATGTTTGCATTCATTTACTTATTTACGTCTTTTGCCTATTTAATAAGGCTTAGCCCCTTGACTAATTATCAAGGTCGGTCACTCGTCGCATTTTAAGGCAAGGGGCTAAGCCTAAGAGCAGATCTGACTTGTTTCGTGGTTGTCTAAGTGTGCAGGACAGAAAAGAAAGCGGCACTCATATCTCGCTCGTCACTCTCACTCAGTCGCAAACCATAAAACATAAGAAGTTCCATTCACATTATGTACACTATCACAACAAAGAAGAAAGGAGCAAAAAGGTACAAGCCCTCAACCGCTCTCCCCCGTACCCTCAGGCGGGCGAGGAGACGGAGGGGCCATCGCCCTCGGCCCGGTCTCACTCCCCTCCGGCGCTCTCTCACGCTGTCGTCGCTCCTCCTCCTCGTTCCTCCGCCGTCCGGAGGAACCCGTCAGATAGTGTCCAGCGGATCCGCTCGGGATACCGCTCCTGCTGGTCGCCGATCGGCTGCGTCCGACCAAGGCTAGGGCCCTCTCCAGACCCTTCATCTCGGATCGCAGCATGTCGCAGCGATGCCGCTCCTCCCCGAGCTGGGTGCGGAGGTCCCCAGCCTCTGTGCGCAGTCGTGCTGCCTCCGCTGCCTCCTGACGCCACCGCGTCGCCTCCTCCGCTGCCTCCCGCCACTGCGCCGCCTCTGCTACCTCGGGCCGTAAGCGTAGCTCCACCATCTCCACCTCTAGCGTGGTCGTCCGCGCTAGGGCGTCCCTCAACTCCCGCTCCTGCAATACCAAACACCTTGTCAAAACTCATAAAAGAACAAGAGCTCAGGAGCATCTAGTAGGAAACTTACCCGCTCCTGCAGCTGGGCTAGAGCATCCTCCGCCCGGGTCACTGCCGAGGCCAGCTGGCCCTCCAACACGGAGCGACCGGGGTCCTCTCGGGAAGAGGAGGCACCTCCCACCATCTGCTGGGCCCTGTCCAACTCTGCCCACTGCAATGAGAACATCAAAGGTCAGTCAACCACAACTAGAAACAGAAGGGTAGGGTGCAGAGTACTTACCAGCTGGTCCACCACTGCCTGAAGATCGTCCCGCTGCTGGATGGTAGAGTGGAGGACGCCCTCGAGTGAGGAGATCCGTCCCTCGGGGTCAAGCTGCAAGCACAAGCCAAGTCAGTCACACAATCAACTAAGAACACAAAGCAGACTAAAAGCAGTAGAAACTCACCGGTCGCCGGGTCCCCTTGTACACCTGGGCCCCATACCTCTGGGCATAAGCCCGAAAGTAGTCCTCATCGCTGGTAGCCTCGGAGACCACCTCCTTCCCTCGCCGCTCCCAGTCGTCCAGCTGCTCTCGGACCCGGACCGTCCAGTCCGTGACCTGCTGGATCCCTCGAAAGCTCCGGCCTGACCGCTCCCAAGCCCTCTGTCGGGTCGGGAACTCCACCACCTCCTGGTGGAGTCCCAGTGTCCGCGCCACTAGCCGGTGGTGGAGCGGGACCACCGTGTTAAAACAGTGAAGCCAAATGTCCCTACCGAAGTAGGGACGACCCCGCTCCACCCACGGCTGGGTGGCGTCGTCCTCCCCGACATAGGGAGTCCACCGTACCTGCGCACCGCAAGCAAGGACCCGTCAGTCAATTGTCAAATAAGCAAAGTAAAGAAAGGGTTAAGGCTAGAAGTACTCACATGTCCAAATGGGATGGTGTCCAATGTGTCGTGGATCAGGGTCACCTGGCACCGCAGGGACCGCTCGTCTCGGCAAAACCGCCAGCGCTGTAAGAGAGGTACCGCACCGCGTCGCCTCGCCACTCCGCGGCCCAGGGAGGGGAGGTGGTAGTATGCCCACACCTGCAAAAGCAACAAAAGTCAGTGCCAGATTTAATAAGCAGAAAGCAGCAAAGGGTAAGGATGGAAACGTACCTGTAGGAGTGGGAAGAAACCCGCGACACCTGTCTCCCTGCTGGAGGTGCCCAAACTGTCAAAGAGGTGGGCCAGGAGGGCCGCACCCCATGCGTAGTTGCCCACGCTGGACAGATCCTCCAGCAGGGGCAAGCACCGGCAGCCAACTGGGTCCCCTTTGGTCCCCAGGATCAGTTTCCCGATCACGAGGGCCAGGAACCACCGCAAATCCCTGTCCGCTGCATCTCCCTCTTCCTCCGCCATCGCCGCTCTGGCATCCTCCGTCATCCGACCCATGTACTCCGCCTGTCCCTCTCCTATCTGACGGCGCGCACTCGCCACTCCCAAGCTCGCCTGCAGCACTGTCCGCTGCACCAGCGATGATCTCTCTCCCCTCACCGCCAATCCAAGTAATCTCTCCACTAGCTCCTGGTAACTGGTATAGGTGGTCCCCGTCACCGCCTGGCCGTCCACGCGCAGGCCGGTGATCTGCACCACGTCCTCTAACGTAGGGACCATGTGTCCCCACGGAAAGAGGAACACGTGGCACTCCGGGTCCCATCTCTCCTTCAACGCCTGGATGAGTGCCACATCCGGCGCCAGCTCCTCCAAGCGCAAAAAAGGCCCAAACTCCATACCCTCCAGTCGGCGTACCTGGAAGTCCGGTAAGCCGTCGTAAATCGCCCGGATCACTGCCCACCCTAGCCGGGACCGCAACTCACTCTGCAAAGCAAACATCAAAAGGGTCAGAAGTCGGAAGGAAAATGCCCAAAGCACTCTCTGTCCTGATAAGACGACAATGAGTCTGTCGCCTTCTGAAGACGACAGAGCCCCCATCGCATTAAGGATCATCATCGCGACAGGCACCCTGTCACCTTCTATAAGGCGACAGGGAGGCTGTCGCCTTCCCTCTGGTAATGCGACAGGGGCCCTGTCGCATTATCAGGACCACCCCAAAATAGAATCTTCCCATTTTCCGGCCGTTCCCATCGGGCAAATCGCCCTACACCCAGGTGCTCCGCACCCCCATACTCCGCATTCAAGGTTCAGGGTTCGAGATCCTACCTTCTTGGGCCCGACGGGTTCATCCTCGTCTCCTACCGCCGGCGCGATTTCTTCCTCCATCGGCACAACCAGGGGAGGATCTGGGGCCGCTGTTGATGTCCCCTCGCCGGCTTGCCGCCGCCGGATGGACTTCTTCCGCCGCCGGCCGCCGCCCTCACCGCCTTGTTCGCCCTCCATCGCCGGTTTTCAATGGGAGAGAAAGAGGAAAGGAAAAGAGGAAGAAGAAAGGAGGAAAAAGAGGAAGAGAAAGGAGGCCTCGCCGGAGAGAAAGAGGAAAGGAGGAGAGGAAGAAGGGTGCCGGTTCGCCGGAAGAGAGAGAGAGGAAGAGGCGCCTGGCCCGGAATTTGAATCCGCCTCGGGAGCTGTGAAGGCGACCATACCCCCGTCGCCTTCTTGTATGAGGGTTGCGACAGGCCCTACGTCGCATTTACTTTAGTGAATGCGACAATGGGGCTGTCGCCTTGATGATGGCGACATACCCATGTCGCCTTCTTAAGCCAGTGCACAAAAAAAAAAAAAACCCTAAAAACCAATGCTCATTGCAACAAATCAATGCTTACATCGAATAAAGGCTATGAAGATTGAAAGAACAACATGTCTCACTCCCGTTACATCAAGCACACTCTCACCATACCAAGTCCCATCAAAAGCCTGAAAAGTACAATCAAGTCTCTCCCTCTGGCTCACGGTCCGCAAGCGGCCGAAGCTTCTCATGCTCCCGGAGGTATGCCTGGTACGTCTTCCGGTCCTCGTCAAGTATCGGCGGAAGTGCGTGCGTAGCGCATGCCCTCCACAAGGCCAATGCGCTCCGCACGGCCTGCTCATCCTCCGGGGTACCCAGGCGCCGTCTCTTCACAGGAGGCAAATGTGACGGCGGAAGTACTCTCGTCCTCGGCTTCCCGATCTGCAAGTAGCACCGCTGCGGGTTGTAGAGCACGGTCGCCATGTTCCCTATTAGTTTCAAATCCAGTCCGCGTCCGAGTGGTAGCCGGATCTCCGCTCCGCGAAGCGCCGCTACGCCCAAAGCAAAGTGCTCCACCAGCAAGGTACTGAAGTAAAGGCGCCACGCACTCCTTGTCTTCTTGTCCGCCGTCCTGCATAAAACCTTGTCGGAAAACTTGGCCGCGCCGTCGATAAAATTCAAAGGATGGCACCCGAAGATCCGACTGTCAGTGGTAGGATTGTCAATAGGCTTAAATTTTATCCTCACACCCAACCAACACTCTAGAAGGATCATGGAGCCATAAAGGAAACCCCCGTGGAAGCCGAAGTGAGACCCGAGTAAAGATACGCCAAGACGGCGTGAGAGAGTGAAAGTCCCCGCCATACCCCTCTTATGGGACTCAAGCTAGCATAGTCTATGAGGTGATCCCCGGACGGGAAAAGCACCACCCCACACAAGCATATGGCCACGGCCTTGGCTATCTCACGGTGGTCTACACTCTGGTCCTTACACTTGGATATGACCCACTTAGACAATGGAACCAAATGTATGAATTGTGGGCTAACCATGGTATGGACATCCCCCGGATCGGTCATGAACTCCCCCAGGATAAGCTTCGGTTAATGGGCTCGACAGTATAGCTTATGTTTTGCTCGTCCCCCGACTTGGTTTTAGGGAGAGCAAGAAAGGCCTCGACCTCCTCTAGAAGGACGGTCGCCTCAAACTTTGGAAAAATGAATGTATGGGTTTGTGGGTGCCACAATTCTATCAAAGCCGTGATGCTATGCCAATCGAATGGGATCTTGTGGTAATTATGGGCCGCTATCAACACCCCACCTAAACCCCACTCTCTCAAGAACCTAATGACAAACATGGGTAGTGATTTGATCATCGGGGCAATCCAATTGAGCTTTGAGTAGCGGCGGGATCCCGGGAAGAGCTAGAAGAGAAGAAAAAGGAAAAAGAGAGGGGAGGAAGGAGATGAACAAAAATTAAAGAACAAATTCGTAGCTCAAAATGCATGAAAATTGAAAACCCAAACTCACCTCCCTCACTTCCTTGCACCGACTCAAGTGGTTGGGGACATCCGTCACCCTCATAAGAGCTTCATACGTCGTCCGAGCACGCTTCGGACCTTCATAAGCCATCTCCCCGTCCATGGAAGCAAGAGGGGCTCTCTTCATGGCCATAGAAGCTTGCAAACCTTGAAGAAAAGAAGAGAGAAGAGAGAGCTACGAATTTGGCCTCTCATCCCCTTTATTTATAGAGCCTTAGCACTCCTATTCCTGCTTGGAAGGGGAAGGGAAGACCCATTAGAAGTGGGACTTTGAGTGGAGAGCCATTGGAGTCCAAGAAGGAGTCAAACTCAAGTCTCATGCTGAAAGCTCTTGAGCTCGGGCTGAGAAACCTGTGAAAGCGACATATAGATATGTCGCCTTCAGGGTGGCGACACGACATATGTCGCCTTCTTAAGTCTAGGGTTGCGACAATCCCTATGTCGCCTTCTGATTAGTCTATGTTGTCTTACTTATTCCTTTGTGACTATTCAGAATATTTGCACATATGCTTTGATGTTCATTGTTTGGTGCACTTGCATCCGTATTATATCGATCTTTACTGCTTTGATTATTGAAATCCATAAAAATCAGAAAATGCAGGAAAATCCATAAAAATTAGAAAATCCAGAAAATCAAAAGAGACGTCCGTCCGGTAAGTCAGGTAAGTATCTCTAACCCTAATCCCTTCGCATTACTATATGATATCTACGCTATTATATCAGCTCAAGGACTGGCTGGTTCCCAGTGTGTTCCAGGATCTGAGTTCCCCTTCATCAAAAACAAGGATGATCTAGGTGCACACTGCTAATCGCTGGATAGGCCGTTGGGTGATATGACTCGGGGACGATGGATTCTATCGCACGTCGGGGATGCGAAGTGTCTTGACCCTTGCTCATATTGTCTAGCAATATTATCCTTGAATACTTGTTATTTTCTCCCTTTCTTGGCATTCGTTTTATGATTTCTTTTCCTTTAGCCCAGCATGCATCATGTAGGAATTTTGAGCTCCATGAATCACGATTTGTCAAGATCAACTTCCCAATGATGTCCCAACTAAGATCCTCATTTCCGGACAAGAATTCCACTCCGAATTTGAAAGTTTTCCTCGAGCTTGCAGCTCGGTCCAGTCTGCCAGTGATGGTTCCTATACAGGATTCCTCTCATCCCCATTCATTACAACAGTCATTCTTTTATCCCCGATCTGCTCATTAGTCGTGACCCGCTCAAAAGCCAGAGTCGAATCGACCCGCCGGGCAGCACCAATCCCCTAATGAACGAAACCTGCACGCTAAAGATAGCTAGGGTACCTCTTGAATCAGGAGGTTGATCATTCTTTTCTTTTGATTTTTATTCGTCCCAAATAAGAACCATCCGCGCACTCTGTTCCCAGCCATGATCAAGGTCAGCCGGATAATTCTCGCTGCTTATTCGTCCAAAATGGGTGTCTTTTTACCTTGATGCCCGCTTTTCAGCTCATTCCGCTTCACTCCGCTACATCGCCATTTCATGCCACCTTCGCTCCATCACCGCTCCACTCCCTTGCAAAGCAGGCGTCAAGGAGGGGCAATCTGTAGACACCCATTTCTGACCCATAAGTCGAGAAAAATCCCTTGTCGTATCATTGATGTCCCGCGTTGGCTCATCATCGTCAAGCTGGCTTTCTCCGATCATGACATCATTTCTATTAGTTCATCACCCTGGAGGACCCTTCCTGGTCAAATCAATCTCTTTCACTATAACTCTCTAAGTTAGGAGTCCGATATTTCATTCCGAAGGATGTGCATGGTTGATTGGACACATTACGTGCCAAAATGCAGAAAAGACCAGAAGACGACAGGCCCTAGGTCGCCTTCCTGAAAACGACAGCCTCTATGTCGCCATCATAATCCCATATTTTAAATCCTCAGGAAATCGAAAATGACTTAAGTCACCTTCCATATGAGGAAGGCGACATATCGAGGAGTCGCATTCAATAAGGCGACACTTAGGCCGTCGCATTCTCGACCTTAAACAAGAAACTCAATCCGAAGCCAACTTGGACACATGCTATTGATGGAAATTGCATGTTTTGGACGTCCAAATCACGTCCAAATCCTCTCAAATTTGGAGGAGGCCTTCCTAACATGTCCCTTTCCGAGTTCTAATAGCCCTTGCACAACCATACTTACCCAGAGTTGGACTACTTCCCATTATTCCCCTCAGACCCGAGTTGGGAATAATCACCCATAAGTACCTCATCTCTGCATCTTTTTGGGCAAGGCCGGAGTCATTAGTTCGCTGAGCAAGAGAGCTTCACCTTCCACGAAGAGAGTTCTCCCTCCAGACGAACAGCAAGAGCCCTCCAGGGCGTTTTCCCAGCGGCTACACAATCTCTTCTTCCCTCTCCTCTTTATTTCATTGATTTCATGCATGCATAGCTTCGTTTTCTTTCTAGCTTAGCATTAGACCACGACACACACACCCTTTCTTAACACCCACAGGGGTTAAAAGCCCCAATCTGTGAGTTCCCCCCATAATAGCTCATGTTCATGTGCTTTTTCATTGAATAGATTTCATACACACGAATTCTAATGGGTTTCTTGTTGTTTAAATCACTTTGGCAGGTGTTTAAAGGTCAGAGAAAGGTGAGGCTCTTGCCCCTCGGCCGGCTGAGGAGCAGGAAGACGAAGAACCCACATCTCCATCCCCTGAAGAGGAAGGCGACGACTACTGTGTCGCGATCAAGAAGGCGCCATTGCCTACGTCGCGTTCACATGAAAACATCGCGACGCACCTCCTGTCGCATTATCAAGTATGCCTTCCCCTTCACCTTTCCTTTCCAAGGTAGTCAGCCCTCCATCTGAACATCAAGAGGCGACTGCATTGGTGGCGATCACGGTAAATTCCTAGTCCTTCTCATATTCATAATCAATTCAAAAGGGGATACAAATCCCGTGATTACAATGTGGACATTCCTATGTAGACTTAGCATGTAATGAAGATGATGACTTCTGTATATTCATGTGCAATCTCAACCGGTCGCTCTGATACCAATCCCTGTGACGACCCTCATTATACCGGTACGGTTATACCAACCCACGTCGGTATAGTGAACGTTATCACAGTGGGGCATTTACCCAAATAATAACATACGATTGAGATGCTCATAAATATAAATACAGAGTAGCGGAAGTAAAAGACAAGGTCTTTCATTTCATCATCCACATTAACATACATGCTTCAAATGACAATTTAAAGATAACTAAAGTCCACATAAAGAAGTACTAAATTCAAATACATAGTTGTCCACGAATTACATAGCGTTTCTATTACAATGCCTCACAATACATACTATGAAATCACAAAATGTCACAAGTGAACTCCAAAGAGCTAGTCTCCACGCTCGGAGTCGCTCTCCACTGCCTCCTCTAACGGTGCAGCGTCCCCAACTAAACCTGTACGCCGAAGCAAGTAATGAGTCTAAAAGACTCAGCAAATAACACCACACATATCATACATGCATATATCATAGCAGGTTTTCATCCAAAGTCACAAGACAAAACATGTAGCATGCTTGACATCAATAAGAGACAACCTATCATGGTAATTCTACCAAATTAAACACATGGTTCACGATTTCAGATTTTCCAAAATAAAACGTCCTATCACATGCTTTCTACTTATTCCATCACATAAACATTTTACCTCCAATTAAGCAAATCATGAGAGCAACCAAACATGGTGTGCTTACATACATGAAAGGAGAACTTCCTATCAGGGTTTCTACACATTCTTGCACATGCACATTGTCGTTTTATACACTTTTAGCTTGCTGTTTTGACATGAATTAGAAATTCACAACCAATCACATGAGAGCTACAATCTCAATTAACTATATCATGGTGGCGCTTAAACATGGAAACGTTTACACATAAGCAAGAAATGCTACTAGCATGGATTCTACGCATTTGTACACATGTAAAACTACAATTAGGTTGCTGTTATGACACGAGTTTAACATTAACGTATCATGGATCACCATTTCATCATCTAACACATTAGTTTCACATGTTTGCACAATTTCTTCATTCACATAGTTCACTTTTTACACATTGCACATTTACACATGTTCACATTACACAACTTACACATGTACACATTCACATTTTTCACACTTTCGTGCCGTGACACATAGTCCAACCACCATTAGAAGGACACATACACATCACATACACATAGACGTCACCTAGGCAATACAGTGACGACTCTTGGACTGCGCAGACCGGGAGAACAAGTCTCCACCCTAACTAGTGGTACTTGTCCACCTCCAGGATTTCATCCTAATGACCTTAGGATCATAACACATTGAACCTTCTCATGGGGACTTTTCCATGATACGGTTCCACGGCCCTCTATGGAAGCAGTGTCACACTTGGCATAGTCTTGCACATTACACATACCGATTTTTGTACACATTTACACAAGACATCCTCACATCTTTACATTCTCTCTCTCACACACATGGCTCTATTTTCCCTAGCATGATGCTACTGATAACAAAGATTAACATTCACTAACTTGCATTAATCAGGTTGGAACAACACATCATTAAGTCATATTCATGATAACATTCATTTATCGCATTTTTCACATGAAATTTTCATAACACACTTTGAAGTCATCAGAATAGCATGAAATTTAACCACATACTCATTTCAGGTTTATAATCTTACATGAAATTTTCCAGATTTTCAGAGTTGACATATATTTTCAGAAATTGAAACATTCAGCCTCATATTATCCATAATTCAATTCCACACTGAACACAACATGAATAGCAGATTTAACAGACCTCAACCCTGAACCCAACATATACCTTATCACAGAAATTTCCTCCGAATTTATTACCCAACACACAATTTACTGGAAATTTCACAAACCCTACTCATGTTTTCTATTTTCAGAACAAAATTTTACCGTAAATCATACGAGCATGGAGAACTTTCAGAAATTGCAGGGCACAAACTGACCTCTACACACATGGTTCATAAAATTTAGGGCACCCAAATTCCTCACAAGTTGCACAAACAGAAGCTAACATGATCTAGGATTCTTATCATACATGCATTTTTCATAATTGACACCCTTCATACCAATTTCAAAAATTGTAAGGACCTCACCACACATACCACCATTCATAATACATATCATAGTACGGTTACCATATATCCTCATGCGAGAACCTCGAAAAATTATCATATAGAAGGAGAGAACAGCTCACTGTTCTGTCCTGACGATCTTAATGGCATAGTCTGGCCGTTAATTGAGCTTAACAGCAACATCGTTGGCCGTTAATGAAGAACTTGACGGCAATGGATCTTGCCGTCAAGTTTAGGTCTGTGCAGAAATACAGACCCGAGCTCCAATTAACAGAAGAATGGGGGATCCAGGACTCGATTTAAAATCTGTAAAAATAACAAAACCCCACTAGACATCTACATGGACGAAATGTGAGGGTTACTTGCCTTTAAACAAGTCTCCAAAGGGATTAAAATGGTGGTGAAGCTCTCCTTGGGCAGTCCCAAGAAGCCTCCACAAATGCTCTCCTCCGAGTTCTAGGTGGGTGTAGAAGCTAAACCGCGGCTGGGGAAGTCTTCCCCGATGTTCCAGCTAACCTCCTGATGCAGTAGGTCGCCGGATGAAGCCTTGAATCGCCGGATTGAAGCCTCCAAAGTTGAGTCTTTGTGCAGCTCCGAGCTAGGGTTTTCTCTATCTCTTGAAA
This sequence comes from Colocasia esculenta, assembly GCA_014218235.1. Lineage (NCBI taxonomy): Eukaryota > Viridiplantae > Streptophyta > Magnoliopsida > Alismatales > Araceae > Colocasia > Colocasia esculenta. Next base: position 98,019,194 of record CM024758.1, on the reverse strand, counting down.
GAGGTCAAGAGAGATTTTCTGGTGTAGAAGGGGTGTGGTTTATAGCAGAGGGGTTTGGGGAACCCGGAGTGGTGATGTGAAAGCCTGCTAGCCGTTGGGGACATCTCCCAATGGCTGGGCTTGCTTGCCCCTGGAGTTTCGGGGTCTGCAATGCATGCAGGTCAGAGATCTTAACGTCCACATCCATGGACGTTGCTTAAGTATTGGCATCCATCGAAGTGGACGCTGACTCAGCATGGACGTCCATCCATGTGGACGCCAATTGGGTCCTTCGGCAAGAACTCAAAACATGCAGAAACCATGCCTAACTTATACCTATGTGCATGCCAAACATATACTATCATGTACACACTACCATCATGCAATTCATACATTATTTACAACTAATTATACACATGCACACATAAGTATAACTAGTTAATACATACGTAGATATGTACAATCTATGCATACACAACATGAATTATTTACACGAAATAAAATAATGCAACAAAATTCGAGGGCCTTACAAGTAGAATTCTAATAGCCTCAAGTTTAGCTACAGGTGCATAGGTTTCATCGAAATCTATGCCTTCCTCTTGGGAATAGCCTTGAGATACCAATCTGACCTTGTTTCTTAAGATCACACCAGTTTCATCCAATTTATTTCTGAACACCCATTTGGTGCCAATCACTGGATGATTTGATGGTCTAGGAACAAGTGACCATACATGGTTTCTCGTGAACTGATTCAGCTCATCTTGCATGGCTAAAATCCAAGATTCATCAGTAAGAGCTTCATTGACTGTCCTAGGCTCTATTTGAGAAACAAAAGTTAGATAATCACAAGGGATTGCATTACCTCTTGTTCTTACCCCTACAGATGGATCACCAATAATGTTTTCAGGTGTTTGATCTTTCTTGTATTTCCATTCCTTTGGAAGATTTTCATGAGAGATATCCCTTTGTTGCAGGTCTTCCAGAGATGGATCTTCCTTGTCCTCAATTGATGTGCTCTTTAATGTTTTGGACAACTCATCTGTTTCATCAATGTCACTATCGACTTCCTTTCTCAAGGAAGGGTTAGTTTCATCAAAGATAATGTGTACTGATTGTTCAACTAATAAAGTATGTTTATTAAATACTCTATAACCTTTAGGTTTAGAAGCATACCCCATAAATATGCCTTCATCTGATTTGGCATTTAACTTACCAATATCTCTTTTGCCGTTGTTGTGGATGAAACATAGACATCTGAATGTCCTAAAGTGACTGATTTTCGGATTCTTTCCCTTGTACAACTCATATGTTGTTTTCTTCAAAATTGGCCTGATCATTACTCTATTTATGATGTAGCTTGCTGTGTTGACTGCTTCAGCCCAAAAGTATCTTGGCAGATTATATTCTGATAACATTGTTCTTGCCATGTCTAATAAAGTCTTGTTCTTTCTCTCAGCAACTCCATTCTGCTGTGCTGTCCTTGGTGCTGAGAAATTATGTTCAATTCCTTGGTCATCACAGAACTTGGCAAACTTTTCATCCTGGAACTCTCCTCCATGATCTGACCGAATTCTAACAATGCAGTACTTCTTATCTTTCTGAACCTTTTTACTGAAGCTCACAAAACTATCAAACGTATCATCCTTGTGTTCCAAAAAGGATACCCATGTGAATCTTGAATAATCATCTACTATAACGAATCCAAAAATCCTTCCTCCAAGACTTATGGTCTTCATTGGCCCAAATAAATCCATATGAAGGAGTTCTAAGGGTTTAGAGGTTGTTACCACAGTCTTTAACTTGAAAGATGACTTGGTGTGTTTCCCTTTTGCACATGGTCCACAGACACCGTCCATCCTTGTGCTGACCTTTGGTAGAACTTCCACTAGGCTTCTCTTGATCAGCTTTCTCATGCCATCCAAACTGCAGTGGCCCAATCTTCTGTGCCACAGCTTAGTTGACTGCTCTTTACTTGCTGCTAAACAGATATCCTGATCCTTTAATTCTTCCAGGTAAAGTACGTATAGGTTCTTTTCTCTGTTGGCTTCAAAGATGACTGCTCCATCCTTCATGATACTGCACATGGATTCTTGGAACTTTATCTGATGTCCCTTATCACATAACTGGCTGATGCTGATGTGGTTGTGCTTCAGACCTTTGACACATAGAACATCTTCAATGACTGTTTTTCCTTTGCTACCTACTGAACCACTGCCAATCACAGTCCCCTTTCCATTGTCTCCATAGGTGATTGTGCCTTCTTCAGCTTCTAGATGGGAAACAATCTTCTGTTTCCTGACATATGCCTTGAGCATCCGCTATCCAAATACCATTTGGATGCCCGAAGGTTTCCCTTTTCTTCAGTGTTGGCCATGAGTGACAAGTTGGCTTCTTCTTCTTCACTGCTTGAGCTTGACTCACTGTCTGAGTCACTACTGTTGTCCCAAGCCACTGCCATAACTTTCTTCTTGAATCTTCTTGGTTTTCTTGAACTTTCCTTCTTTCTGAATTCACTTTTCTTCAGCTTCGGACATTCTGCTCTCATATGTCTTGGCTTCTTACACTCATAGCATGTAGGCTCAGCTTTTTTTGATCCTTTCCTTCTGTCTTCTTAAAGTCTTTGTTTTTCTTGAAATATCTTCTACTGGACTGATACTTTTTCTTCTTTGCTAGTATTCTTTGTAGCCTTCTTGATAACATCGCTTCTTCATCTTCGTCATCTTCGTCATCTTCATTGCTTTCATTATTGTCTGAAAATTCTTCTGACAAGTCTTCTTCAGCTTTGAGTGCGTTGGAGTGCTTCTTTCTACTAGAAGATTCCCCTAACCTTTCCATGTTAATCTCATAGGCCATAAGGGATCCAATGAGTTTCTCTAAAGACATTCTTTTCAAATCATTTGCTTCCTCTATTGCTGTCACCTTAGGAGTCCAAGAGGATGGTAGGGATCTAAGGATTTTCCTTACCATGTCTCCCATCTCATATCTTTTTCCTAATCCAGCTAACCCGTTGGTGATGTCTGTAAATCTGCTGAACATCTGTGTAATAGTTTCTCCTGACTGCATCTGAAACCTCTCGTATTGTGTCACCAGAATGTCTATTCTGGTTTCTTTTACTTTGTCAGTACCTTCGTATGTGACTCTTAGCTTCTCCCACATCTCCATCGTTGATTTGCAGGCGGAAACTCTATTGAATTCTTTCTTGCTAAGTGCACAACATAATATGCTGTTAGCTTTGCAGTTGAGAGATATCTTCTTTTTATCATCTTCTGTCAAGTTGTCTCTGTTGTTTAGAACAACTAGATCTCCTTCTTCCACTATGGACCATATTTGAAAATAGAATCCTTGGAGGAAGTATTCCATTCTTGTTTTCCAGTAGGTGAAATCTTCTCCGTCGAACAGTGGTGGCCTGTTGACTGACTGACCTTCGGAGTGACCTTGGGCTGCTATTTGATCTTTTCTCTTCAGATCGTTGGATCTTCTTCTTTATCGAAGAGACTAGCTTTGATACCACTTGTTGCCCAGCTAGCAAGCCCGGAGGGGGGGGGGTGAATGAGATTTTTTTTAAATTAATGAGTACCTTAAACATGTTCACAAAATAGTCACACAGAACACACTACGATGGTGTTAGAGTTAGTAAAGAAAGATAGTAACCGCGAAGCAAGCACACGGACAACACAGGGAATTATCCTGGTTCGAACCTCCTCTCCACAGAAGTCCTACGTCCAGTCTGTGAGCAACAACTCAGGCTTTCACTACCTAAGGGTACAGTCCCCCTTATGGAGCTTTACACACCCAGTCACAGCTGGTCTTCTCTTCACAACTCGAAGAGGACATACACCACCCTGGCTACCACCAGGCCTTCCTTCTACTCGAAGGGAACACTGGAAACCCCCAGGTCTTCCTTCTACTCGAAGGGAACAAACACAAGAAAAGTGTTAATGAAAACAAGCCCCTAGATCAAGCTTAAACAATGCTGGATCTGAAGCTAAAACTGAGAGGAAAAGATCTACAGTGAGGAACACTCTCATTTTTCAGAAGCTCTCAAGACTAACACAATGAACGCAGAGAGCTAAGAGCTAGACAATCAGAGGAGTGAGGCTTTGCTCTATCAGAGCTCGCAGAAAAGCTTGTTCAAGATCGTTGTTGCCGATGCCTCGTCTATGGAGCTTCAGTCTTCTTTATATATATATATATATATATATATATATATATATATATATATATATATATATATATATATATATATATATATATCTTCTATTTGAAATTCGAACGTTGAAATGACCGTTGTCTCTAGGCTCTCGTTTACGTTAGACTGCATGGTTCTGTAGAGCTTCTTGTTCAGCAGCCCTTAGCTTTCCATGCACACAACAAGAAAGAGGATCTTCGATAGTGTTCGTTATCTTCCGTACTATCCAACGTTTTATTGAGATGCGCTGTCAGAGACCTGCATGAATTAAATGCTAAACAATAGACAGCTAAGTTGTCTCTTGTTGTCAGTCAACGTTAGATTGATTTTATACAGAAGTAGAAGTTCCATTTGTTCTTCTAAAAAGGTGTTTATAGAATAAACATGAGAATAGAAGATATCGTTTGCATGCACTGCAGTGATACGTTCAATCATAATAAATGCATGGTTTTCAGAAGGATATACGTGGAGACTTTGACTTTTCAACGTACTCAAAATGAGTTCAAATATTAAATCGTTATATTCCATGAAATCGTTACCTGTATGACTTATGAAATCATTATGCAAATAAGTCGTTATCCATGTAAATCGTTGTACACTTATAAGCAAGTCGATGCACATACAAATCGTTATATAGACAAATCGTTATGACTCAATAAGCAAATCGTTATGAGCAAGTTGTCAGAGACAAAACGATGTGAGCAAATCGTTGTTAATACTTAACGAATCGTTATGAAAGCAAATCGTTGTTCTCACTTATCAAATCGATGTGAGAGAAAATCGTTGTGAATACTTAACGAATCGTTATGAAAGAAAATCGTTGTGAGAGCAAATTGTTGTTCTCACTTATCAAATCGATGTGAGAGCAAATCGTTGTGAATACTTAACGAATCGTTATGAAAGCAAATCGTTGTTCTCACTTATCAAATCGATGTGAGAGCAAATCGTTGTGAATATTTAACGAATCGTTATGAAAGCAAATCGTTGTGAGAGCAAATCGTTGTTCTCACTTATCAAATCGATGTGAGAGCAAATCGTTGTGAATATTTAATGAATCGTTATGAAAGTAAATCGTTGTGAGAGTAAATCGTTGTTCTCACTTATCAAATCGATGTGAGAGCAAATCGTTGTTCTCACTTATCAAATCGATGTGAGAGTAAATCGTTGTGAGAGCAAATCGTTGTTCTCACTTATCAAATCGATGTGAGAGCAAATCGTTGTGAATACTTAACGAGTCTTTGAGAAACTGAAATCGATGTGAGGGAAAGGAAATCGTTACAGCATATAGAAAATCGATGTGTACTCAGATAAATGTCATTCTTTGAACTTGCATTGCTACAGAGTAAATAATACTTACCTGTTGTCTTGTTATTCCTTGATTCATTCATTTCCTGTACTCAAATCTCATAGAAAATATGTTATATTTAAATAATATCTTAATTTTGTTAATCACCAAAATAAATATGTAATTAATTTAAATTACATGGGGAAAAATCGATCATCAGAAACATGAAGGGGTGGGGAAGATGACTGTATTTACAGTCTTGCCCTAGTGGATCCAATAAAGTTTAATGGATCCGATTTTGGGTCTCTTATATAGTTTTGGATATCGAATTTGGATATTGGGTTCATTTCAGACCCATTTAGGATCCATATCCAGATACCATTAAGAATTCAAATCCATGTTAATATGATATCCATTTAGTATACAATATTGTTTTTATATCCTTTTAGTTTGAATTGTTATGCAATCAGGGCATTTCTGCAAAATAGTTGATAAAGAAGCAATTCTGGGGATATGTTTGTAATTCTCTAGTAACTTCTGCAAACAAAAAGGGGTATTTATGTAACATCATGCTTAAACTTGTGTTTTTAACCCAATTTAATTTAGTTTTAGCATGAATAAAGCTTCTTTATGGACTGATAATTGTTGCAATAATCATTAGAGATATTCTTTTGAGTTTTGACCTCATTACAGTTTTATTTATGCATGATTATCTCTATTTTCATATTGCAATAGCTATTGTATATATGTCTTTTTTTCTCATATTAAGGGTTACATTGATACTATTATGAGGTCTGGTGAGAGTTTTTTATTTCTAAATGGTTAGGTAGATCACCAAAGTGGCACTAATCATAAAGAATGATAAAATTTAAGCTCTCGCCTTGCACTTTCTTCACACTTGCACAAATAGGTACCCCTTTCTTGGCTTGGATGAACTCTCCGTCGGATATTCCTTCTGCCGAACTAGTGACTCCTTGTCCAAGGCCTCCGTAAGTCTCCTCTGGCCATGGATTCCCTCATGGCCGACGAGTAGGTTGTACCATGAAGTTCCCCGGTGTTAGTGTGCACTCAATTAAGTTTTTGATAGTATCAATGATGAGTATTATGGTTTGTTTGTTGCCATTTTAATTAGTGGGGAGGATATTTCTACATCCCGAATGTATAAGTAGATCACCAAAGTGGCCTTATGCATGAAGGATAATGAAGTATTCTCATTAAGAAATTAAAAATAACATCAAACTTTTGTGCTCTTGGCTTGAAGGTGAAATTTAACTCCCAAAGGAATATTTTATTTTCATGCCATGAATAGGGTAGAATATAATTTGTGTGCATGGCGACTATTGAGAGTATATAAATTTTAGTTCTATCACTTAAGTAATTTTCTTGGGGAGGTTGTCGACTAGCATGTTGTAATTACCGCCCAAAAAAGGAATTATAATGATGCATCAGGACAACTAGTTAAAGTAATTCATTAAGTTGTTAGAATTGCTTTACTTAAGTTCACTGTCTCAAAACTTGTTATTTAGTCATCATTTAGGTTCAGCATTTGGTTATTTTCAGGTTCTTCTCCATTGTTTGCCCCTTTCACTGGTCAAGTACCGTATCTTAATGGGACAAATTTTACTGAATGGAAACAAAGGGTAATATTTACATTAGGGTGCATGAACTTAGATTTAGCATTGCGTGAGGATAAGCCTACTTCTATTATAGCTGAAAGCACTCAGGAACAGAAGACTCATTTTGATAAATGGGAAAGGTCCAACCGCTTATGCCTCTTGTTTCTTCAAGGACATATGGGGCAAAGCATTAAGGGATCTATCCCAGAGAAGACCATAGCTAGTGAATTTCTTAAGGTAATTAAGGAACAATTTGTTAGTTCAGATAAAGCTAAAGCTAGCACTCTGATGGCTAAGCTTTCCTCAATGAAATACACTGGCGGTGGTAGCATCAGGGAACATATCATGATGATGAGAGATATTGCAGCACAACTCAATGCCATGGAGGTTACCATTTCAAATACTTTCCTAGTCCATTTCATCTTAAACTCTCTACCAAATGAATATGAGGCATTCAAGATCTCTTTAACACACATCAGGCGAAGTGGTCTGTCAATGAATTGATGACCATGTGTGTTCAGGAGGAGGAGAGGGTAAGAGGAGAGTGGAACAATACAATTATGTTTACTTCTCATAAAGCTACTGGATTAGGAAAGAAGAAGGGTGTCTAGAAGAAGGGCAAGAAGAAGAACAAGTCAAAAGGTAAAAATGACAAGTGCTTCTTTTGCAAACAACCTGGACATGTTAAGAAAGATTGTCTGAAAAGGAAGGCCTGGTTTGAAAAGAAAGGTAATTTCTCATCTTATGTTTTTTATGAGTTTAATTTAGTGAATGTTCCTAAAGATACATGGTGGATTGACTCAGGTTCTACTGTGCATGTTGCCACTTCTATGCAAGGATTTCTTTCCCAAAGACCTCTGAATGAGAGTGAGAGAAGCATCTTCTCAGGAAATAAGACGCGCTCACAAGTCAAGGCTATAGGGATTTATAAGATTATTTTGGGATCCGGATTTGTTCTAAATTTGAAATATACTTTTATGTACCATCTTTTAGTAGAAATTTGGTTTCAGTATCAAAATTTGATTCAAAAGGTTTTCGTATATGTCTTGGAAACTCTTCATTTGAATTAATAAAGGATTCCATTGTCATTGGTACTGGTTCTCTATATGATGGTTTACATAATTGTGTCTTACCAATATAAATGAACAATCTCATCATACCCTGCATACTTCAGTTGTTGTTGGCAACAAGCATGGTAGAGTTAATGAAAACTCATCTATGTTGTGGCATAGGAGATTGAGTCATATCTCCATTAAAAGACTTAAGAGGTTAGTGGGAGAAGGAGTACTTCCTACTCTATATTTCACTGACTTTGAGACATGTGTTGATTGCATAAAAGGAAAGCAAACACACAGGCCTAATAAGGATGCCACTAGGAGTTCTCAAGTGCTTGAAATAATCCATACTAATATATGTGGTCCTTTCCACCCTGTTTGTCTGGCGAAAGGTACTTTGCCACCTTTATAGATGACTATTCTAGATTCATGTATCTCTATTTACTTCTTGAAAAGGCAGATGTCTTCAATGCCTTTAAGGAGTTCAAGAAGGAAGTGGAGAAACAATCAGGAAAAGTAATCAAAATAGTCAGGTCTGATAGAGGTGGTGAGTAATATGGTAGGTACACTGAGATGGGACAAAGGCCCAGACCATTAGCAAGATTCCTTAAGGAGGAGGGTATTATACCACAATATACTACCCCGGGCAGTCCATATCAGAATGGAGTTGCAGAAAGAAGGAATCGAACGCTTAAAGAAATGGTCAGGATAATGTTAAGTCATTCTACCTTACCCTTGTCTTTGTGGAGGGGGGGCCATTAAGACAGCTGCACACATAGTGAACAAGGATCCTATGAAGGCTGCACCTAAGACTCCTTTTGAGCTATGGTGCGGTAGGAAACCTTCAGTAAGCTACATGCGCATATGGGAGTGTCCAGCTGAGGCCAGACCATACAATCCATAAGAGAAGGCTTTTGATCTCATAACAACCAGTGGATTCTTCATTGGTTATCTAGAGAGATCAAAGGGGTATAGGTTTTATTGTCCATCACATGTTCCCATCATTATAGAGACAGATAAGGTAAGATTTCTTGAGGATGGTAGAGTCAATGGGAGTGGACCTTCTCGAGAGATTTCTTTTGAGGAGTTACAGGATCAGGCTGAAATACTGTAGCAACTAACAACTTTGTTCCCATGTTCATTCCTCATAATGACGTTGTTGGGGAACAAGAAGTTGTAGTTGGTCCACCTCAAGTGGCCCCACAACCTCTAGATATCGCACTTGTTGACCTACCACCTCCTCAAGTGGATCAGGGGCCAACAAATACGTCGATATCAGAGAGTCAGGAAACCTGCCATAGCTGATGAGTTTTTGGTGTACCTACAGGAAGATGGTTTAGATAGGGGTGATATTGATGATCCAGTGACGTTTTCACAAGCCATGGAGAGTGAAAAATCCACCTATTGGTTTGAAGCCATGAAGGAAGAGCTTGACTCAATGGCTAAAAATCAAGTCTAGGAACTCATCAACTTACCAAAAGGGTCCAAACTTGTTGGATGCAAATGGGTATTCAAAACTAAAGTGGGTTCTAAAGGTAAAGTTGAGCGATATAAGGCTAGATTGGTGGCTAAGGGTTTCACTCAAAGGGAAGGTATTGACTATGATGAGACTTTCTCTCCTGTTTCTAAAAAGCTCTCATTCAGGATAGTCATGGCCTTGGTGGCTCATTTTGATTTAGAGTTGCACCAAATGGATGTGAAAACGGCATTTCTTAATGGGGACCTAGATAAAGAAGTGTATATGGAACAACCTCACGGGTTTCATGTTGAAGGAAAAGAACACTTGGTATGCAAATTAAAGAAATCCATCTATGGACTTAAGCAAGCCTCCCTCCAATGGTTCATTAAGTTTAGTGAGATCATACTGTCCTCTGGGTTTAAGGAAAACATTATTGATGAATGTTTATACCTAAAGGTCAGTGGGAGTAAGTTCATTATCTTGCTTTTGTATGTAGATGATATCTTACTTACCAGTAGTGATCTTGGTTTATTACATGAAACAAAGGCTTTTCTTTCTAAAAACTTTGAGATGAAAGATTTAGGTAAAGCTTAATATGTGTTGAGCATTGAGATCACCAGGGATAGACCATCAGGCACTTTAGGTCTTTCCCAAAGGGCTTATATCTCAAAGGTTTTAGAAATATTTAACATGCAATCTTGTGCACCTGATAAAGTACACATGTTAAAGGTGATAAATTCAGTAAATTACAGTGTCCCAAGAATGACTTAGAAAGGAAGTAAATAGAATCTATTCCTTATGCTTTAGCCATTGGGAGTCTGATGTACCTTCAGACTTGTACACGTCCAGATATAGCTTTTGTTGTGGGTATGCTCAGTAGATACCAGAGTGACCCAGGCATAGATCATTGGAAGGCTGCCAAGAAAGTCATGCATTTTTTGAAAGGCACAATAGATTATATGCTTACATATAGAAGATTAGATCAGCTGGAGGTCATTGCATATTCTGATGCTGATTTTGGTGGCTGCCTTGACACGAGGAAGTCCACGTTGGGTTATGTGTTCCTCTTGGCAAGGGGAGCCATTACCTGGTGCAGTGAAAAGCAGTGTTACAATGACTTCCACTATGACAGCTGAGTTCATTGCTTGTTTTGAGACTAGTAGTCAGGCCATTCAGATGCAGAATTTGCTCACAGGTCTACCGTTTATAGATTTCATCTCCAGGCCTATCAATATTTACTGTGACAATTCCGCTACAGTTTTCTTCTCTAAGAATAATAAAGCATCCAAGTGTGGTAGAGCCTTGGATATAAAGTATTTTGCTCTTAGAGACAGAGTGAGGAATTATGAAGTGTGCATAGAAATATTGGGACAGATCTTATGGTTGCTGACCCTCTCACTAAAGGACTACATGCTAGCGTCTTTTGTAGTCATGTGATTTGGATGGGTCTTGTAAGCTCTCTCATATGTTATGACACTTTCAGTTGACATTATGTTGTTATTTGTGATCACATCAATGTCATAATTCTTCTATTATTTTCTGCCTATTCCATTTATTTATGTATACATGTTGGCTATGGATTGGCAGAATGCATGCTTAAGTGGTGACCAGCAGATAAACATTAAGTTTGAGTTTATCTATAATTTCAGGTTTGATGTTCAATTGTAGTGAGTTGGTGCCATTGTGGTACATGGAAGGTAGTGGGTGTTTTGAATGCATTTACCGCCATGACCCCTGTCATTTGATTTACTATATTTGAACTCTTCAGGTTCCATTAATTGGAGTGGTGTGTGGTTTTGGTTTTTATCATGCACGTATGTACCGTGTTTTTCCCTTCAGGTGCAAGTCCAAGACATCAAATCTTCAAGAGTCCTTTTAAAATTATATTAGTCTATATTATATGTATGTTTTCAAAATAAAATTTGATGTACTTGTGATAAGTTGGACCAAGTGGGAGAATGTTGGGTTTTACCCGATATTGTGGTCCACTGTCCTGGGCTGCACATCTTATGACACACCATAAGGTCCAGTTAAAGGAACATATTATTGGGCTTAACCCATCAAGTGTCCATTAGGATCCTGATATGGGTGGGATCCTGTTCAGGTCCATTGGGACTAGTCCCTCCTCTCTATAAATATATATGTGTGACTCCCATCAGGTCATACACAACTATAGATATAGAGAGAGAAAATCAGAGGGAGATTGCAGCAGATTACGCGTCTCCCTTTCCGGCATCCGTACACGTTGTTCATCTTCCTGCACGTCTTCCTTCTCACACGTGAGATGACTTCCGCCATCTCTATGGGGGCGGCAGAGAAGTGGCAGGGAAGTCGTCAGGGGGCTCTAATGTCGACTTCGTCCTCGACGCTTTCCCCTGTCGTGGCTACGGCACGGGATGAGATCAGGAAAACGATGGCGATGGAGAACAATAGGCCCTAAAAGAGGCTGAAGAAGACGACTGGACCCATAGGAGAGCCGCCGGCGGTCTGGTGGGTGGAGAAGATGGTGCGCATGGGCGGATGGAACCCATGGTTTGTGGTGAAGAAACAGCTCTCCGACACCGACCTGAAGACCCATTACAGCCGGATGCCCCTCCCTCTGTCCAAAGATTCAGATCCACAGAGGGGCAGTGCCGAGAAGCTAGTGCACACCCTCTCCGACTCCGAGCTGGACCTATTCTGGAACGAGGACGGCCTCCTGGTGACGCTGCTGGACAGGTGGGGGCGGGAGTACCACGGTGGCCTCCTCCGTCGCTGGGACAGCAAGGGCTGGATCATCCTCAAAGATGGTGGCGTGTGGCCGGGCGCAGCTATGTTCATGGGTCTCAAGGCCCGGGACGTCATTGAGGTCCTGAGCTTCCGTGTCCGCCCACCCAAGGAGGCGGCGGGCACGCTAGTGCTGGTGCTGCTCCCCTGTAGCGACCCTCATTATACCGGTACGGTTATACCAACCCACGTCGGTATAGCGAGTGTTGCCACAGTGGGACATTTACCCAAACGATACAAACAGCTGAGATACACGCGAATATACGAACAGAGTAGCGGAAGTAAAAGACAACTGTCTTCATTCATTCATCATCCACATTTAACATACATGAAGTTTGCAATTAACAATAAGGAACTAAAAGTTCACATAATCTAAATTGCTGAAATAAAAATACATAATGTCCACATTTATACATTCTTTTCGTGGTACTCTAATACCATGTTCAAATTACATACTATGAAATACACAAGTCACAAAGAAACTCCAAGGACTAATCTCCGCGCTCGGAGTCCGTCTCCACTGTCTCCTCCAACGGTTCCACGTCACCAACTACACCTGTACGCCGAAGCAAGGAGTGAGTCTAAAGACTCAGCAAGCAACACTACTCATAATATACGCGTATAAGTCATAGTGGTTTCTACATGCACATTCAAAATTTTCAACACATAGCATGCTAGTCATTTAAAAGTTTCAACCTATCATGAAAGTTTTACAAATTTATACATGGATCATGCTTTCAGATTTCTAGAATAAACTTTACCTATCACATGCTCTCTATTCAATTTACTCATGAAATTTTGTCTTTAAAGGACCAAGACATAAGAGCTACCAACATGAACATTGTGCACATATGAAAGGAAACATAACTAGCATGAGTTTCACGTGTTCTTAAGCATATACATAGACATTTTCACATGCTTTAAGTTGCTGGTTTCACACGGTTTAATGGCTGTAAACCTACACATGATAACTACCATGTTGCTTAAAACATATCATGTGAACAACCAATCACGTTATTTTGTACCCGTGCTCATCAATTATCCCTAACATGGATTCTAGACATTTTTGCACATACAAGCATGATGATAACAACATAAAATTTCTGATTTCACATGGTTTCAGATTTGTCTCACATAGATTTCAATATCATATCCTCACATTTAGAATTTCACATTTTCTTTACACAAGTTTCTTCTTCACATGGTTACACTTTACACATACACATTCACATTGTTCACTTACACATTTACACATGAACACATACACATTACACATTCACATTACACATTTTAGGTGCCGTGACACATAGTCCAAACCACCAAAGAAGGACATATACACATCACATTACACATAGACGCCATCTAGGCAATTCAATGGCGACTCTTGGACTGCGCAGACCGGGAGAACAAGTCTCCACCCTAACCAGTGGTACTTGTCCACCTCCAGGATTTCCCCCTAATGCCCTTAGGGTCACTTACACATTGAACTTTCTCAAGGGGACTTTTCCCTGATACAGTTCCACTGCCCTCTACGGAAGCAGTGTCACATTGGCACAGTTACACATTTACACATTTTACCAGTTTGCACATGGTTTTACACATAGCACTTTTCATCTCATTCACTTTCTCACTCATATGCATTTCTCTATTTTTCCTGACATGGCACTACAGATTTCAGGAGTTTAACACACCGTAAATTTCACCAATCAAGTTGGGTTTAAGCAATATCTAATCCCATTACGATAACATACATAGATTACTATATTTCACATGGAAAATACATAACTCCTTATATACTGGTCCAAATGACCTGAAATTTTAACCACATGCTATTTTCGGGTTCAAGATCATACATTCAATTTTTCAGATTTTTCTGAGCTAAATCGAATTTACAGAAAATCAAATACCTAATTCGCATGCCATTCACAATTTAAGTTGACATGGAGTTTAACACATCATGCAATTTTGCCACTTACTGTTTGAACAGAGGTTACTGTCACATACATGATCTGAGAATACAGAATTTACCCTAAATCATACAATTGTAGATCGATCACCACAAATCATTCTTGCATGCCGTTTTATTTACCGAACCGAGTTTATTGGCAATTTATACAAGCATGGATAATTCATCAAAACTGAGTACATGTATACTGATCTACTACTCTTCATGATCAGACAAAACTGAGGCATTAAGACTAATCCTAATCATAAAGCATAGATTTGGCAAGATCATCAACAAGTCATGCTTACAATTTCATGGAATACACTCTCCTAACATTCACCACCACACATCACACTCATCCACATACCACATTTAACAATATACATAGTGTATAGGGTTACCATATATCCTCATCACGGAAACCATACCGAAAATAGTGTATAGGGAGGGCAGAACAGGTCACTGTTCTGTCCAGAGGAACTTGGCGGCGGTCTCTGGCCGCTGACTCAGGGTCAGCGGCATGGTCGATGGACGCCAAGCATGATATCTGCGTCCATTGACCTTGCCGTCAATGCAGGTCTGTGCAGAAACACAGACCCGAGCTCTCAAGTTTGGGTGAATGGGAGGGTCTAGGACTCGAGGGAAAATCCATAAAAATAATAGAAACGACCTAGACACATACGGGGACATCATGGTTAGGTCACTTGCCTTTTAAAAATTGCTCTAATGGGTCTAGGGTGTTGGTGAAGCCCTCCTTGGGCAGTCCCAAGAAGGTGCAGAAACGCCTCCTAGATCTTCTTCCTCCGGGCTCCTGGATGATTTCCACAGCAAGGGGTTGTCGGGGAAGCCTCCTCCTTTGCTCCAGCTAGCCTCTTGTCGTGGAAGATGGCCGGATCTAGCTCCAGGAAGTCGGATCTTTGGGTTGCAAGGTGGGGGTTTTTCTCAGTTTTCTTCTAGGGTTTTCTTTCTCTCTTTTTCTCCTCTTGCAAGGGTGAAGAGAGGGGTGGGAAAGGTAGCTCCGGGTTCAGACTTAAGGAGAGGCCTCTCTCCCACTCTTAGGGTGACTTGACAGCCCTCAGAGCCGTTGGGGACAGCCCCCCAATGGCTGGCTTTCTTGTTTCAGAAGTTTGCAGCTCTGCTGCGCATGCAGGCCAGAGAGATTGGCGTCCATATCGCTGGACGCCAGGATTAGTGTTGGCGTCCATGTCTGGACGCTGACACCACCTCAACGGCCAGGGGTCGACGCCAATCTGGCCTTCGGCCAGAACTCTAAAACATGCAGAAAACCATGCACACCATGCATATATACATGAAATTGGTATATGGTAGTGTATCCATACTATCATCATTCAATACATGCATTATTTACATATAATATAAACACATGTACACGTAATGGTACTAATTAATACGTACGTAAATACGTATATACATACACAAGCACAATATACACACATAAATACAAATAACGCGACGGAAATTCGAGGGCCTTACACCCTCTCCCCCTTAAAGAAACTTCGTCCTCGAAGTTAGAACGACACTACTCAAACAAAAGGGGATACTTCTTCTTCATCGCATCCTCAAGCTCCCAAGTAGCCTCCTCTCGTGAGAAGTTCCGCCAGAGAACTTTCACCGACGCAATACTCTTGTTCCGGAGATGCTGAACCTTCCGGTCAAGAATAGCTACTGGTTGCTCGACATACGAAAGATCTGGCTGGATCTCCACTGGCTCATGACTAATCACATGAGACGGATCTCGGACATATTCCTGAGCATAGATACGTGGAATACAGGGTGAACGCTAGCCAAAGCCGGGGGTAATGCTAGCTCATATGCCACGTTGCCCAAACGTCTGAGAATCTCATATGGGCCAATGAATCTAGGGCTTAGCTTGCTATGCCTGCCAAATCTAACAACACCACGAGTAGGCGATATCTTCAAGAAGACATGATCGCCAACCTCGAACTCTAGATCCTTTCTCCTGTTGTCGGCATAACTCTTCTGCCTATCCTGTGCCGCAACAAGCCTTTTCCTGATAAGTGGATCTTATCCGAAGTTTCCTGGACTAACTCCGGTCCGATCAACTGCCTATCACCAGTCTCCTCCCAACATAAAGGAGATCTGCAGGGTCTACCATACAACGCCTCGAATGGAGCCATACCAATACTAGCATGAAAGCTGTTGTTGTAAGCGAACTCCACAAGAGGTAAATGACGCTCCCAATCATCCTTCCAATCCAGAACACATGCTCTCAGCATATCCTCGAGCGTCTGGATAGTCCTCTCGGACTGTCCATCGGTCTGGGGATGAAACGCCGAACTGAGCTTCAGCTCCGAACCTAACGCATCCTGAAGACCCTTCCACAATCTCGAAGTAAATCTCGGATCTCGATCCGAAATAATCGACTTCGGCACACCATGCAATCTAATGATACCACTAACATACAATCTAGCTAAACTCTCTACTGACTGCTTCTTCTTCATAGGCAAGAAATGAGCAGTCTTCGAGAATCTATCTACAACTACCCAAATCGAGTCATTGCCTCTTCTAGATCGAGGCAAACCCGAAACGAAGTCCATAGTGACAGCTTCCCACTTCCATACGGGGATATCCATCCTCTGCATGAGGCCGGATGGTCGCTGCCGCTCGGCTTTCACTTGCTGACACACTAGACACCTGGACACATAATCCGCAACATCCTTCTTCATACCGGACCACCAAAATGATCTCTTCAAATCTTGATACATCTTAGTGTTACCCGGATGAATAGAGAATCGCGATCTATGAGCCTCCGCTAACACATGCTCACGGACATCCACCAAATTAGGGACACAAACACGGTGTTGAAATCTAATCACACCGTCCTCATCACGAGCAATGCCTGCCTTGCCCACTAACTCTAAGAGTCTAGGGTCGGCTTCCTGTTGCTCGATCACCTCATCCAAAACCGAGGACCTAAGGGATAACTGAGCTACAAAAGCCTGACATAGCGATGGCTCTAACTCAGTCAACGCGCAAGCCGCATCCTCAACATCTTCCAATCTTGCTGGAGAGATGGCCTCTTTCTACTAAGCGCATCCGCTACAACATTCGCCTTTCCAGGATGATACTGAAGGTCGAAGTCATAGTCCTTCAAGAACTCGATCCATCTCCTCTGCCTCAGGTTTAATTCCTTTTGGGAGAAAAGGTACTTAAGCTCTTGTGGTCGGTAAACACCTCAAATCTGACACCATAAAGATAGTGCCTCCAGATCTTTAGTGCATGAACCACTGCTGCGAGCTCCAAGTCATGAGTCGGATAGTTCTTCTCATGCTCCTTCAACTGACGAGAAGCATAAGCCACTACCCTTTCTTGTTGCATAGCACACAGCCTAAACCAATCTGAGACGCATCCGTATAAATGGCAAAACCCTCTAGACCACTAGGCAATACCAATACCGGAGCAGAAGTGAGCTTAGCCTTCAATAGCTGGAAGCTACGCTCGCATGCCTCAGACCATACAACTTCTCACCCTTCCTGGTCAGCTTTGTCAAGGGGGCGGCGATGGATGAGAATCCCTCAATGAATCGCCGATAGTAACCAGCTAACCCAATAAAACTACGAATCTCCGAAGGGGTCTTGGGAATCTCCCAATCCATAACAGCCTGGACCTTTGCTGGATCCACTGCAACACCAGTACCGGAGATAACATGCCCGAGAAAATGAACCTCGCGCAACCAAAAGTCGCACTTGCTGAATTTAGCATACAGCTTGTGCTCACGAAGAACCTCTAACACTAACCTCAGATGCTGACAGTGAGTGGTCTCGTCCGGAGAGTAGACCAACACATCGTCAATAAACACTACGACAAAGCTATCTAAGTAAGGCCTAAACACCCGGTTCATGAGATCCATGAACGCTGCAGGGGCATTGGTCAATCCGAAAGGAAGGACCAAGAACTCATAATGTCCATAACGGGTTCTAAATGCCGTCTTGGACACATCCTCACTCCGAATCCTCAACTGATGATAACCAGATCGCAAGTCAATCTTAGAAAAGACTGATGCCTCTCGCAACTGGTCAAACAAATCATCAATACGAGGTAAGGGATACCTGTTCTTCACAGTCACCTGGTTCAGCTTTCTGTAGTCAATGCACAACCTAAGTGACCCGTCTTTCTTCTTGACGAATAATACAGGTGCGCCCCAAGGGGAAACACTAGGGCGAATAAATCCCTTATCAAGCAGTTCTTGCAACTGCCTCCTCAACTCGGCTAACTCCGCAGGTGCCATCCGATATGGAGCCTTCGAGATAGGAGAGGTGCCCGGAAGCAACTCTATGGTAAACTCTATCTCTCTATCCGGTGGCAATCCAGACAAGTCATCAGGAAAGACATCTGGAAAATCCTGCACTACCTCAATCTCCGCAAGAGTAGGTGACTCATCAGCCTCTGGTACTAACACCACGCTGGCAAGAAACGCGTCACAACCCTTGTTTACCATGCGCATCGCCTTCATGGCAGAGATGACCATCTTTCCCGCCCAGTTCCTTGGCAAGGGGTGAGAGAACTCATCCTCACCAGGAATGCGGAATACGATCCTCTTCCGACGACAATCCACTAACGCATAGTGCTCCTCTAGCCAATCCAGACCAAGAATAGCATCAAAGTCCTTCATTTTCAGCAAGAAGAAACACCCATCTAGGACTCTATCCTCAATGCACACAGGTAACGACGGAATGCACTTCCTAGTCGATACCGTACCCGCAGGGGTGTGCACAGACAAAGGACCTCTAACTCCTCAGACTCTACCCTGACTCTAGGGCTAACTGCCTAGCGAAACGCTCGGAAATGAACGAGTGAGTAGCACCCGTATCAAACAAAACCCGAGCGTGCACACCTAAAAGCAAAACCGTACCTTCGGTGACATGCTCCGCCTGCTCGGCGTCCTCGCGAGCTAAAGCAAACACTCGAGCTGGGGCTCGAGGCCTTCCTGGTCGTCCTGTAGCTGGCGCGGCTGCCGCTACTGCTGGGGCTGGCGCTCCACGCTGAGCTCCTGCTGAAGTCTTGGGCAATCTTTGATCTTGTGGTCGCTGCTCCCGCACTTCAAGCATCTACCCGCTACCAACCAACACTCGGAACCACCATGGGTCTTCCCGCAGTGGGGACACTCTTTCTTCACACCAGGGGAACGTACAGAGGGTACCTGAGAGTTGCTGACTGTCACGGATCGTTGCGGTGTCTGGTACACCGTTTTCTTCTTATCCTGCCGCTGGAAAGTCGCTGCCGGCCTCTTCTGCGAAGCCTTCTTCTCCTCCAGATATTGCTCCATTTCTCCCTCCTGCCTGCAGGCAGCACTGAGGGCCTCGTCCAATGTGCGGTGGTCAAACGCCACGAGCCTCGTCCGCAGTGATGGCTTGAGTCCCATCACGAACTTCTTTGTCTTCCTGCGCTCATCCGCTACGACATGCGGTGCATACTTAGAAAGTTCAGAAAACCTTGCCTCGTATTCCAGCACAGTCATGGAGCCTTGCGTCAGGGAGAGAAATTCCTGCTCCATCTTGTCCTGGATATGCTCTGGGACGAACTTGGCTCGAAAGAGTCTCACGAACGCGTCCCACGCCACGTCTACTGCTCCGTCCTCAAAGCGTGTACGTAGTAGGGAGGACCACCATACATCCGCTCTCTCCTGCAATACACCTTCATAAGCACCAACTAACAAATTCTAACTTAAGTAGAACATACAAACATACAAAATTAAAAGTCTACCTGTAGCATGTAGGTGGCTAATGTCACCTTATCCTCATCAGGGCACCTGATGGCTCGAAGATTTTCTCTGTCTCCCTTAACCAACTTTCTGCCATTAATGGATCACTCTCCCCCTTAAAAGAGGGTGGGGTCATCCTCTTGAATCGCTCCATGATGGGAGGTCCACCATGGTCCTGAGCTGGTGCCTGAGCCTGCTACATTAAACAATAGGCAATACACAATAAGCACAATATCATGCAATTTAAATAGCCACTACTAGTTGTTTTATTATTCTACCTGGGCCTCCAACTGTGCCTGGAGTGCTGCCTGGGTATGAGCCTGCGTCTGCATGGCTTGTACCAGACCTTGCATGAATACTCCGTAGTCCACAGGCGGCGGTGGGGGAAGTACAGGACCTTGCGGTGTCGGGGCCTGTTGCTCCGCCCGCTCATCACGTCTCGGCTCGTCCTCACGGGCCGGTGCTCCACCACGCCTACCTCTCGAAGCCATGGCTGTAATAAAATTTCAGCCACCATTAGAGCTAGGTTACTAAATTTTCTAACCATTTTCTTATCTACCTTTCACTTCTTATTAGTGTTTTCTACACATGTGGACATACTTAGCATGCAATGAAGATGATGACTTATGTATATTCATGTGCAATCTCAACCGGTTGCTCTGATACCAATCTCTGTAGCGACCCTCATTATACCGGTACGGTTATACCAACCCACGTCGGTATAGCGAGTGTTGCCACAGTGGGACATTTACCCAAACGATACAAACAGCTGAGATACACGCGAATATACGAACAGAGTAGCGGAAGTAAAAGACAACTGTCTTCATTCATTCATCATCCACATTTAACATACATGAAGTTTGCAATTAACAATAAGGAACTAAAAGTTCACATAATCTAAATTGCTGAAATAAAAATACATAATGTCCACACTTATACATTCTTTTCATGGTACTCTAATACCATGTTCAAATTACATACTATGAAATACACAAGTCACAAAGAAACTCCAAGGACTAATCTCCGCGCTCGGAGTCCGTCTCCACTGTCTCCTCCAACGGTGCCACGTCACCAACTACACCTGTACGCCGAAGCAAGGAGTGAGTCCAAAGACTCAGCAAGCAACACTACTCATAATATACGCGTATAAGTCATAGTGGTTTCTACATGCACATTCAAAATTTTCAACACATAGCATGCTAGTCATTTAAAAGTTTCAACCTATCATGAAAGTTTTACAAATTTATACATGGATCATGCTTTCAGATTTCTACGAATAAACTTTACCTATCACATGCTCTCTATTCAATTTACTCATGAAATTTTGTCTTTAAAGGACCAAGACATAAGAGCTACCAACATGAACATTGTGCACATATGAAAGGAAACATAACTAGCATGAGTTTCACGTGTTCTTAAGCATATACATAGACATTTTCACATGCTTTAAGTTGCTGGTTTCACACGGTTTAATGGCTGTAAACCTACACATGATAACTACCATGTTGCTTAAAACATATCATGTGAACAACCAATCACGTTATTTTGTACCCGTGCTCATCAATTATCCCTAACATGGATTCTAGACATTTTTGCACATACAAGCATGATGATAACAACATAAGATTTCTGATTTCACATGGTTTAGATTTGTCTCACATGGATTTCAATATCATATCCTCACATTTAGAATTTCACATTTTCTTTACACAAGTTTCTTCTTCACATGGTTACACTTTACACATACACATTCACATTGTTCACTTACATATTTACACATGAACACATACACATTACACATTCACATTACACATTTTAGGTACCGTGACACATAGTCCAAACCACCAAAGAAGGACATATACACATCACATTACACATAGACGCCATCTAGGCAATTCAATGGCGACTCTTGGACTGCGCAGACCGGGAGAACAAGTCTCCACCCTAACCAGTGGTACTTATCCACCTCCAGGATTTCCCCCTAATGCCCTTAGGGTCACTTACACATTGAACTTTCTCAAGGGGGCTTTTCCTGATACAGTTCCACTGCCCTCTACGGAAGCAGTGTCACATTGGCACAGTTACACATTTACACATTTTACCAGTTTGCACATGGTTTTACACATAGCACTTTTCATCTCATTCACTTTCTCACTCATATGCATTTCTCTGTTTTTCCTGACATGGCACTACAGATTTCAGGAGTTTAACACACCGTAAATTTCACCAATCAAGTTGGGTTTAAGCAATATCTAATCCCATTACGATAACATACATAGATTACTATATTTCACATGGAAAATACATAACTCCTTATATACTGGTCCAAATGACCTGAAATTTTAACCACATGCTATTTTCTGGTTCAAGATCATACATTCAATTTTTCAGATTTTTCTGAGCTAAATCGAATTTACAGAAAATCAAATACCTAATTCGCATGCCATTCACAATTTAAGTTGACATGGAGTTTAACACATCATGCAATTTTGCCACTTACTGTTTGAACAGAGGTTACTGTCACATACATGACCTGAGAATACAGAATTTACCCTAATCATACAATTGTAGATCGATCACCACAAATCATTCTCGCATGCCGTTTTATTTACCGAACCGAATTTATTGGCAATTTATACAAGCATGGATAATTCATCAAAACTGAGTACATGTATACTGATCTACTACTCTTCATGATCAGACAAAACTGAGGCATTAAGACTAATCCTAATCATAAAGCATAGATTTGGCAAGATCATCAACAAGTCATGCTTACAATTTCATGGAATACACTCTCCTAACATTCACCACCACATATCACACTCATCCACATACCACATTTAACAATATACATAGTGTATAGGGTTACCATATATCCTCATCACAGAAACCATACCGAAAATAGTGTATAGGGAGGGCAGAACAGGTCACTGTTCTGTCCAGAGGAACTTGGCGGCGGTCTCTGGCCGCTGACTCAGGGTCAGCGGCATGGTCGATGGACGCCAAGCATGATATCTGTGTCCATTGACCTTGCCGTCAATGCAGGTCTATGCAGAAACACAGACCCGAGCTCTCAAGTTTGGGTGAATGGGAGGGTCTAGGACTCGAGGGAAAATCCATGAAAATAATAGAAACGACCTAGACACATACGGGGACATCATGGTTAGGTCACTTGCCTTTAAAAATTGCTCTAATGGGTCTAGGGTGTTGGTGAAGCCCTCCTTGGGCAGTCCCAAGAAGGTGCAGAAACGCCTCCTAGATCTTCTTCCTCCGGGCTCCGGATGATTTCCACAGCAAGGGGTTGTCGGGGAAGCCTCCTCCTTTGCTCCAGCTAGCCTCTTGTCGTGGAAGATGGCCGGATCTAGCTCCAGGAAGTCGGATCTTTGGGTTGCAAGGTGGGGGTTTGCTCAGTTTTCTTCTAGGGTTTTCTTTCTCTCTTTTTCTCCTCTTGCAAGGGTGAAGAGAGGGGTGGGAAAGGTAGCTTCGGGTTCAGACTTAAGGAGAGGCCTCTCTCCCACTCTTAGGGTGACTTGACAGCCCTCAGAGCCGTTGGGGACAGCCCCCCAATGGCTGGCTTTCTTGTTTCAGAAGTTTGCAGCTCTGCTGCGCATGCAGGCCAGAGAGATTGGCGTCCATATCGCTGGACGCCAGGATTAGTGTTGGCGTCCATGTCTGGACGCTGACACCACCTCAACGGCCAGGGATCGACGCCAATCTGGCCTTCGGCCAGAACTCTAAAACATGCAGAAAACCATGCACACCATGCATATATACATGAAATTGGTATATGGTAGTGTATCCATACTATCATCATTCAATACATGCATTATTTACATATAATATAAACACATGTACACGTAATGGTACTAATTAATACGTACGTAAATACGTATATACATACACAAGCACAAATATACACACATAAATACAAATAACGCGACGGAAATTCGAGGGCCTTACATCCCCGCTCCCCGGAACCTAAATGTTCCCACCGGTGACTGCTTGCGGCCGGAAGCGTCAAAGCTGTAAGTGGTAATAATAGTAGTAGAAAACTATGCAGAGCAGTACCGTTGTAATTAGTTTGCAAAATAGCATGGGCGGCGCAGCCGCACGATCGATGAACATTTGATTCTTCGTGGAGAAAGGCTTAGTGCATTTTATAGTGAACTTAAGTACAATATGATTAGGCAATAAATCTATGTGACATCTAAAATTGGGTTGCCACTTTATTACTCCCCATGTGAGAGGTGCCACATAGACTATTGTCTAGTCATAATACACTTAAAATGTAATATAAAATTATATTAAACCTTTCTCTTCTTTGTGTGTACAGACAGGCATTTTGCACCCATATATCACAATTGTTTCATGCACAAATTTTCCATTAATAACAAAGAAAGAAAGCTTGATCATGGCTCACCACGGGGTTCTTCCATTCCTCACCCCCTCCCCCTTCCCCCTTTCTCTTTTTATGAACTCTTGAAGATGGATGGATATAGGCTACTAATCTGTGTTCACATCCAACTAAAAACTCCAATCCCCCTATTTTGAGATCTCAAATTATCAATTGACATGAATATATCTGATCGTCATTTAAGCTTGTATGTTTTTATTGTGTAATGCTGTAAAAAACTTCACAAATTTCTTCACTTTATCAATGTTCTTGGAATGTATGTTTATCCATGAAACAATGTCCGTGTCAAGATTCAAAAACTATAAAAGAGAAGTAGAACGACTTGCTATAGCATAACAAAGGTAAACGCAATTGCCATTGTTATGAGAATGAATAATTGCATGTCGCCTTGTAATCTTAAGTATTTATATACTCTATCCTCCTACAAATATTATAGGGTGTTTGGTTACACTTTTTTAAAAAAACTCTTTCTAACTAAAAAATTATACTGTGTCAATTTTTGACTGAAATTTTAAAATTGAGGAAAACTACTACTATCTGTTTGGTAGAACTGACATAATTTTTAAAATTTGTATAGACCTGTTTGGTAGACTCTTTTTCACTTTATATTTTTTATAGTAAAAGTGACAAGTATATTTCAAAAGGAGATTTGTACCATTTATGAAAGAGAATGGGTAATAAATCACTATTAATACGTCATCAAATTCAGTAACTATGATGTTTATACAAACTTCAAGATCTCTACCGTCTATTTAAATAATCTTCCCACATTTCCAATGCAATTCTATTCCGAAGTTCTTTACCAAGATCACGTTGTGAATGTGATGTTGTTAAACGTTGTTGTTCTTCAAATCTGAGTCTTTCTTGACGTCTTCCTTCTACTTCTCTGTCTATGTCTGCACCATGTTCTCTTTCAATTTGCATCCAAATTTCATCTTTTCCTCCTCTATGGTCACGGATAAAATTATGCAAGATACATGCAGCAATAATTATCTTCGATTGCACATGAAGAGGATATTCTAACGGTTGTCGAAAAATACGAAACCTTTCTTTTAACACCCCGAACATGCGCTCAATAACGTTTCGCAGTGAAGTATGCCGCAAATTGAAAAGCTCTTTGAGGTTTTGTGGAGTAGAGTGATTTGGACCAAATTCTTTCAAATGATATCTTACTCCGCAATAAGGTGCTAAAAATTGCGGTGTGTTTGCATAACCCGCATCAACCATATAATATTTACCTATACATAAAATTAAATGTCAGTGCATCATGAATTAAAATGAATTGTATAGATAAAAATTTACCTTCTGGTACATAAAATCCCGACGTTATAGCTCCTTCTAAAATAGTAGCATCAGCAGCAGAACCTTCGTATCCAGCATTAACAAAAAGAAAATGCATATCAAAAGAGCAGATGGCCATAACATTTTGTAATGTATGACCCTTGCGATTACGATATCTCATTCTATCATTGGCTGGAATTTCGGCTAATATATGTGTTCTATCAATAGCCCCAATACAATCCTAAAACAACATAAGTTCAAAATTAATGACATGGAGAAGGATAATAACAATAATCACTAGAAATTTTACCTTAAAAAAATGAAAATGTTGTCTATCACGAATGTATTGTGGAGTGTCTGTCGGAGGGAGATAAATGAACTTTGGAGCTAAGTTGATGAGAGCATCAAGAACTTCATGAAATCGACGACTTATTGTTTCACCTGAATGTTGAAATCTATCTTGAGTAGATCGGTTACTTGCACCTTTTGCTAAAATATACATGCAGATAATTATCATTTCCTCAATGTCAACTCTTGCACTCTCTTTTAAAAATTTCAAATCTCTTATCTCATTGCACAATAGGGAAAATATGTGTTTATTCATACGACATATTTCACAGAATTGAATTTCAGCCCCTTGCAATAACTCATTCATATATGCTCTGCCAGTAAGAATAGATGTTCTTAGGCGCTTCCTAGAATTTCTGTCCTTGCGATCATAAACAATCTTCGCTAATGTCCACATGATAAGGAAAAATTGACGACGACATGCTAAAAAATTTTCTTCTTCCTCATTTAAATCAAATATTTGTCTACTATATCCATCTACCTGTAATATGATAACCAAAATTTAAGAAAAAAAAATAACATCATGCTCAATGCACCTATCATTTATTTATTAATGATATCATAAACTGTAAACATAACAACTAGAAATATCTCTAAGACAACATGATAAACAATTGAAAATCTATCAATGATCTCCAAGATGCAACTTCAACCATTCTAACGAGTTGCATCATCAAATTTTAAGAATACAAGATATGCATTGTTTTTTCTAATCAAATCAATTGCTCTAGTTTTCTTTGAAATGGTTAAGTCCATTGCCATGATCGTCTTGTCCCGACCGCGGCTACAGCGTCGGAGGCGACGAGCATGACCCAGACGGAGCCCAAGGTCGCGACGATGAAGCGGAGGCAATACACCCATGATGCTGACGACGACGATGATGGTGTCAGTGGCGGCATTCGTCGTGGGCCGAGGGCGAGGATGGTGCTGAGGACGGTGGTGGAATAGTTCAGGAGGGCGGAGGAGGAGCAGCGACGGCGTCCGCTGGTTCTGGTTCTTGATTTGGATCATACTCTGCTCCACACGGTCGACGCCCACTTCCTTTTCCGCGAGGAGTGGTACCTCCTCGCCCATCAAGAACCACCGGCATCAGCAGCCCACGCTGTTCAACATGGCGGACACCTTGGGCTACATCACCAAGCTGCGCTCTTTCGTGTGTACCTTCCTGCGGGCGGCCAGCACCGTGTTCCGACTCTGCGTCTGCACGATGGGCGTACGCACGTACGCCAATCAAATGGTCCGCCTCCTCGACCGGACGGCCTCTTCTTCGCCCTCGGCGACGTCATATCCAGAGAAGACTACAGAAAGAGAGGCATAAAGGATCTTGACAGTGTCCGCTGGGGAGACGAGCGGACGACCCTCATACTAGATGACATTGCAGATGTATGGGCGATGCGCCACCAGCGCAACCTCATCAAGATGCCGGCGTACAACTACTTCGCCGACGGGGGGCGCGGCGCTGGGTGGTGGTCTTGATGAAGTGTGATGCAAATCTATGCGATGATGATCCTATCTATGTTTGAATGAGTCCAACTATTCGTTGGTAGTGGGATCTGTTTTATCTAGTTTTCAGGAGTTTGTTGTGCCTATTTTATAGGGATAGTTTGTTAGTGTGTTATGCTCTATGTTAGTGGATGCTGTGCCGCAAGTAGTTGGGTACGGTGTTATCTTTTGTTCTCTATATATATGTGTGTTTAGAAACTACTCTGCTACATACAAAAAATCATTCTCTCCAGTTTGTTCCTCTTCTGTGTGTGGTTTCTGTGTGCCTAGTGTCCTACAAATTTTCCAACATTTGTGGTATCAGAGCCAGGTTTCGACCAAATCTGGGCGACATCCTATAGCCGAGGTGCTTGCTGCAGCAGAGCCTCATGGAGACAAAAGCTTGCTAGTGTGAAGCTTCATGGAGAGGTAAACTCATCTTACACGTGAGGTGTTCGATTGAAGTTCTCTAAGAGTGTTCATCATGTCGGAAAATGGTATGGCCACTCTTAACCTCTCACAATCTTTGGCACCAATTTTCAATGGGGAAAATTATGAGTTTTGGAATATCAAGATGAGGACATTTTTTATTTCACAAGATCTTTGGTATCTAGTTGAAAATGGCTATGCAGAGGTGGAGAGTTCTAAAGCAGCAGAAAAGGCAGATTTGAAAGAGCTCCGTAAGAAGGATGCAAAGGCCCTACTTGTTTTGCAGCAAGCAGTAGCAGAAGCTATTTTTCCCCGGATTGCCAATGCCACTAAATCAAATGAAGCTTGGACTATTCTCAAGAAATAATTCCATGGGGATAAGAAGGTAAAAGCTGTGAAACTCCAAACTCTTCGTAGAGAATTTGAGACCTTATTTATGAAAGGAAATGAATCTGTGCAAGATTTTTTCTCAAGAGCTTCTGTGATTATAAATCAAATAAGAATTTTTGGAGATGATGTTAGTAACCAAAAGGTTGTTGAAAAACTCCTGCGAAGCCTTCCACCCAT
The DNA here is from genome assembly GCA_014218235.1 of Colocasia esculenta. Taxonomy (NCBI): domain Eukaryota; kingdom Viridiplantae; phylum Streptophyta; class Magnoliopsida; order Alismatales; family Araceae; genus Colocasia; species Colocasia esculenta. The sequence goes on along the minus strand of CM024758.1, from coordinate 97,990,636 downwards.
ATTTGATTATGTTGTCACTGCCATTGTGGAATCTAAAGATCTGACATCTTATACTATTAGTGAATTGTTGGGTTCTCTTTTAGGTCACGAGGAAAGAATTAACAAGTCAACAGATAAAGGCATTGAGCAGGCTTTTCAGGTCAGATTGGAGGACAATAGCAAAGAGAAAAATGTTGCTAACACTTCTGACCAAAAGCATGCAGGTCGAGGACGCGATAGAGGTGGCTACCGTGGCCGTGAACGAGGACTTATTGGTCTTCTTCTCTTTCCCGGGCAAGAAGGCAGCCCACTTCTTTTACAGACTCAGAAGTAAACATACTGGAACAGACCCCAACTCGATCATACACCCAACTAACCATTGGTTTTCTCTTTAGAGGAAGAGGAACATTGTGTACATTCCCACAATCGGACACTATAGTCTTTCTTTGTGTCTAACAACTGACTTCATGTGTCTACCAGTTATAGAAGAGAGTCTTCATCAACTTGTGCATATTTCCGAGGTCATAGGTAGTAGGTGTTTGTAAGCATTTAATGGAAGAAGAGGATAGTAAGAGAGAGATACATAACATGTCAAATAACCCATACCCTTTTTGCCTTTAGTCCACATTTCTTGCTGACAACCAGCTATACTATGTAAGTCCTTTTCTTTCTTGCAGGAAATAAGGAGAACTTTAAGACAGGCAAAAAGTAGCTTCAGTCAAAGAAATAATAAATTAAAGATATGAAGAATATTTATAAGGCATGTATTCACTAATCGGAATAGTTAAAAGCCAATCATAATGAGAAATAAACATTTGTTCACCAATCGGAAGGAGGTTGAACTTTTGTTCACCAATTGGAACATCTAAACACCAATCGGAATAACACTTGGTCACCAATCGAAAGAAAGCTTAAACAGTAATAGTTACTTTACCAGTTGAAGTTTAACTTTGACTTGTGAGCAGTTGAGATCTAACTTCATTTTGAAAAAAAACATAACAATAAATATAATGATCATAATTATGAGAGAAAAATATTATTAATTATATTTATGATATTCATGAGTTTTAGTTATCACCAAAACAAAGGGATAAATATATATGAGAGGGATTCAACAATCGAAATATTCATGACTAAGTCAATTGGATCACATTTTGGTCATCAATTTATGCAAATGAAGACCAATTGATAAGATATAATACCAATCGGAATTATTAGTGAAGAGGTCACCAATCAGAGTCTCACTAACACATCTATCGTTATGTCACTCGGTCACCAATCAGAAGAAAGCTTAAATAGTAATCGGTATGAAATTCAGTACAAATTTTTACTAGTCAAAATCTAACTTTGACTTGTGACTAGTCGAAGTCGAACTTCATTTTGAAAAAATATAATAAATATTTCATGATAATTATGAGAGAAAAATATTATTAATTATATTTATGATATTCATGATATTATCACCAAAACAAAGGGATAAATATATATGAGAGGGGTCCAACAGGGGAGGGTGGTCGCTAACGTGCTCCTCTTTGACTACAAGTCGGAGGTCTCCCTTGAGCCATGCTCTATGTAGCAACATGTTATTTTTAAATAAATAAATAAATAGAAATATTAAATAAAAATGAATTAATTAAAACCCATTAATCAAAAATAAGTGGTGGGCTTTAATAAATGGTTCATATAAAAGTTTTTGGGCCAAAATAGGAGTTTTAAAAGATAGAATAAAAGAAATATTATAAAATTTGTAACTCTATTATTTCCTAATTAAAAAAGGGCAAGTAAATCACTAATATGACTCATATAAATCTAAAATGAACTCCTACCCTACCCTAACTAGCTAGCCACGAAATTGGAGTCTCATCCTAACCCAATTAGGAGTATTAAAGCTAGGAAGGTTGGATAAACATGAAAATTCATAGTTAAAGGGAAGATAGAGTTGTATTAGAAAATAAACATGCTAGATGCATAAATACACCCCCAAACCTCATGGCCGACCTTAGTGCTCTGTTGGAACTTCTTGGATGTGGAGAAGAGGTCATAGGAGGAGGAATTCGTGGGGAGAAGGCTGCTAGAAGATCTACAAGTATGTTCTTCGAGTTCTTAACCCTAGGAGTTTACATCGATCAAAGGTAGACAATCTCACAAGCAAAATTAAATTAATCTCGTCTGTAGTTTGTTCTTGATCCGAGGAACAAAAACTCTCTCTTTTCCCCAATTTCTATCGTCCCTATCATGTCAATTTCATGTTTGAAGTTTTTTTAAGAACATGTACCCGACACATCATGTTTATCTTAAATTTCTGTCTACACTTAATCTCGTGCTATGAAAATTTTACTGTACATGATACTTGATGTCAGAAAACTAATGACATACTTTTCCCAAAATTCTATCTTGTACTCTTTTCGAATTAATTCTATTTTCATCACTGTGTCATGTTCTATGTTCATCATGAAAGAACTAGTTCATAGCCTGTCAATACCATGATAAGATTCAAATTACTCTTTACTGTTTATACTCTTGTAAGTCTAGTTTCGTTTAAAATTAGTTTCATGATTTTTCATCAAGTGTACATCGAGTTTTCTATTTTTAAACACCCCTGTGTCAAACCCTTGGAAAGCATGGACCGCAATCCAAGGAAATGTTATTTCCCTTTCGGGCTCAGGCAAAAATCCTGAGAACGCGATGGCCCGATAGGTCGCGTTCTCAAGGGGGGTCGCGACAAGGAACCTGCCGCGTTCTGAACGCGACAGGTCCTTGCATCGCATTCTGTCTGATCTGTCCAAGGGACCCTATCGCGTTCCTTTAAAGGCTCTATCGCGACCTCCATAGACCCTGTCACGTTCCTTTAAAGTGTATGTCGCCTTTTGAAGTTTTGCACATAAATTCTAGTTCTCTCTTGCTCTTGTATTGTTATAGTGTCTACACATCCTGTTAATGTAGAAAATGCATAAAATAGTTCAATTAAAATTATGATCATGTAATCATGCTATTAAAAGTCATACAATTGATCTTCTCATATCCATGATTTCTCTAACACATGCACACACTTGAAACCTTCCATATTGACTTGACATGGTATTAAGATACTCCATAATACATCTAGTAATTTATTTCAATAATGCACATCTTTACCCTATTTTGATAATGGACTCGTCTTCGTTTCTCTCATTGTTTTGGAACACCGTTACCAACGCTCCACTGTTCTAGAATTCCTATAGAACGTCGAGCAACTTGTTTTTATATACACTTTCTCTTGACTTGGACAAACTCTCCGTTGGATATTCCTTCTGCCCGACTAGTGAATCCTTGTTCAAGGCCTCCGTAAGTCTCCTCTGTCCATGGATTTTCTCATGGTCGACGAGCTAGTTGTACCTTCAATACCTATAACACCCTTAGGGATCAGTATGATCCAAATGGCCTTAGATTGCTCTCTCTTACCTTGATATCATGCCGGACCTCTGAACTATATTCGTAGCATGGCCAGTGGTTGGTTAGTGAGTTCTACCTGAGTACCAGCACCAATCATGCGTGTTGTGCAACTGTTACTATTGTCTATTTAACATTATTTTACACGCATTGACTATAGTTCTCATCTATACTCTATTCGCTCATCTATTCACATTCTCTACACTCTCGTCTATTCATCAATTACTGTCATCTATTCTTGGTGCTCTCTATGGCCATTTGACTGATTGTCTAAAAATAAACAACATGACTAATGTTTGGCAATATAAGGGGCCCGATCTGGTCCTGGGAGATGCCCCAAAAAGTGCTAGTGCCCGCGGGTGTTAATTGACCAGAGTGTTTGGCATTACACTCAAGTGCTATCTATCTCGACTATCTAATGACAATCAAAATGTTATACTATACTCGACTTGTTGTGCTATCATATTGTGCTATTTGTACTATGGAAATCTTGCTCTCTGTGCTATACTTGACACTTGTGTTATTTGAAATCATGTTTTGTGCTATCGCTTGCTCGACATTACTTGACTCTCTCTCTCTCTCTCTTTAGTGACTCTGTTCTTCAATATATTAATCATTTAAAGCATGTCTAACCATGAGATTTAAGTCCTACTAGGCATTATCGCTCACCCTACGTTATTTGATATGTGTTCTCAAGTGAGACTGAGGAAGATACACTCATGAGGATGGGGATGACCAGGAGTAATTCAAGAGTACCCTGGTGTACTAGCGTCATAATAGACTCTTAGTTTAGATTCTTTCTTTTCATTCAATGTAATGAAGTCAAATAGGCCCTATGTAATGGCTCTGAATTAGTGGTTGTAATAGACATTAGTGGAATTATAAATGAAATACATTTGATTTAGTGCTATTCAATTGTCCAATGGTTTGATGTCTATTATACGCTCTATACTTGCTTACATGCAACTATCTCACGTTTGTGAAACACTTTTTCAAACGCCACAAAGAATTAATTAAAAAAAAAGAGATAAAGAAGAAAAGAGAGAGTGTGCGTGTGTTCACTAGATGGAGGTGTGATCGCCAGGTACACCTAAGTACTGAAGGAAAAAGTGAAAGGCGGAGATTACTTACCTTTACTCGAGATCGCGGGAGTGATGTGTGGGTTGAGTCTTACTTCTCCAACCGGCCGGCCGGCAAAGAAGACTTTAGTTTGATGGTTACCTTGCAAGAAAGATTAACAACAAGTGAAATGAATGGTTAGACCAAGTTGTGTAATATCAAATTCAATGAAAAAAAAATGAGAAACTTGCTTGCATAGGCTTGAACACACCTTGTGGAGGTGGTGTAAAACCCCTAAAGTGAATATGGGAGTGGAAGAAATGATGTGATGTGTGTGAGAATTATAGTGATGAAATGAATGAAGTAAATGATGAATTAAAAACAAAACAAAAGAAGAGAAGAAGAATCTGTGGGAGGGCTTGGCACAACAATGGATGAAGAGATGAAGACTCTTCCTCCTTGACTCTGAAGGACTTGAGAGGTTGAAAGCAAGGCTCCAATTGAAGAACACTTTGAGCTATGCTTGAGGGGAGGAAGTTCTTCTCTTCAAGGCTCTGTAGTATTGCTTTCCAATGCAGCAGGGCTTCGCCAACACTTGTGTATTCTTTTTTTTTTTTTTAACATTGGTCTAGGGGGTCCTTTTATAGGTGTAAAATTGGTAAATCACGATGAACACAGTGGTCGCATATTAAGATGAATCGCAACCGACCAAAGCATCGCATTTAAAAGCATTCCTTACTTCAACTGTGGCCTTTCCAAACATCGATTATGGTAGGTATGAAAATCGTGACGACATAGTCTGACGCGTTTGTAACACTTCTAATATTGATCAAATTCTTACCAAATTAATAAATGGAAATATTGAATCGCGACAACCTGTGTGGTCGCGCATTTGAAAGAATTGATCTTCTTCTGGGAGTCGATCTTTAAACAATGGAAGGTTAGAAACGCGACGAACTAAGTCAATGCGATTCTATTTAGCAACAAAATCTTTCTAAAAATGATTTAGGAAATTACCATAAATCGAAAATGGAAACTCTTAAACGCGACGACTCTGATGGACGTGAATATAAAACATAGTTCAAGTCAGAATAGGAAGACAATATACGACGGCTTGACCCGACGCAGATTAACTTCATAAAACGTGACCACTGTGTCGGTCGCGAATCAACTGTGCACAGAGGACCCCTGAAAACCCTATAAAAATTTCTAAAAATCCTAGAAAAAAATCAGAAAAATAAGAAAATCACTCAAGTGTTTCATTGAAGAGAGCCACTTTGAGGCATTACGGTATAACAAGAAATTTACTCAATATGCTGTCAAAAATGGCGTGTCTACAACTACCTCATCTTGGCGTCTGCTTTGTAAGGAAATGCAGCGGAAAGACACGAAATGAAAGCAGTGAAATGAAGGGAATTGAGTGGAATGAAGTGAAGTGACTGAAAAGTAGACGCCAAGGTGTGATGAGACATGCCTTCAACAACATACGATAGGAGTTGTTCTTCAGGTGAAAATGAAGCAGCTTGGAGAAAGCCTCAAGAGATAACTCAATTGTTTGGATGAAGGGAAAGGGTGTGCACGTGGACACGAATGGGAGAAAGATCAACTTCCAGCGTAGGGGAAGTACCTACGGACACAATCTGGCAGGTTTCACCGTTGGGGAGCGTTTACCATCTTGTGGACGTGCTGCAACCAAGGTGGATCTATGGGAAAATTAGATGAACTGATATAGGATTCCAAAACAAGGAGTCCTCGGAAGACGGTCTTCAAACATCAACAAGATGAACTGAGTACTTGACTCGGAATGGAATATTTCATGTTAATGGGAGTAAGAATAAGCGGCTCTCTTCAGTTAAGCATGAGAGTAATTTCCTAGCGATGAGCTCAAAGTCCTACATGATGCATGCTGGGCTCAAAGGAAAAATATTAAAACAAAGGAAAATATAAAATAATCAAGGATAATATTGCTACGATGCTGAGTTAAGTCAGGACACCAGGATTTCCAGGCGTGGGTCTGTCGTCCTCCTTGCAAAGCATAACGACCTATCCTCAAGTCTAAGAATCCTCTGAAATTATCATTATTTTTGGCGGTGGAGGGGAACTCAAATTTCAGATTTATCAGAGCCTCAAGGTCCTTGATGTGCTCTAATAGGGTACGTTATATAGTATAATGCAATGATATTTGATACTGTAGCTAGAGGGGCCTACCGAAGATAGACGTGAAGTGTATGGCGAGAGACACATATCCAAACCTGTGCTCAAAGAATGATCAGCAACGACAAGCAATAGATATAAAGCACAAATATTGAAATGATGATGCTTGTAAATCGCGACAGGGTATATGGACGTGTTTACTTACATGAATCACGACGACTTGCTCGGTCGCGTATTACCTTCACTAGTCAAACTAGGAGTCGGAGTGAGGCGCTTGAATCGCGACATATGTGTCGGTCGCGATTTTCAATAGTGCTCCATGTCCTACCCGAGGCCAAACCTATTTACTTGTTTCATACTTATAGTGGGTTTGGGACTTGGCCTCTGGGCTTGTGCGGCTATGGGGCTATAAAATACTCCCCTCCTTGCTCTCTCCATGCAATAGACACTCTCCAAACTCAAAATTTAAGCATTTGGCAAGGGAGAAGAAGAAGAGAAGGAGAAAGAAGGTGAAGAGCCATGGATCATGGTGAAGCTCCCCCATCCAAGAGACAAAGAATTGAAGGATTTTTTAGGCTCAACAAGGTGGGAGGTCATATCTGCAATCTTATTCAAGCTAAATTGGTGAGTAGATTTGATTTTATACATTGAATTGATCTTGTTCTTTATGTTCTTCATGTTCTTACTCTCTTCCTCTCTATATTTTTTTTCCTTTTTCTTTTTCTTCCAACTCCTTCCAATCCTATGGCCAAACCAATCTATATGCCATAATCTAATGATCATACCCTAACCTCCATCTTATGACCAAACTCCCATAATCATACTTCCATGCGCCACCCTCATCATGGCCCAAATCCATCCTCTTGTCTTATACTCCATGATCATGCCAACTCCAACTCATGACAAAAAAAAACCTACCATGATCAAATCATCCATGTGCCACCATGCATGCGCCACCTTCATATGGCCAATTCCAACCTATAGGACTAACCTCTCTTCTCGGGCACTAGGAGATATATGCCTCTACCATGACTCCAAAAATTGACCTCCTATATTAGCCTCGACATGAAATACATCCTCTCTAGGTGGGGAATCCAAAACTTAGCCATCCATGCCAAAAGATACCACAAAATCGACTTAGATTGGGCGGCTATGGGGGCTTTAGTTGAGCTATGGCATCCACAAACCAACACCTTCCTCTTCAAAACCTTTGAAGCCACTATTCTATTGGAAGAAGTTGACGTTTGCTAGGCTTGAAGGGGATGAGGAGAGGCAACGAAGAGGATATGGCAATCATGCCGAGAGGAATTACAAGCAAAGAGGTACTCGAAAACTTCATGGGGAGCGAAAGGGCGGCCCAAGATGTCCAAGTTGTGAGAGGAATCAACTTGCAAAAATTGGCGACTTGGACCATGAAGGAATTACAAAAGTCAAAGGATGATGCGAAGCTAGAGAATGTGATGAAAGGATTCGCCATATGCCTGGCGTGAGCGCTCCTCTTTCCGTCTGTGGACAACATACTCGAAGAGGAACAATTGAGTGCGATATGCAGCATATGGGAAGGAGAGAGGTTGGGACTGGCAGTGCTAGCCTTCCTCTATAGCGGGCTTACGGCGACGAGCTGGGGTAAGCCTCCTTACGGCTTTATGCTATTGTTCACCTATTGGGTTGATTTGCACTTCAAATTTGACGTAAACAACGAGGCAAAGAGCTCGTCCTAGATCTTCTTCAAGAGCCGCTCCGACACATGGATGGCCTAGTGGGTTTAGAAGAGCTCGTTGCTAATCGCGTGCCTCAGCTCAAGACACGGGCAGACTAACACGATCATCTCTGAAGCATGCCAAGAAACACCTTCACTTGTACTTCGGTGCCACTTCTAGCCAAGGACTTGCGGACGAGGCTAGCACCCAACGTGGAACTCAGGCTCATCGGGGCGACTGAGTTCGTGCTCTATAACGTACACCGCTGCCTATCTCAACTTGGGCTTCCGAGGCGCAACTTTGAAGGGTCGTCACATCTTCCGCCAATCAAGACAACGAAGCTCGGAACCAACAACGAAACGGGAAGAGGCGGACACCATCAAGGCGCTCTGGAAGATTTGTACCTTCAGGCGGCCGGTCCCAAATGTGGAGGAGGTGGAGAAGGATTGGATGAAATATATAAGGTAATTAATGAAATTGTGGCCCAAGGTGGCCGTTTGTAAATGCAATGATTACACCCTCAATAAGAAATAAATTTCATCCTTTATTTGGCCAAAATACAATGTGCACCATGATTATAATTTCCAGAACACTCTGAATTTTCCTAAAAAATTGGCCCTCGGGTGAGCTTCTTGAATCGCGACGGACACAGGCGTCGCACTTCAATCATTGATCCGCGACCATCTTAGCCGTCCGCTTTCTGAAAACCGCGACCACTTACCTCGTCGCGTTTCAATTTGTACTTCAAAATTTCAAATCGCGCACCTCAAACTCAGCGTCGGGCTAATGATGACGTCCTGAATTGCGATGACGGCCACTGTCACATATCAAATTGGGCTTTCAAATGTGCGATGACTGTGTCCGTGCGTTTCAAACATCTCCGGAAGCTACAAAATGCCTGAGAGCCCCTGCTTCTCACTCTTTCGGCACTCTGCACTCTCGACCCTCTCTTCTCCTCTCTCAACCTTCTCTCAATTCTCTCTCAAACTCTCTAGCTCCCTCTACGATGACTAAGCTTGCCGCCTCCAAGCGCCGGTGAGGCAAAGTCATGGCGGAGGAAGGAGAAGACTCGACGACGGCATCGGCGATGGAGGAGGAAGTGGAGACCCCTACAACAGCGGCGCGAGCGATGGTGGAGGAACTATTGGATATGGGGGAGGAGACGACGCCGGCGGCGGTAGAGGAAGGAGCTCTGGAGATGGCGATGGAGGAAGGAGGGGAAGCAGAGGCGCCGAGAGGACAACTCCAGCGTGGGAGAAGAGGCCGTGAGGCACCTCCGCGGGGTGATACGGTAAGTCCCCTACACCTTGCCTATGGTTTGCACAAGGGAGAGAGGAGGTGGAGGTCCGTTGGGGATGGAGAGGAAGAGGCATGATCTGCGACGGGCTAAACCGTCACAATTCGGTGTGAATCGCGACACCTGAACCAGTCGCGATTCAAAAGGCTAGCCGAGGGTTGATTTTGGGCTAGTTTTACAGTGTTTTTTGGTTATTTTAAATGTATTTACCTTGTGCTGACTTGTGCCATTGATCTTTTATGTGCAGGGGATCATGAGGCCTCGGATCCACTGACCGCTGGTGATAGCGGCATACTAGGGGCTCCTCGACTTCCAGCATGAGAGGGTGAGGGTGATGGGATTCGGGCCGATCTTGGATATCGAGCCCTTCTATGTAGACAGCCCTTTGGTCCAAGCCTTGAGGGAGTGGTGGGATCGGACCAGCAGGGCATTCCTGATGCCCTGGGGGCATATGGTACCGAGCCTAGAGGATGTGGCGAGGATCACCGGCCTCCGAGTGGATGGGGAGGCGGTGACAGGGGTTACATATGTAGATTATACGAAGTTT
>CM024758.1:97929095-97980371 GCA_014218235.1 Colocasia esculenta | reverse complement strand
GGCGTCTTATAAGCACTAACTGTCCAACATAGTGGTTGTTGTCAAGCATTTTATTTATAGGTATTTTTCGAAGGAAATTTTTTTAGCAATTCATTCACCCCCCCTCGGGCTTGCTATCTAGGCAACACAAATGAGGTTACTAATACATGTTACTAGGATGAACATAGAGAGAACATGATACTAAAATGACAAAAACAAACACAAAAGACCCACATCAAGTACTAACATGGCGAGCATCTCAATAAGTGCATTCAAGATCCATGCTAAAGCATCCTCATCATCAAGAGCCATGAACCATGCTCTCTTCTCAAGCTCTCGAAGAGGGTCGATGCTAGGAATAGTAGTTGCTGGTTGGTATCCTGGCAAAGACTTCATCCTAACAACACATTCTTTCATTGTATTGTTCTTGTGTGTGTGGATGATGTGGTTGATGAAGTAGGAAATGTAGCCCAGACTGTTGCCTAGATAGCAAGCCAGAGGGGGGAGTGAATGGATTGCTAAACGCTCTTTTTGAATTAAAACATGTTAATAAAATGCTTAACAGAAAAACACTAGGATCGTAGTTAGTGTTAGTGAGAATGAAGACAAATAAGTAACACACAAGCAACATGAGAATTTATCCTGGTTCGGATCTCCTACCCCAAGGAGTCCTACGTCCAGTCCCCAAGCAACAACTTGGGATTTCAATAACCAAGGGTATTGTCCCCCTTAAGGACTTTACACATCCAGCAGCAGCTAGCCTTCTCTTCTAACCGAAGAGGTGCAAACCAACACCTGATGCAATAGGTCTTCCTTCTTCAATGAAGGGAATAACAACCACCTGTTTCCTACAGATCTTCTCTTCACAAACGAAGAGGAACACACACAGAGATGTGAGTAAAAGGCGAATGGCCCCTAGACCAAGCTTATAAGAAATGCTTGATCTGAGGCTGTATCTAAGAGACAAAGATTTGCAACAAGAAAATCTCTCAGAAGTACACTAGCTCTCCAAAGACTAAGCAAATGAAAAACAAAGAGTTGAGAGCTAAAGGTTGGTTCGCTGAAAGGAGTGAGCTCTTCTTGCTGATGCTCGCAAGTGCTTGATGGATCTATGTGTGTTGCTCAATGTATCTCTCTACATGTATATTCTTCATGGAGTCATCAGTCTTCTATATGTATCTTCTCTTGAGAATATAGCCGTTGAAGTGTCTGTTGTCTCTATATTTTGAAGCATGTTAGACTGTATGGTCCGAGGTGTGGAACAGGTAAGCCTGCAGTCATTAATGCTCTGAGAGACACATACGCAAGGAGAAGATTCATCCAGATATCTTTCACTTCAGGTTATCAACGTTGTAAGATATGGTACTGGCAAAAGACATGCACGCAATAAATACCAAATGCAGACAGCTAGACTGTCTCTATGCTGTCAATCAACATTAGAAGTCATGCAATAAGAATGTACACCAAAATATAAATGTCATTCTATCACCCTGAAAATCGTTTTCTATAGAAACAAAGGTGTAGAATGCACACATATATGTGACATGCAGAGATGTGTACAATCACAAGAAATGTTACGTGATGCAATATACAAAGATATACGCGGGAAGACTTGAACTCCACAGAGTTTTGAAAATATGTTTGAATAGAATGGTTGTTATCAAGCTTATCTGAGAAGATAATAATAAAATACATGATAATTCATTCAATCATAATCGTTGTGAAGAGTGTTGTTGTATACGTGAAATCGATTTCATAATCATAATCCATATATAAATGAATATTTATTTTGATGTGAATAATGAAATCCTTGTGTGAATAAATCGTTGTCCAAGCAAATCGTTATTTAAGTAGAAGCAAATCGTTGTTTGAGCAAATCGTACTTTGACTAAAACCAAATCGTTGTTTGAGCAAATCGTTTCTTGACTAAAAGTAAATCGTGTTGAGCAAATCGTTCTTTGACTACAAGCAAATCGTTGTTTGAGTGAAATCAAATTGTTGTTCAAGTAAAAGCAAATCGTTGTTTGCTATCAAATCATTGTTTAAGTTAAGGCGAATTGTTGTTTCGACCAAATTGTTGTTGAAGTGATAGCGAATCGTTACAGCGATCAAATCATTGTGTAACTTAGCGATCAAATCGTTGTGCAACTTACCGAATCGTTACAGCGATCAAATCGTTGTGTAACTTACCGAATCATTACAGCGATCAAATCGTTGTTTAACTTATCGAATCGTTATAGCGATAAAATCGTTGTTTAACTTATCGAATCGTTACAGCGATCAAATCGTTGTTTTAACTTATCGAATCATTATAGCGATCAAATCGTTGTTTTAACTTATCGAATCGTTATAGCGATTAAACTTATAAAATCGTTGTTTTAAGTGACTTGTGAAATCGATAAAGCGACCGAATCGTTATTTCACTTATAAAACCGATGTTCTATCAAGGAAATCGATGTGTACTTAGAATGATGCTTTGAATTGTACTTCTTGAATTCAGAATTGGACTGTGGATTAAAAAAATTCATGTACATGTGATATACAAAATGTGTAGTTTGGACTATATTTACTTTCTAGCTTACCGCAATTGCTGCCTGTATGCTTTCTTCGTCAGGTGCAACAGGTAAATTTCGTTCGTCATCCCATCCCCATCCAGATCGTGTACGCAATTGTTCGTAGATGTGGTATATTTTCTTTATGTTCCTCCAACAATTCTTTAAACAATCTTTATCCTTTCTCACATTGGCAGTGCTATTGACCAATCCCAAATGTCTTGAAAGACATGTGCTTTGAATGTGCCTTGACTACCATAGCTTTTATGGTACTCATCTATCAACAAATCTAACAATATCTTGTCTTATCGAAAGGTCCAATTTGGTGATCGACCCTTTCTTATGGACATAGGCACTGAGTTTTCTAATTTAAATAACATGATGACACAACAAGAAGTCAATATAATTACGGTTATGACTTAAAACATGAAACATAAGAATAAGGCAGTGCCTTCATTTTTTAACAAACAAGCACATCACACATGAACAGGTCGTAAGTCATAACAACTAAGTCATGGGTCCTCAGACTAACTAAATAATTGGACTATGTCAACATAAAATGGCAAGCCCCTCCCTTAAAACCACAAAGCCAGCGGGTTGAACTACAAATGGAATAAGGAATTAGTGATGTGAGTTTAAAGACCTTTACTCATACTACAAGAATATTTGGAACTACAGACCTCATTGTACGCATCCCACATAATGTCGTTGCCGACAAATGTTGAATTTTCATCATCCCACGTAAAACCTACGTTGTCTTGTAGGTCTTTGGATATGACGTATATGTTCTTGTAAAAACATAATCTACTTCTCAAATGTGTTATAGTCACATGACAACCATACTTTCTCACAAAGGTCTCCTTAATCATGTCCCATGCATGGTTTAGTATGAAGTCCCCATCTAATAGTTCATTCCTAAGCAAATCAAGAAATGTTCGGTCCATATCGAAGGTCCACACATAACCTAAATGGTTGGTAAGAAATAATAATGAGCACTATATTTAAACAAAATGAGGGCAGACATTCATTCTACATATTTAATACTTTCTTCATAAAATAGTTTTCAACAAAATATGCACCACATTGTACTCTATGTAAAGCTGATAGGAAGTTCAAATTGTACCTGGTTGGGACATTGACCTTGAGGCAGTTGGGGCAGGTGACAAGAAGCCTGAATGAAGATTCTGAACTTAATTAGATTTATTAAATCATTGGAAGTTAATGAATAGTAGTCGGCTGAGTAAGTTATCACTGCAGTAGAACCACAACTACAATTGAACAAAAAATGCATACATGGATATAGACCAAACCAAAAAGGAGTTCTAAAAAAAAATTTAACCAACAAGCCTATTTGGTCTGTACATATATATTAGTAACGAGATGAACAGGTAAAAAAATGCAGCTCTTCTATAGCTTAAAATAGATAAAGTAGTGATAACAAGAAAGCATAAGTTTACCACTGACAACAGTAAAGGTGGGTCTAAAGACAAGAAGGGAAGCCAAAAAAGCAGAAGTTTACCACTGGCAATATGAAGGATGTTTGGAAAACAAGGAAAACCAAACCAGAAGTTAAAGACCTCAAATAATTTCTTGGAACTCTATGACTCTAAAAAAAAACAATAGCCAGAACATGGGGAGGGGAAGATAAAGGAACCACAAAAACATATATATGGATATAACCAAAACCAAAATGAGTTTCTAATAAAATTATTAGCCAGGAAGCAGGAAGAGGGCAGACATGCAGTAGAACACAACTAGAATTGAAAAAAAATGCATACATGGATATAGACCAAACCAAAAAGGAGTTTCTAAAAAAAAATTTAGCCAACAAGCCTATTTGGTCTGTACATAATATATTAGTAACGAGAGATGAATAGGTAAAAAAATGCAGCTCTTTATATGCTTAAAATAGATAAAGCAGTGATAACAAGAAAGCATAACTTTACCACTGGCAACAGTAAAGGGGGGTCTAAACACAAGAGGGAAGCCAAAAAAATAGAAGTTTACCACTGGCAATATGAAGGATGTTGGAAAACAAGGAAAACCAAACTAGAAGTTAAAGACCTCAAATAATTTCATGGAAGTCTATGACTCTAAAAAAAAAAAACAATAGCCAGAACATGGGGAGGGGAAGATAAAGGAACCACAACAACCCATACATGGATATAACCAAAACAAAATGAGTTTCTAATAAAATTACTAGCCAGGAAGCAGGAACGGCAGACAGGCAGTAGAAACAACTAGAATACAAATTGAACAAAAAATGCATACATGGATATAGACCAAACCAAAAAGAAGTTTCTAAAAATTTTTTTGCCAACAAGCCTATTTGGTATGTACATGATGTATTAGTAACGAGATGAATAGGTAAAAAAAAATACAGCTCTTCTATATGATTAAATAGATAAAGCAGTGATAACAAGAAAGCATAACTTTACCACTAGCAACATGAAGGATGTTTGGAAAACAAGGAAAACCAAACCAGAAGTTAAAGACCTCAAATACTTTCGTGGAAGTCTATGATTCTAAAAAAAAACAATAGCCCGAACATGGGGAGGGGAAGATAAAGGAACCACAACAACCCATACATGGATATAACCAAAACCAAAATGAGTTCTAATAAAATTATTAGCCAGGAAGCAGGAAGAGGGTAGACAGGCAGTAGAACCACAACTAGAATTGAACAAAAAATGCATACATGGATATAGACCAAACCAAAAAGGAGTTTCTAAAAAAATTTAGCCAACAAGCCTATTTGGTCTGTACATAATATATTAGTAACGAGATGAACAGGTAAAAAAATGCAGCTCTTCTATATGCTTAAAATAGATAAAGCAGTGATAATAAAAAAACATAAGTTTACCACTGGCAGTAGTAAAGGTGGGTCTAAACACAATAAGCTATCTGTCAAAGTAGCCTATTTGGTCTGAACAGAAAAATGCAGCTCTTCTAAAGGGTTCATTCCTCTGATAATTTTCGTGATCATACATGTTCCAAAATCCTGAAATCCGAAGAGCATGGCAACAAGGATAAGTTTACCACTAGCAGCAATAACATGATCAGAAGGTGTAGCCCATTAATAACATGAAGGATGTTTGGAAAAGAAGGAAAACCAAACCAGTAATATGAAGGATGTTGGAAAAGAAGGAAAAAGAAACCAAAAGTTAAACACCTCAAATAATTCGTGGATGACTAAGACTGTAAAAAAAAAAAAAACAATAGCCAGAACATGGGGAGGGGAAGATAAAGGAACCACAAAAACCTATAGATAGGCCAAACAGAGGGAGTATAAGAAATCTAACCTTCTTTTTGAAAGGCAGAAACAATCTGAAGAATCCTCTTATGATCATTAACACACCCAAAATATATAAAAAAAACCCATAATTAGCCAAAAATTAACAGAGTATAAAAAAATGAAAATGGACAAGAACTCACCCCAACAACAGCCTCAACTGAACAATAGCACTTTCGCAATAGGGTGAGAAGTAGACAACGTTGGGAATTTATACACAAACCGTCGAAACCAGGTTCAAGAAAGGGGCAAGGAAGGGTACAGTCACGGGTAGGGCACATACACCGTAAACCCTTCGATCATCATAGGGAATCAAGTCATACTTACCAGGGTGAAGAAAGGGGCAATGAAGGGTACAGTCAAGGCCGGAGGAGGTGACTCCTGTATGAAGCAAGCATCACGAGCGACGATGGGGGAGCCGACAACTCAGGCTACCATGGTCCTCTGCAGAAACCAGAAGCACATGGAGTAGTCATAGTGCCCCACAGAGGAATCTGCAGCTAGATAGATAGGGCACGGCCGCAGCAGCCGATGGGAACAATAGGAGCTCGAAAAGGGGAAAGCTTCGCACGGCGATGGTTGAAAGCTTCACAGGAGGAATCCTTGTCACGGGCGAAAGGGGATGTCCGATGGATCGATAGAGACGATGAAGGAGCGATGACCGGAGGAATGCTTGTGAGATGGCAGGAGGAAGCCTTCTGCGATGGCGGAAAGCTTCGCATGCGAGCGATGGCGGATACTTTCACGGGAGGGGTACAACAGCTTTTTGACTGTACGGGAGAGGTAAATGGGGTAGGTTGGGTGCAGGTCATTTAATCCACCCTCCGAGGTGGGTTGAGAAAACTAGGGTTAACTCAGAGTTAACCCTGATCCAACTACATTAAACTTAAGTTAAAATTTATGTTACCAAAGCACTTTTTGAGTTAACTCTGAGTTAACTAAAGTTAACTCTGAGTTAACTCATTACCAAAGTGGCGCTAAGAAACTCTAACTCTCAGCTAATAGACTCTCCCCCAGATTTACAATGTTGTGCGGAAAGAGGGAAGAGAGAAGAGAAGCTTGAATGCTGAGATATTCAGATGCTCGTGGGCGCTCTTGTTCTTGAATGGGCTAGAGCTCTTTCTCTCTTTTGAGTGTGTAGCATTTAGACAATTATTGGATCTACACTCCTTGAAGGATTTTCAGGTATGCTCTCCTCTCTTCTGCTTCAAGGTCTGAATCCTTTATAGAGCCATAAAGATAGATTTGTGGAGGATAGCGTTGGAGTTTTGAATCTATTGAGACTCTTCATCTTCTACTCTTATGCTATCTTTGTGTCTAACAGATGCTTGCTTGAGTCTTAACGGATTCCTTATGTGAAAACTAGACTCCTGTAGACATTAATGCACGGAAGAGAATGTTAGACTAGAGAAGTCTTGTGACAGATATCCCATACCTCTTATATGTAGAGGTCCATGATTTCCACTGACATCCAGATATGTCAAGTAAGTTCTTTTTTGTTTCTTTGTAGGAAGGACGAATCCTATGAGACATCAAAAATGTAACTTTGCTAGATAAATAATAAGTTAAACATATGAAGTACATTTAAATTTATTTGGGCACCAAAGACATTTGAAATATTGAAAGCCAATCAATGTGAGTTAACATCAATCAATATGAAATTATGTTATAACACTAATCGTTATATTATAACAGCAATCCATATGAAATATGAAAGCAATCGATATTTTCTTAAAGGCAATCGATATGTAAAGACAATTGATGTGCAATACAACGGTAATCGATGTGAAGGCAATCGATATAAAGAGGTAATCGATGTGAATGAAGAGCAATCGATGTTTTAAAGGCAATCGATGTCTAAAGGCAATCGATAAATAAAGGGAATCGATGTTTAATTCAATCGATGTTTAAAGATAATCGATGTTTAAGGCAATCAATGTCTAAAGGCAATCGATTAATAAAGACAATCAATGTTTAAATTAAATGACAATCGATGTTTAAGTTTAACAACAATCGATGTGCAAATAGTCAACAAGCGATAGACACTTTGACTGATGTCGGAAATGGTTAGTCATCGATAGGTTCAAATGCAATCGATGTTCAAGTTAAACAACAATCGATGTGAAACTTCGACTGCCACTTCGACTGGTCAAGATACAACATTGTCAGTGGAACTTCGTATAAGACTTCGAATAAATGCGAAGTGGGACTTCAACTGCCACTTCGACTGGAATCATTTTAAAGCAATGAAAATCATGATATTTCTTATAAAAATAATCTTAAAAATTGGTAATAAATATATTCATGTTATTTATGATAATTATGAGATTTCGTTATCACCAAAATAAAGGGATAAAATATAGGAGTGGTTCAACATTGTGATCCTAGGGCAAGAACGGGATGAACATGAGAACTAGGGCTTTTCCCCGCATAATCCTCTTCTCAACAGTTGTTCTCTCTCCTCCAATCATGTCCCAGCAGTATTAAGTATTGGCCAAGGGAGACTTGGGTGGGTATTTAAAGAGATTGGGGTTTAAGAGTCCTATTGTGACTCTAACTTCATCTAATACAAATTTGCTTGATTTATCTCTTTAATTTGGGCTTTCCAATTCCAATTAGAGTTAGATTCTAGTCAAAAATATGCTCCCCAAGTTAGGGCAGTGATTGGGCACATATTTCAATCATTATCTTGTGTATTTAAGTTAATTTAGTCTAATTTAATTTATAGGTATTAGACATTACAAATTTTATAATATTTTCATTTTATATAATTTATGTTCTCTTTGACCTATTAACTCTGTTGTGGACCATCATTTAATCTATTACCAACTTTTTTATTTGTTGATCATTTATATTTATAATTTTATTTATTTATATTAATTATATTTTTGGTTGCTACATCTATCTCTAATGGACTCGATGTAGGTCACACCGATACCGGATCTGAACCGCGCAAAACCATTGTGGTTTGGATCCCTTTAAAACTATAGCTTCGTTTCTTTCTTCCCCACCCAAAGCAGCCGAAAACCACGACATCGTGCGCAGTCGTATGTGAGAGTTGCCCTTATCTAGCCACCACCTCCCATTGTCACTATTTTGTTCATTTTTTTTAATTTTTTTCTAAGAAAGTGGTTTACATCTATTTGGGTGCCTTTAAGTTCTATTTCAGCTGATTTTAGCCTCTTTAGGATAAGATCCAAACTCAAGATCTAGATTTTTTAATTTATTTTTTATATTGTTTAAAGCATGGGATTGATGTCGAAGCCTGTTGCAAGTGGTTAGAAACCAAATGCAACAAGTTTTTCCATACATCAAGGGAAGTGTAAGGTAGATATAAGGTGAAGTTTGAACAAATCTGAATTTTAAAAAATAATTAATATTTTTAATAATCTTAATTTATTCTAATGTTGTAGATACATTATAGGAACTTAGATGTATCATTTTCATCCATCACATTGTATGAATGTTAGAGCTTAGTTTTAAGTTATTATAAATTATAAAATATTATTTAATATTTATCTTAGGTATTAATTAGTTGGCAGACTTAAGTGATATGGTTTGAAATATTGTACAAATTGTTAGAATTCATGTGCAAAATTTACAATAATTTGGTGTACGTGTTACAATTTATGCACAATTTGGAATTGAAATTTTAATGTCATATTTGAACCCTTAATAATGACTTGAATGCTATAAAATCTATGATGGTGGCATTTCAATTGTTCAATGTTATAGATGTTTCCACGAAAAGCACAGATGGGGGGTGAGGGGCGGCAAGGCAGATGGGGGGAGGGGCGGTAGCCGGCGGGGGAGGGGTAGGAGGCAGAAGAGAGAGAAAAAATGTAACTACTCTTCATACCGGTATGATTATATCAATCCTCATCGGTACAAAGAGCGTCGTCACAGTGGGATAGTAAACCCAACACTAAACGATAAGGTTGATATGTCCATGAATATTGAAAGAGTACAACGGAATTAAAAGAAATACTTTACTTCATTCCATCATCATCACACATCCCACAGTCTATATAGTAAAAGAAAGTACTAGAGTCCACATTATTACAGCTGAAAAGAACTACATTGTCCATTACACTGTCCATATGAAAACATTATTCAAGCTATGAAATAAAGCAGCTACCAAAAAAAAATCTCCTCAAGTACTATTCTTTTATGCGGTGTCAATCTTCACTATTCTCTCCTCAGCTACGGGATAACCTGTCACACCTGTACGCCGAAGCAAGTATGAGTCTTACAAGACTCAGCAAGTAATCTAAAGCATTAAACTTATACATGTCACATACACACTAAGGTACCAACAATGAGGAAAAACACATGCTATCATTCTAACCATCATAATTCACATGGCACATGCTTCTTATGGTCAACAACACGTAACTTAGCCAAATATATATCTAATTAACACATGTTCATATTAATCATGAAAGATACATACACCTACACAAGTTTTCTACACATGATATATCCCATTATACCTGGTTCAAATCTTTATATATCATTGCACAATTTAATCAATTTAAAACACAAGGTTACGTACATGATAATGAACACTCCTAGCATGGTATCTAGTCAATTTCTCATACAATTATATCATTTTATCATATAATTAACTTGTTGTTTTAATGTATAGTGTATCATACTCTCATGACACTTACACATGCTCTTAAATAGACTACATGTAGCACCCTTGATTTTTAAAATCAGAAAAATAAAATTTTATATTTAATAAATGAGATAAATTGATTTAATTAGAATAAAAGGGAATTAAAATAATACCCATTAAGCTAATCATTAATGGGTTACTCTAATAACCCAAACCTAATAGATTGGGCCCAAATAGGTTAGCCATCATGGGATGAGAATAATTAAGCCAAATTCGGAATAAAAATAAGTGATAATTAGGAAAGGGTTTAAATAATTATTAAATAGTCCATATCCATCCTAAAAAGAGTCCTAGACTTACCCTAAACATTACCCACGAAATTGGATCCCATCCTAACTCTATTAGATGGATAAATAAGAGAAAGTGGTAGATAAAGAAGGAAATTCGGAGTTTAATGGAAGGGAGGACACTTAGAATGGCTAGGACTCTAATTAGCAATCAAAAACACCCTAAAAACTCGTCCCTAGCAACCCTAAAACCACAGTAGAGGCTTTGGAGGATGAGGGGAGAGGCTGGAGATCGTGGAGCTTGGAGAAGGGAGCTTGGACAAAGGAGTTTTCATCCCGTTTTCGTCTCCAACTTAAGGTTCTTCTTGGATTCGACAAAATGTAGGCAATCTCTCAAGTAAAACTCGTGTAAAATTATCTAGGTAGACTTCATGTACCTATTCAAAAGCCCTATGGTTTCGTTGTATTTCGCTAATCCATTGGGCGAATTTAATTCATGAAACCCTATTGTCACCATGAACCCAAAATCATGTCTTCTCTAATTCCCCGCTCGTACTTGTTCCATGCTATGAGAAAATTCTCATTGATACTACAGTGCAATATCTTTCAAACGCCCCTAGTTTCGTTCTATTTGATCTCCCATGAGGGAGAATTAATTCTGAATCTCTGTCAGATACATACACCTGACCTTCATGTTTGCTTGTGAACCCCATTTATACTTGATTTCAGATCATGATAAAATTATCATAAATACTACATCTTGTTAGCTTTGAACGCCCTTGGTTTCAGAATTTTTCATCATGTATCCATCTCTAATTAATTTGTTGAACCTTGACTGTGCCTAGTTAGGTCTCACAATATAACTTGATCACAGCATTTTTAAGCTTGTCTATTTTCAAATTAATCATGCATGTTGATAGACCTATGTCTACTTTCGTTTAAAACTGGTTTCATGCTTTTTGGACCTCTATACGATTTAATATCGAATTTTGAATAGCTATGTGTCAGGCAGACCCACCTGGAAAAAGGGCAAATCCCTCTTTTCTGGGCTCGGGCACCTCCTGAGGTCGCGACGGCGCGATACGCCGCGATCTAAGAGGGTCGCGACACCAGGACCCATCGCGATCTGATCGCGACAGGTCGACTGGCCGCGACCTGCCTCCGGTTCACCCAGCGCCCGGTTCAGCAGAACGTGGCCGGACACCGCACCGCGACATGATACAACGCGAAAGCATGTCGCGACCTGCCTGATCGCGACCCTCAGCTGTGTCGCGACCTGACCTGATCGCGACCCGCCGCTGTGTCGCGACATGACCTTATCGACCCGCCTCCATGTCGCGACCTGAACGCGACCTTACCCTACGTCGCGACCTTAACAAAACAGCCCAAACCCTGATTTGTTTATATAAACTTGTTAATTGCTCCATTAATCCTGCTAAATCCAGATCATGCACTGTAAGAACAGTAACGACTGTTAATGAATATGAGTAATTTCACATGTTTTAATCAAATAAAAGATGTGTGCACAATCCATCTTGTTCTCGTGATATCTTACACATGCACACACTATACATGAATGATTGCCATGAAACCCTGTTAAATTGCTCAATAATATATCTGGTAATTGAGTTAACTATTTACTTAATATCCTATTTGTATTAATGGATTGTCTTCGTTTTAATCGCGTGATTCGTACACCGTTACCGCTTCCCTCGGCCTTCGAGCACTCGAGGCACGACGGACCCATTTTCTACACACTTTCTCTGGCTTGGACCACCTCTCCATCGGGAATACTCTCGACTGGGCCAGGGACTCCTTGTCAAGACCTCCGTAAGTCTTCTTGGCTTTGGCGCACGTCCTTAGTCAACGAGCTGTTGTACCCCAAACCCGTTACACATTAGGGATCAGTACGATCCATGCCTTAGTGTTCCTTCTTGTCTTGGGTCACATCGGACCACCTAAACCGTGTACACGGCACGGCTAAGGGGCGGTTGTGACTTCTACCAGACTGTCAGCGCCCGACCTGGTGCTGTGCAACCATTACTAACGGAATTTTCACGTTGTTTTACGGAAATATCCCATATCGTCTACTATCTATATCCTCTCATCTGTTCACGTTCTCTCTACACTCTATCTATCTCGTCTAGTACTCTCTTATCTCTTCTTGGTACTCTATTGGCCATTTGTGGATTGTCTAAGATAAAAGAAATGATTAATGCCAGCGCAATAGGGCCCGATCAGGTCTTGGGAGGAGCGCCCGAAAAGTACCAGTACCCATGGGAGTTAAAATGATCAAGGATGTGTTACGGCATGCATCCAATGCTAGTTACTATCTAGATTAATCTATGACAATCAAAGTGCTATCTCTACAAGTGCAAGCGTGATCGTTACTAGTGCACCGTTGTGCAATTTACATGTTATATCGTTACATGGTCATTCTATTATCGTTCTCGTTGTACTATTTTCCCTGTGCCAGTTGCAATTGCTCTCCTGTTATCGTGACATGCTTTACATGACTTTACTCTCTAGTTAACCTGCCTTTAAAACATTAACTATTTAAAGCATGCTTGTGTTCATGAGATATTAAGTCCTACTGGGCGTTATTCGCTCATCCTGCGTATTTATTTAATGTGTTTCAGGTGAGTCGGATCATGACCACACTCACGAGGATGGGACCGATGAGGAGACTCAAGAGTGACCATCTGCAACCAGTACTATCTAGTAGTAGTCTGTTAGCGTAGTTATGAGTTAGTGAGTCAGTTAGTCATATGTAATAGTTTGATTTGAATAACGTACTCTGGGGCCCTAGTTTGGCTCTGATACGATGATGTAATAGTTAGTTGATGAAATCAATGAAATGGAGTTTATTTGGTATTATACCATTCGTGCAAGGTTTGCATTTGTTTCTCGCTCTGTACTATTTAATAACTGTAATTCCGCTTCGATATTCCGCGTCGGGGGAGTTAAATACATAACATGATACTAAACTTCTATCATAATTAAGCGTAATCACTTATACATACATGATATGATCATATGCACTCTAAACACCTATCATGTAACATGATTACCAAATCTAAACATTATCCATAACTATTCTACAATTACAACATGAATTTAGCATAAGTCGATAACAACTTAACATGATCTCTATTCATATTTCACATGTATTTTTTCATTTGTTTACACATTTCATTTGATGTTTTAAATGAATAAATCACAATGGTATAACCTTTATAAACATGAAAGATCTAGAACATACTCAAATCGGATGGCAATTATCTACAATTTAAGCATGAACTATATACTAAATGAATAGAAGTCCTATCATGGAACTTAGACCTTATTTCATGTATTTATCATAATCATAACTTCAATTAGCTTTCTATTTTGACATGAATTAAACTTATTACATGGATTTACACTTATTCTCATGCCATTTTATTCATTTGTCAATTTACATGCTCATTTTTCCACATTGCATTCCTTTACATGTTTACATGTACATATTCATATACACTACCATATGGAGATTATTAACTATATCACGTAATATTAAACATGGTATTAAACATAATATTACAATCATGATGCTAACACATGAATAACATAAATATATATATATATATATACATGCATTTTTCATTAGTTTTCACATGTAATTGTACTCTCATTATCATTTACTCTCCCTTACATGACAATTTACACTCCTTCCATTTCATTTACTCTTGATTCACGTTTATCACTTATCACAACAATTGCACTTACTCATGTGCCATATTCACTTATCACTTTGCACTTTTATTCACATTTAATCTTTTAAGTTGTCGTGACACAGTCCTAACTACCAAGTAGAGGAAAAATACTCACTTTAGCACTTAGTGCTTATCACTTAGCACTTAGCACTCACTTTCACATATTTGTCACCTGGGCAAGCTAGTGACAAACCTTGGATAGTGCGCAGACTAGGAGAAACACTCTCCACCCTAACCAGCGGTACTTGTCCACCTCCAGGATTTCATCCTAATGCCCTTAGGATTTATACACGACTTGAGCCTTCCATAAGGACTTTTCTATGGTACAACTCTCAGACCCCTATGGTAGCAGTGTCACACATGGCACATTTTACCTTATCCACATATCATTCTTATTACATTTTACTCATGCTCATACACATACTTTCATCCCATTTTACATTCACTTTGCAAACTTTTCACATTTCCATTTACAGAAATTCACCTTGCTGTTTAACAACGATAAACGACTTAAAATAAGACATTGACATGTTGCTAACTTTTGATTTATACATGATTAACTCTAACATGCACAACATGGCCATTTTCACATTTAAAACCATGATAATACCTACTGTCATCAGAATATCATGAAATTTTTTTATCACAGGTTAAGAACAGTAACCATAACATATTCTCAATTTTACAGATTTTTCTGAACATAAAATATATTTATAACAATTAAATCAAATCATAGGGCATTTCTCACTAATTTCTCTTAAGTAGAAAATTTAGTAAAATAGTCAAATCTAACAGTATAAATGCGTAGATATAGTCATCACATGATTTCAAAAAATTCATGAAACCCTAACTCGCATCTGACCTATTTATACAGATTAAACATGGTCATATATGCTCACAGTCCAATTATCCTAATTTTAATAATTTACACAATCATGAAAATTCATGAAAACCTCATGACATGACCTACTGATCACCCTTGACCCCACATAAAAGTTACAGCATGCACACATACCCGGAAATTATTTAAATATATCAAATAAGATCAATCAACATTTTTCAGAACACTGAAGAACTTAACTACATAGTGCTGGCCGCCTACTGGGTTAACTACAACATCCCTTGCCACCAACACATGAGCTTGGTAGCACAGATGTTGCCGCCAACCTCCACACAGCAATCTACTCAGCCAGCACTCACATGTACGGGGAAATTGGAGGGTCCAGGACACGAGGAAAAATTCAAAAAAATTCTAGGACCTAGGGGACATGTATAGGGTTGATATCCATAGGTTACTTACCTCTAATAAAATCTGAGAAGATCAAATCTTGCTGTTGAAGCCCTCTCGGCGCAAGCCAGAGGGTGCTCAGAAACTCTTAAATATGGTTCTCCGGTCGATGTGGGTTGATCCTCGCAGTTGGGGATGCTTCCTTGATGGTTGGACTACGCTCCAGTCATTGTAGATCTCCAAGAACTCCTCCAGTCGCCGGATCGGCCTTGGAACTTCAGCTTTTCTCACAGGAAGTTCTAGGTTTCTCAAACACCAAAAAGGACTTGGTGCGGCCATAAGATGGTTTTTATAAGGTTGGATGGGTTGGGTACGCACTAGGGTAGGTGCCTATGGTTTAGCATGGGTTTTCTAAACTGGAACCTGGCATAACGCAGGCGTTACCAATCTGAACCGTTGCGCAGGAGGGAATTAACGTCTGTTGAAGCACTTTATAGTTGTCCTTGTATTTTGGTGATAACAAAACTTATGATGATTTCAATTATATATCTTTGTTGATTAAATGTTATTGAATATTTTGTTTCATCTGTGTCGCATCAATCTCATAACAAAATGCTAAGTCTCTCATTGATGCAATATGACGCACTAAAATGATAAAATCGATGTTTTATCAATATACATCGATTTCAGTTTAAGTTCCAAATTAATAAGCGCTACATCGATTTGGTTTTAATTGATTTTATAAGCGCTATAACGATTTCTTTAGAAGCCATAATGATTCTTTAAGTAAATGCAACAATGTGCCAAGAAATCGGTCTCATAACGATTTCTTAAGTGACTGCAACGATTTGATAAGAAATCGGTCTCATAACGATTTGATAAGTGAGTGCAACGATTTGCCCTCACATCGATTTGCCTTCGCAACGATTTGATAAGAAATGATCTCATAACGATTTCATAAGTGATCACATCGATTTCTTCAGGAGATCATAACGATTTGCTTGCATAACGATTTCATAAATGATCACATCGATTTGTTCAACGATTTGTTTACAAATGAGCAACGACTCTTCACATAACGATTTCATAAGTCATGCTCATAACGATTTCTTCATGGATTCTGTTCAAACATAGATTGCCTTTATATTTCAAATATGCTTGGCGCTTAAATAAAAGTCAAATATCTTCTGACAAAAAGCTGCATGCATATTTCAGAGTCTTGTCAAATAGATATGAACTACAATTTTCAGAATGTTAGCAGAAACACAGTAGCATGCACTGATATCTTATAAACACTCTCTTATGCTAACACTCTTTCTATGCTGACAGATCTCGAAGACCACCAGAGTCTGATTAAGACAAATGAAGAGAAAGATCAGCAACGACTAGAAGAGCTCTAACGGATCTCTTCAACAAATCTATTCTAAAGTTGCTCATATAAAAGATGGAGCATTGCTGAAGAACAAAAAAATAGAGCCTTCCTGAAAATCCTTCAAGGAGTGTACAACTGTGAGAAGAACCTTCACGCCACAAACACTCAGAGAAAGAGAGAAGAGCTCGAGCCAAAATCTACAGAAGCTTTCAAGCAGAAGTCTTCATCGCCTTCAAGCCTTCTTCTCTTCCATTCTCCCTATGCTCATTGTAATCTTGAGGGAGAGTCTGTGACTGTGAGCTAAGTCCATAGTGTTCATCTTGTATTAGCTCTCAGTCTTGTTCTTTCTTTTCTAAGAAAGACCCTGTCCAGCTGTAGGACTGTATACAATGTGTAACCTAGCTAGAGGTTAGTGTCTAGCAGAACCTTGTTGGGGTTTGTACCAACAGGACCTAGCTGGGGGTTTAAGTCTAGCAGAACCGCACTGGGGTTTGTTCCTGGAGGTTTACTTCTGAACCTGTAAAAGAAGTAGGTTTGCTTCTGAGCGTAGAAAAGAAGTGGGCTGCCATCTTGCCCGAGAAAGAGAAGAAGACCTGGTGGGGTATCCAGGGTGTTGTAGTGTCTTGAGGGGGACTGTACCTTCGGTTAGTGAAATCCCAAGAGGTTGCTTGGGGACTGGACGTAGGACTTCATGTGGGAAGGGCCGAACCAGGATAAATTCCTTGTGTCCTTTGTGTGATTGTTAAATGCTTCCGCACTACTACTCTTTATCACACTAAACTAACCAAACCTTCAAGTGTTAATTTCTGTGTTTAAGTTTCTATTTTAGATTTCAGAAAAACCTATTCACCCACCCTCTAGGTTAGCTTGCTGCCGTACCAAAAGGGCCAACAAGTGGCATCAGAGCGGGTCTCTGAACCTTCCAGAAGATCCAACGATCTTAGAGGAAAGATCCATGGCAGCACAAGGATATGCTGAAGGCCAATCAGTCACCAGACCTCCATTCTTCGACGGAGAAGAGTACCAGTACTGGAAAATGAGAATGGAATGCTTCATTCGAGGCACAGACTTTGATCTGTGGCAGGTAATCGAGGTAGGTGATTATGTTATTATTCCTATCCAGGCACTACTGCCATTACAGCAGCAGATAAAAGTAAATTATCTTTAAACTTTAAAGCTAAGAACTATTATGTTGTGCTTTATCCAAAAGAGAATTTAGTAGAGTATCTGCATGTAAATCAGCTAAAGAAATATGGGATAAACTGCAGATAACTTATGAAGGAACAGATAAAGTAAACAAACTACGATAGATATTCTTGTCTCACAATATGAGCAATTTAAAATTCTTCCAAATGAAAATATCACTCAAATGTATAATAGATTTTCTAGTATAGTAGTTGGTCTAAGCTCTCTTGGTAAAAATCTTTCTGATGAGGAAACTGTTAGAAAGATACTTAGGTCCTTAACTATTTCATGGACCCCTAAGGTCACAGCTATTGAAGAAGCCCATGACTTAACCAAACTCTCTATTGATAACTTAATAGGTTCCCTCATGGCACATGAAATAACATGGAGCGACTATCTGAAAGCTCATCAAAGAAAAATGTACTAATGCTCTAAAGTTGCAGCTACTCCTTCCACCTCTTCTTCTTCTTCTAGTTCCAAACATGCAGATTCTGAAGACAGTGACGTAGATGATGTACTGTCCAAGCTTCAGAAAATTCTCAAGAAGAAGAAAAATGGATCAGAAGGATTCAAAAGAAAGATAAAAAGGAGAAAGAACCAGTCTGCTATGAATGCAGAAAACCTGGGCATCTGAGACCGGATTGTCCAAGACTCAAGAAGACTAGTCAAACCGAGAAGCCCAAGAAGCAGCACAAGAATTTAAAAGAAGAGGCATGGCAGATGCTTGGGAAAATGATGAGGTCACAAGCTCAGAATCATCAAGCTCATATTCTGAAAAGGAGCAGGTAAATCTAGCCCTCATGGTGGGACTAGATGAGGTACATTCTGACTCATTTTTTAATTCTTGCACAGATTCAGGTCAGAATCAGAAGACTTAGAAGAAGTCTTTAATGAACTGTATGAAAAACATAAGGGGTTGTAAAAGAAGTAAAAAATCTGAAAAACAACTCTACTTGCTTGGAAAACACCAATTCTGATCTTAAATCCGAATTGGAGCAACTAGAAGAACAATTAAAAGAATGTAAAGATAAAAATTATCTTTTAATGAAGATTTGAAAAGCAAGAATAATGAGAAGTTAGAGTTAGAAGAAAAATTAAAAACTGTAACTGAAGAAAATATGTATTTAAAAGAATCAGTTAGAAAATTAACTGAAGGGAAAACATCTTTAGCCCTATGCTTAAAAGGATCAAAATCTGGAAATAACAAACAAGGGCTTGGAT
This sequence comes from Colocasia esculenta, assembly GCA_014218235.1. NCBI lineage: Eukaryota > Viridiplantae > Streptophyta > Magnoliopsida > Alismatales > Araceae > Colocasia > Colocasia esculenta. The sequence continues at coordinate 97,960,879 of CM024758.1, read as the reverse complement.
ACATACCTCCAGAAAAAGGAAAAAAGTCATGATTCCAGAAAAAATATCCACTACCAAAATTTGTAAAAGAAACCAAGATGCCCAGAAAAAGGACCCTGTAAAAGAAAAAGTTTACAGAAATCACGTTCTTAAAACTCAGCACAAAGAAAATAAGAAAAACAAAACAATCTATATTCATTGTTGTTCTCATTGCAATAAACTAGGACACACTGTAAACACCTGCACAACAAGGCACTTAGTTTGGATCCCTAAAGGATATTTTCATGCATCTAACCATCAAGGACCCAAAAGGATTTGGGTACCTACCTTTGAGTAATTTTCTTGCAGGTTAGCCTTGGAGCATCAAAAACCAAGGATGCTCAAGGCAGGAGTGACTGTAGACTCTTCATTCAAATCACATCTGAAGAAAGAGTAGTCACAAAAATTGAATTAGTCTTTATTACTAACAATTATTTGCAAGTTTCATTCAGGTGAAGTCTCTCATTCAGGGGGAGCACAGACTAAGGGGGAGTTATTCATTTATGTCAATCATTGTTGAACCCCTCAATGGTAAGAATTTCTTTCACAAAGGGGAGAGAATACAATGGTAAGAACCTTCCTTTTTGGTTTGTGACAAAAAGGGGGAGAGTATGCATGGTATGCATTATCTGTGAATTTTCGTAAACCTCTATGCTTATATTTTTTTTATCAGAAAATTCACATAAATTTTGTCATCACCAAAAAGGGGGAGATTGTTGAACACCTTATAGTTGTCCTTGTATTTTGGTGATAACAAAACTTATGATGATTTCAATTAGTATATCTTTGTTGATTAAATGTTATTGAATATTTTGTTTCATATGTTGCATCAATCTCATAACAAAATGCTAAGTCTCTCATTGATGCAATATGGCGCACTAAAATGATAAAATCGATGTTTAATCAATATACATCGATTTCAGTTTAAGTGCCAAATTAATAAGCGCTACATCGATTTGGTTTTAATTGATTTTATAAGCGCTATAACGATTTCTTTAGAAGCCATAACGATTCTTTAAGTAAATGCAACAATGTGCCAAGAAATCGATCTCATAACGATTTCTTAAGTGACCGCAACGATTTGATAAGAAATCGGTCTCATAACGATTTGATAAGTGAGTGCAACGATTTGCCCTCACATCGATTTGCCTTCGCAACGATTGATAAGAAATTGATCTCATAACGATTTCATAAGTGATCACATCGATTTCTTCAGGAGATCATAACGATTTGCTTGCATAACGATTTCATAAATGATCACATCGATTTGTTCAACGATTTATTTACAAATGAGCAACGACTCTTCACATAACGATTTCATAAGTCATGCTCATAACGATTTCTTCATGGATTCTGTTCAAACACAGATTGCCTTTATATTTCAAATATGCTTGGCGCTTAATGAAAAGTCAAATATCTTCTGAAAAAAAGCTGCATGCATATTTCAGAGTCTTGTCAAATAGATATGAATACAATTTTCAGAATGTTAGCAGAAACACACTAGCATGCACTGTTATCTTATAAACACTCTCTTATGCTAACACTCTCTTCTATGCTGACAGATCTCGAAGACCACCAGAGTCTGATTAAGACAAATGAAGAGAAAGATCAGTAACGACTAGAAGAGCTCTAACGGATCTCTTCAACGCATCTATTCTAAAGTTGCTCATATAAAAGATGGAGCATTGCTGAAGAACAAAAAAATAGAGCCTTCCTGAAAATCCTTCAAGGAGTGTACAACTGTGAGAAGAACCTTCACGCCACAAACACTCAGAGAAAGAGAGAAGAGCTCGAGCTAAAATCTACAGAAGCTTTCAAGCAGAAGTCTTCATCGCCTTCAAGCTTCTTCTCTTCCATTCTCCCTATGCTCATTGTAATCTTGAGGGAGAGTCTGTGACTGTGAGCTAAGTCCATAGTGTTCATCTTGTATTAGCTCTCAGTCTTGTTCTTTCTTTTCTAAGAAAGACCCTTGTCCAGCTGTAGGACTGTATACAGTGTGTAACCTAGCTAGAGGTTAGTGTCTAGCAGAACCTTGTTGGAGTTTGTACCAACAGGACCTAGCTGGGGGTTTAAGTCTAGCAGAACCGCACTGGGGTTTGTTCCAGGAGGTTTACTTCTGAACGAGTAAAAGAAGTAGGTTTGCTTCTGAGCCTAGAAAAGAAGTGGGCTGCCTTCTTGCCCGAGAAAGAGAGAAGACCTGGTGGGGTATCCAGGGTGTTGTAGTGTCCTTGAGGGGGACTGTACCTTCGGTTAGTGAAATCCCAAGAGGTTGCTTGGGGACTGGACGTAGGACTTCCATGTGGGAAGGGCCGAACCAGGATAAATCCTTGTGTCCTTTGTGTGATTGTTTATTTGCTTCCGCACTACTACTCTTTATCACACTAAACTAACCAAACCTTCAAGTGTTAATTTCTGTGTTTAAGTTTCTATTTCAGATTTTAAAAAAACCTATTCACCCCCCCTCTAGGTTAGCTTGCTGCCGTACCAAAAGGGCCAACAAGTGGTATCAGAGCGGGTCTCTGAACCTTCAAGAAGATCCAACGATCTTAGAGGAAAGATCTATGGCAGCACAAGGATATGCTGAAGGACAATCAGTCACCAGACCTTCATTCTTCGACGGAGAAGAGTACCAGTACTGGAAAATGAGAATGGAATGTTTCATTCGAGGCACAAACTTTGATCTGTGGCAGGTAATCGAGGTAGGTGATTATGTTATTATTCCTATTCCAGGCACTACTGTCATTACAGCAGCAGATAAAAGTAAATTATCTTTAAACTTTAAACCTAAGAACTACTTATGTTGTGCTTCATCCAAAAGAGAATTTAGTAGAGTAACTGCATGTAAATCATCTAAAGAAATATGGGATAAACTGCAGATAACTTATGAAGGAACAGATAAAGTAAAACAAACTAGGATAGATATTCTTGTCTCACAATATGAGCAATTTAAAATGCTTCCAAACGAAAATATCACTCAAATGTATAATATATTTTCAAGTATAGTAGTTGGTCTAAGCTCTCTTGGTAAAAATCTTTTGATGAGGAAAATGTTAGAAAGATACTTAGATCCTTAACTATTTCATGGACCCCTAGGGTCACAGCTATTGAAGAAGCCCATGACTTAACCAAACTCTCTATTGATAACTTAATAGATTCCCTCATGGAACATGAAATTAACATGGAGCGACTATCTAAAAGCTCATAAAAGAAAAAATGTACTAATACTCTTAAGTTGCAGCTACTCCTTCCACCTCTTCTTCTTCTTCTAGTTCCAAAAATGCAGATTCTGAAGACAGTGACGTAGATGATTATTGTCCAAGCTTCAGAAAATTCTCAAGAAGAAGAAAAATGGATCAAGAAGGATTCAAAAGAAAGAAAAAAGGAGAAAGAACCAGTCTGCTATGAATGCAGAAAACCTGGGCATCTGAGACCGGATTGTCCAAGACTCAAGAAGACTAGTCAAACCGAGAAGCCCAAGAAGCAGCACAAGAAATTTAAAAGAAGAGGCATGGCAGCTGCTTGGGAAAATGATGAGGTCACAAGCTCAGAATCATCAAGCTCATATTCTAAAAAGGAGCAGGTAAATCTAGCCCTCATGGTGGGACTAGATGAGGTACATTCTGACTCATTTTTTAATTCTTGCACAGATTCAGGGTTAGAATCAGAAGACTTAAAGAAGTCTTTAATGAACTATATGAAAAACATAATGGGGTTGTAAAAGAACTAAAAATTCTGAAAAACAACTCTACTTGCTTGGAAAACACCAATTCTGATCTTAAATCCGAATTGGAGCAACTAGAAGAACAATTAAAAGAATGTAAAGATAAAAATTATCTTTTAAATGAAGATTTGAAAAGCAAGAATAATGAGAAGTTAGAGTTAAAAGAAAATTAAAAACTCTAACTGAAGAAAATATGTATTTAAAAGAATCAGTTAGAAAATTAACTGAAGGAAAACATCTTTAGCCCTATGCTTAAAAGGATCAAAATCTGGAAATAACAAACAAGGCTTGGATACATACCTCCAGAAAAGGAAAACAAGTCATGATTCCAGAAAAATATCCACTACCAAAATTTGTAAAAGAAACCAAGATGCCCCAGAAAAAGGCCCCTGTAAAAGAAACATTTTACAGAAATCACGTTCTAAAACCTCAGCACAAAGAAAATAAGAAAAACAAAACAATCTATATTCATTGTTGTTCTCATTGCAATAAACTAGGACACACTGTAAACACCTGCACAACAAGGCACTTAGTTTGGATCCCTAAAGGATATTTTCATGCATCTAACCATCAAGGACCCAAAAGGATTGGGTACCTACCTTTGAGTAATTTTCTTGCAGGTTAGCCTTGGAGCATCAAAAACCAAGGATGCTCAAGGCATGAGTGACTGTAGACTCTTCATTCAAATCACATCTGAAGAAAGAGTAGTCACAAAATTGAATTAGTCTTTATTACTAACAATTATTTGCAAGTTTCATTCATGTGAAGTCTCTCATTCATGGGGAGCACAGACTAAGGGCGAGTTATTCATTTATGTCAATCATTGTTGAACCCCTCAATGGTAAGAATTTCTTTCACAAAGGGGAGAGAATACAATGGTAAGACCTTCCTTTTTGGTTTGTGACAAAAAGGGGGAGAGTATGCATGGTATGCATTATCAGTGAATTTTCGTAAACCTCTATGCTTTATATTTTTTTTATCTGAAAATTCGCATAAATTTTGTCATCACCAAAAAGGGGGAGATTGTTGAACCACTTTATAGTTGTCCTTGTATTTTGGTGATAACAAAACTTATGATGATTTCAATTAGTATATCTTTGTTGATTAAATGTTATTGAATATTTGTTTCATCTGTGTCGCATCAATCTCATAACAAAATGCTAAGTCTCTCATTGATGCAATATGGCGCACTAAACTGATAAAATCCAAGTTTAATCATTATACATCGATTTCAGTTTAAGTGCCAAATTAATAAGCGCTACATCGATTTGGTTTTAATTGATTTTATAAGCGCTATAACGATTTCTTTAGAAGCCATAACGATTCTTTAAGTAAATGCAACAATGTGCCAAGAAATCGGTCTCATAACGATTTCTTAAGTGACCGTAACGATTTGATAAGAAATCGGTCTCATAACGATTTGATAAGTGAGTGCAACGATTTGCCCTCACATCGATTTGCCTTCGCAACGATTTGATAAGAAATTGATCTCATAACGATTTCATAAGTGATCACATCGATTTCTTCAGGAGATCATAACGATTTGCTTGCATAACGATTTCATAAATGATCACATCGATTTGTTCAACGATTTGTTACAAATGAGCAACGACTCTTCACATAACGATTTCATAAGTCATGCTCATAACGATTTCTTCATGGATTCTGTTCTAACACAGATTGCCTTTTTATTTCAAATATGCTTGGCGCTTAAATGAAAAGTCAAATATCTTCTGACAAAAAGCTGCATGCATATTTCAGAGTCTTGTCAAATAGATATGAACTACTATTTCATAATGTTAGCAGAAACACAGTAGCATGCACTGATATCTTATAAACACTCTCTTATGCTAACACTCTCTTCTATGCTGACAGATCTCGAAGACCACCAGAGTCTGATTAAGACAAATGAAGAGAAAGATCAGCAACGACTAGAAGAGCTCTAACGGATCTCTTCAACGGATCTATTCTAAAGTTGCTCATATAAAAGATGGAGCATTGCTGAAGAACAAAAAAATAGAGCCTTCCTGAAAATCCTTCAAGGAGTGTACAACTGTGAGAAGAACCTTCACGCCACAAACACTCAGAGAAAGAGAGAAGAGCTCGAGCAAAAATCTACAGAAGCTTTCAAGCAGAAGTCTTCATCGCCTTCAAGCCTTCTTCTCTTCATTCTCCCTATGCTCATTGTAATCTTGAGGGAGAGTCTGTGACTGTGAGCTAAGTCCATAGTGTTCATCTTGTATTAGCTCTCAGTCTTGTTCTTTCTTCTAAGAAAGACCCTTGTCCAGTTGTAGGACTGTATACAGTGTGTAACCTAGCTAGAGGTTAGTGTCTAGCAGAACCTTGTTGGGGTTTGTACCAAAAGGACCTAGCTGGGGGTTTAAGTCTAGCAGAACTGCACTGGGGTTTGTTCCAGGAGGTTCTTCTGAACCTGTAAAAGAAGTAGGTTTGCTTCTGAGCGTAGAAAAGAAGTGGGCTGCCTTCTTGCCCGAGAAAGAGAAGAAGACCTGGTGGGGTATCCAGGGTGTTGTAGTGTCCTTGAGGGGGACTGTACCTTCGTTAGTGAAATTCCCAAGAGGTTGCTTGGGGACTGGACGTAGGACTTCCATGTGGGAAGGGCCGAACCAGGATAAATTCCTTGTGTCCTTTGTGTGATTGTTTATTTGCTTCCGCACTACTACTCTTTATCACACTAAACTAACCAACCTTCAAGTGTTAATTTCTGTGTTTAAGTTTCTATTTCAGATTTCAGAAAAACCTATTCACCCCCCTCTAGGTTAGCTTGCTGCCGTACCAAAAGGGCCAACAAGTGGTATCAGAGCGGGTCTCTGACCTTCAAGAAGATCCAACGATCTTAGAGGAAAGATCCATGGCAGCACAAGGATATGCTGAAGGCCAATCAGTCACCAGACCTCCATTCTTCGACGGAAGAGTACCAGTACTAGAAATGAGAATGGAATGCTTCATTCGAGGCACAAACTTTGATCTGTGGCAGGTAATCGAGGTAGGTGATTATGTTATTAGTCCTATTCCAGGCACTACTGCCAACAGCAGTAGATAAAAGTAAATTATCTTTAAACTTTAAAGCTAAGAACTACTTATTTTGTGCTTTATCTAAAAGAGTTTAGTAGAGTATCTGCATGTAAATCAGCTAAAGAAATATGGGATAAACTGCAGATAACTTATGAAGGAACATATAAAGTAAAAACAACTAGGATAGATATTCTTGTCTCACAATATGAGCAATTTAAAATGCTTCCAAACGAAAATACTCAAATGTATAATAGATTTTCAAGTATAGTAGTTGGTCTAAGCTCTCTTGGTAACAATCTTTCTGATGAGGAAACTGTTAGAAAGATACTTAGGTCCTTAACTATTTCATGGACCCCTAAGGTCACAACTATTGAAGAAGCCCATGACTTAACCAAACTCTCTATTGATAACTTAATAGGTTCCCTCATTGCACATGAAATTAACATGGAGCGACTATCTGAAAGCTCATCAAAGAAAAAATGTACTAATGCTCTTAAAGTTGCAGCTACTCCTTCCACCTCTTCTTCTTCTTCTAGTTCCAAAAATGCAGATTCTGAAGACAGTGACGTAGATGATGTACTGTCCAAGCTTCAGAAAATTCTCAAGAAGAAGAAAAATGGATCAAGAAGGATTCAAAAGAAAGATAAAAGGAGAAAGAACCAGTCTGCTATGAATGCAGAAAACCTGGGCATCTGAGACCGGATTGTCCAGACTCAAGAAACTAGTCAAACCGAGAAGCCCAAGAAGCAGCACAAGAAATTTAAAAGAAAGGCATGGCAGCTGCTTGGGAAAATGATGAGGTCACAAGCTCAGAATCATCAAGCTCAGATTCTGAAAAGGAGCAGGTAAATCTAGCCCTCATGGTGGGACTAGATGAGGTACATTCTGACTCATTTTTTAATTCTTGCACAGATTCAGGGTCAGAATCAGAAGACTTAGAAGAAGTCTTTAATGAACTGTATGAAAAACATAAGGGGGTTGTAAAAGAACTAAAAAATCTGAAAAACAACTCTACTTGCTTTGAAAACACCAATTCTGATCTTAAATCCGAATTGGAGCAACTAGAAGAACAATTAAAAGAATGTAAAGATAAAAATTATCTTTTAAATGAAGATTTGAAAAGCAAGAAAATGAAAGTTAGAGTTAGAAGAAAATTAAAAACTCTAACTGAAGAAAATATGTATTTAAAAGAATCAGTTAGAAAATTAACTGAAGGGAAAACATCTTTAGCCCTATGCTTAAAGGATCAAATCTGGAAATAACAAACAAAGGCTTGGATACATACCTCCAGAAAAAGGAAAACAAGCTATGATTCTAGAAAAATATCCCTACCAAAATTTGTAAAAGAAATCAAGATGCCCTAGAAAAAGGCCCCTGTAAAAGAAAAAGTTTACAAAAATCACGTTCTAAAAACTCAGCACAAAGAAAATAAGAAAAATAAAACAATCTATATTCATTGTTGTTCTCATTGCAATAAACTAGGACACACTGTAAACACCTGCACAACAAGGCACTTAGTTTGGATCCCTAAAGGATATTTTCATGCATCTAACCATCAAGGACCCAAAAGGATTTGGGTACCTACCTTTGAGTAATTTTCTTGCAGGTTAGCCTTGGAGCATCAAAAACCAAGGATGCTCAAGGCAGGAGTGACTGTAGACTCTTCATTCAAATCACATCTGAAGAAAGAGTAGTCACAAAATTGAATTAGTCTTTATTACTAAAAATTATTTGCAAGTTTCATTCAGGTGAAGTCTCTCATTCATGGGGAGCACAGACTAAGGGCGAGTTATTCATTTATGTCAATCATTGTTGAACCCCTCAATGGTAAGAATTTCTTTCACAAAGGGGAGAGAATACAATGGTAAGAACTTTCCTTTTTGGTTTGTGACAAAAAGGGGGAGAGTATGCATGGTATGCATTATCTGTGAATTTTCGTAAACTCTATACTTTATATTTTTTTATCAGAAAATTCGCATAAATTTTGTCATCACCAAAAAGGGGGAGATTGTTGAACCGCTTTATAGTTGTCCTTGTATTTTGGTGATAACAAAACTTATGATGATTTCAATTAGTATATCTTTGTTGATTAAATGTTATTGAATATTTTGTTTCATCTGTGTCGCATCAATCTCATAACAAAATGCTAAGTCTCTCATTGATGCAATATGGTGCACTAAAATGATAAAATCCATGTTTAATCAATATACATCGATTTCAGTTTAAGTGCCAAATTAATAAGCGCTACATCGATTTGGTTTTAATTGATTTTAAGTGCTATAACGATTTCTTTAGAAGCCATAACGATTCTTTAAGTAAATGCAACAATGTGCCAAGAAATCGGTCTCATAACGATTTCTTAAGTGACCGCAACGATTTGATAAGAAATCGGTCTCATAACGATTTGATAAGTGAGTGCAACGATTTGCCCTCACATCGATTTGTCTTCGCAACGATTTGATAAGAAATTGGTCTCATAACGATTTCATAAGTGATCACATCGATTTCTTCAGGAGATCATAACGATTTGCTTGCATAACGATTTCATAAATGATCACATCGATTTTTCAACGATTTGTTTACAAATGAGCAACGACTCTTCACATAACGATTTCATAAGTCATGCTCCAACGATTTCTTCATGGATTCTGTTCAAACACAGATTGCCTTTATATTTCAAATATGCTTGGCGCTTAAATGAAAAGTCAAATATCTTCTGACAAAAAGCTGCATGCATATTTCAGAGTCTTGTCAAATAGATATGAACTACTATTGCAACGACCCGCTTCCACCCGGTACGGTTATACCAACCCACATCGGATGAGAGCAAGCCGCTACAGGGGAGAATACCCCAACAAGTAACAAATGAGCTGAGATATACACAAATAGAATTAAATAAATGCAACGGAACTTAAATAAATCTTATTCCATCAACTTTTAAATCCACATACCACAGTCTGCATAGTTCAACAAAAGATAACATAAGTGCAAAATGTTCCAATACATAGCCGACTCCAAGTACATTTGAATCAAAACTAAAATTTCAATTGTAGCTTTACATACTATGAAAGGTAAATTACAAGTCTTCAATCACTTAGTCCAACTCTACTTCAGTCTTGCTAGCTTCTCCGCTACAAATTTCCTGAAATGTTTAGCAAGAATGAGTCTACGCAAAGAGACTCAGCAAGTAACTTAAGATTCAATACATACATATCTTCTAATAATTTAACACAATAGAATTCAGCAATTAATTCTTACATGCTTATGCCATAACAAGTTATTTCACATGAAATTGTATTAAACGACTATTCTAACACATGTAAAACTATAATCTAAACAAGATTTCTAATAACATGGTGTCATTATCACAAGTACAAATACTCATTCACATACCTTCACACTTTACTCACATCATTGTAAAACTTCATAACTAAGTCATGGAAAACATATACAAGATAGGTTGCACTCCTAGCATGATTTCTAACTCACTTGGCATGCAATCATAACAATTTACTTCACATTTAGCTTGCTGATTTTATATAAAGTCTATGACATTCATATTACCCTTGCATAGGGATCACTTGTAACTATCCAACATGATACTAAACACATGTGCATCCAATCATTCAAATTCCAATATATGAAAGCATATACTTACATTTTGGTACTAATAGTAACATCACTTTTAGCAATTGACAAGTTATACATAAACACATACACACACACATTTGTACACATCAATAAACAATTTATCAATCAACACTATTGTCATTTACACTTATACTATTTTCTCATTACACATAACCATATGATGAACCTTGGCTTTCACATACACTCACTTTGTTCTATCACAAAATACTCATACACATTTGCCATTAATTCCTCTTTCACATTCACACACTTCTTATCACTTCACTTTTGCACATAACATGTGCCACATTTACACATATCTTGCACATACCTTGTGCTATTGAACACATGTCACTTTTCACATCACACTTATGGTTATTTTCACTTAATGCCAAGACACAGCCCAAACCACCATTAGATGTCTCATAACACACACTTGGTCACATTCACTTACTTAATCACCGGCGCAGTGATAAGTCTTAGTCTCTGCAGAAACCGGGGAAAGCCCTTCCCACCATTACCAGTGGAACTTGTCCACCTCCAGGATTTTACAAGACCCTTTGCCAGGGTGTACACTTTATCAAGACCCTTTCCTAGGGTGTACACTTTGAGCTTTCCCGTAGGGGCACCACTACCATACAGCTCCAAGCATCTAAGGTGCAGTGTCTTATGGGCATATTTGTTTATCTTGTCACATTAATCGTTTACACACAATACCACTTGTTCTCTCACGTCTCACGCACACACACTCATGCAAAATTCCACACACATAAGTCCTCATTCACTGATTTTAAGTTCACTGTTGCAACTACCAAATAATCATAATACAGATATAACTATACTGAAATCTACTGAATCACATCAAGTCAAAATTTTCATGCTCACATAGTCATTTTTCTCATTAAAAACATAACAATACTCACTGTCATCAGAATAATGAGATTTTAACCACAGACAATTTAAGGTTTATAATCGTACATACAAATTTTCAGATTTTTCTGAGTCATATTACATTTACAGAAATTAAAACATTCTGTTTCATGCTATTCATAATTCACTTTAACATGGAACATAACATGAACCTCAGATTTAACCATTCACAACCCTAATCCTAACATAATCATCATCACAAAAATTTTCCCTTGATTTATTGCACAGCACACAATTTAATGTAAATTTTACAATTTTTATGCATGTCTTTCATTTCCAAAACAGAAATTTCAGTAAATCCCACAGTCATGGAAAAATTCTCAAAATTTCAGGGCATGGACTGATACAATACACATGGTATAGAAAAATCTAGGGCATTAAATTCTCAGGAATTAGATAGACAGTAGATGAACATGCATAATCCATCTTTTCCAACATGTATTTCAATAATCAAAAGAATTCATGCCATCCACAGAAAAATGCAGAAATTTCCACACACACCACATTACCTATTTTACATAGCATAGGATTTTACACTATATCCTCATGGCGAAAACATATCGAAAATAATCATCTACCAGGAAGAACAGCTCACTGTTCTATCCTGAAGAACTTGGCGGCAGCCTCTGGCCGTTCAAGAGTTTTGACGGCACGATCGCTGGACGCCTATGGAGATCTTGGCGTCAAGGATATGACGCCAAGTTCCTGTCTGTGCAACAGCACAGACCGAACCCCCAATACTCAGTGAAAAGGAGGGTCCAGGACACGATTTAAAATCCACAAAAATTTCTGAGACCTAGGGAACATGTATGGGATTGAGATCTATGGGTTACTTGCCTCTCAATTAAATCTACAAGATCGGAATAAGCTGATGAAGCCCTTCTCGGCCTTGCCAAAAAGGTGATCAGAAACTCCTTCGATCCTCTTCTCCTGTCGACGTAGATGGCACCTCGGGGCTGGAATCTCTTCTTGGATGTATTGGCCGTCTCCCAGACGTGGCAGCTCCTTGGTTTCCTCCTCCACTCGACGGATTAGAGCTCCTTAAGTTCAGCTTTTCTGCATCTCGGGTCCAAGGTTCACCAAATGTCAAAGCTTCCTCCTCGATCTAGGCTGGGTATTTCATAGGTTTAGGGTCTGGGGATGCTTCTTGGGTAGCTGTACTACGCTCCCATCTTCATGGATCTCTCAGAAGGTCTCCCAATCGCCAGATTAAAGCTTGGGAAGATCAGGTTTTCCTCTAGTTTTCTCACAGTTAGGGCTTTCCTGGCCAAGAGACAAAAGCATCCCTCCAGCTGCTGAGGGGTGTTTCTATATAGATCTAGGCTTGGGGCATGCGTGGGCAGGGTCTGATGTGAGTTGAGAGCCGTTGGGAGACATCTCCCCAACCAGTGAGCTTGCTTGCCCCGGAATTCTGGGTCTGCAACGCACAGAAAATTAGGGATATTGACGTCCACATACATGGACGGCTACATTAGGGTTGGCGTCAGTCGATATGGACGCTGACATATTATGGGCGTCCATCCATGTTGACGCCAGACATTCTTCTGCCAGAACTTAAAATCATGCAGAACCATGCTTAATCCACACATATAGGCACATGAAACCCATGCGGTATAGTGTATACACCATTACACCAGGTAACCATCTAATATTTACTATTAATCCTATACATACATACATAGGTACATCAAGATAATAATAATACGCACATAAATATCTACACACGCATACACATCTAAGGTATAACATGTATCTTACTTACACTTCACAAATCAATAACATTTATACCTAGACATGCCCATGCATACATAAGCACACTAAGATAAGATGTACGTCGGTACCTACCTATGCGTACATGAGGTTTATAGAATTACAATATACACTACTAAATACACCTATCATACTTGCACTTGATATATATATATATAAACATGCAATGTACAAGGTACAATGTACACATTGACTACACCGTGCAAATGAACAACGTTTACAACCAAGTATACTCATGCATACCTAAGTATACCAAGGTGTTACATATGTAAAATTAAGTACACAATTATCACATGCATATGATAATCTACATACGTACATACACATATGCACTTCATATATTCGCACACAATATTCATGAAATGGGCATATAAGGTATACTTCAATATTTAGGTAGCACCTGCATAGTATTTAATAGATACTTTATACTCAAAATTAGCCAATTACTTATCTTCACGATATAGTATACATCCTCGCATATACCCATGCAAAATTTATATCTATATATGTACCATTTTCATGCACGCCCTTTATGCAAGAACAAGTAAACAACATATTCATAAAATAAGCGGGAACAGAAAATTCGGGGCCTTACAACTATTTTCATAATGTTAGCAGAAACACAGTAGCATGCACTGTTATCTTATAAACACTCTCTTATGCTAACACTCTCTTCTATGCTGACAGATCTCGAAGACCACCAGAGTCTGATTAAGACAAATGAAGAGAAAGATCAGCAACGACTAGAAGAGCTCTAACGGATCTCTTCAACGGATCTATTCTAAGCTGCTCATATAAAGATGGAGCATTGCTGAAGAACAAAAAAATAGAGCCTTCCTGAAAATCCTTCAGGGTGTACAACTGTGAGAAGAACCTTCACGCCACAAACACTCAGAGAAAGAGAGAAGAGCTCGAGCCAAAATCTACAGAAGCTTTCAAGCAGAAGTCTTCATCGCCTTCAAGCCTTCTTCTCTTCCATTCTCCCTATGCTCATTGTAATCTTGAGGGAGAGTCTGTGACTGTGAGCTAAGTCCATAGTGTTCATCTTGTATTAGCTCTCAGTCTTGTTCTTTTTTTTCTAAGAAAGACCCTTGTCCAGCTGTAGGACTGTATACAGTGTGTAACCTAGCTAGAGGTTAGTGTCTAGCAGAACTTGTTGGGGTTTGTACCAACATGACCTAGCTGGGGTTTTAAGTCTAGCAGAACCGCACTGGGGTTTGTTCCGGAGGTTTACTTCTGAACCTGTAAAAGAAGTAGGTTTGCTTCTGAGCCTAGAAAAGAAGTGGGCTGCCTTCTTGCCCGGAAAGAGAAGAAGACCTGGTGGGGTATCCAGGGTGTTGTGGTGTCCTTGAGGGACTGTACCTTCGGTTAGTGAAATCCCAAGAGGTTGCTTGGGGACTGGACGTAGGACTTCCATGTGGGAAGGCGAACCAGGATAAATTCCTTGTGTCCTTTGTGTGATTGTTTATTTGCTTTCGCACTACTACTCTTTATCACACTAAACTAACCAAACCTTCAAGTGTTAATTTCTATGTTTAAGTTTCTATTTCAGATTTCAGAAAAACCTATTCACCCCCTCTAGGTTAGCTTGTTGCCGTACCAAAAGGGCCAACAACGTCAACATCTGCTGTAGTTGACCCTAGGTTGGCGTCCAGGCATGTGGCTGCCTACCTATTGATTGGCGTCCATCGATCTGGACGCCAATCTCAGGCAAGGGGTCAGCGGCACAGTGGTGGACGCCAACTGTGCCAAACAGTCCCTACATCACAGATTTGCATCCAATTTACATACAATTATGATCCAACAACGTAGTGTGTGCATAAACAATATATTTACATTCACTATCTAAATTACATGTATTATATATTATTTTTTAAATAAAAATTGTACTAATCTCAATTAAAGATAATCTGTACAAATAGCATACATATATACATACTTACTACATAATTACATGCATCATGCTTGAATATATAATGTAACATGCACATCCTTAATTAGACACTACATGCACACCTAAACACACAGAAATAAACTTTTATATATATATATATATAATTATATATATATCCATAGGATGTATAACAACAACTACATACTATATGTTCTACATTTCTTAAATTCAATATACGTAGGATTTAAATAGACTCTATGATGTACATTATTAGCTAAGCATGTATATCCATAGAAGATTATATATATATATATATATATGTATGTATATATACATATACATATACACGTGTGGAATTATAATTATACATGCACAAGGTTAAACATATACATCTATCCGTGTACAAGCATAATTACTCATAACATGCATGGACTTACGTAGATATAGCATGCTTACAATATTTTGATATATTATACATGCACTGTATTATTTAAGTACCATATACACCATAAACAATTTAACATGCCAAGAATAGACAAATATCATTTACACAAGATAAGCATATACATATTTACATTTATGCATCATAGTTACGTAAAATATGCATGGAATATATAAATACAATATGCATCTCAACCATTAGATAATACATACACATTTAAATATAATACATGTACAGAAGTAACTCACATATGCTTACAAGATGTATGGTAGTACTTCATATTATATGCACCACATTGCTTAATACAACATGCTTAGTATTTAAATAAGTACATCATATACAATTAGCTAATTAACTATGTTCTCAAATAATAACATATGCACACGCATATGCACATGAACAATTTAATAATTATAGTATGCAAAATTTTAATACACACACTATATTTATAACAGGTAATTATCGCATGCACAATATAAAATGACAGAAAATTCGGGGTCTCACAAAAAGAGTGAACATGGCAGGGGAGACATCTAGTAGGGCAGGGACGGCTAGAGACGACGATGGCAATTGCTACAACAGTGGCAACTGTGATGATGGTGGATGGAGAGAGTGAGAGAGTTGGATGGGGGGGGGGGGGGAGTGTTGGGGAAGAGGATGGTGGGGAAAATAGCATTTTTGTAGTGTTTTCGACAAAACATTTTGATGGAAAAAAATCCGTCAAAATTTTTTGACGAATATTAAACTGTCAAAAAATTTGTCACATAAGTCGATGAAAATTTCCAAAGATTTTTTTGACGATTTTTTTTCCCGTGAGAAATGTCGACATATTGCCGACGGATAATAATCCATCAAAAAATATGTCGATAGATGTGATTTTTTTTGTAGTGTCAAAATAAAGTGCTGAGGTGGAAGCTGAGAAGGGATGTTGCGAAGTTTTTAGCACCACATAGGATTAACATTCAATGCTGTCAATAGCCATTACTATAAGACCATCTTTCAAGCGGCATAGTCCATTGGAAAGTATGTCCAACCTCCTACTACAAAGGAATTTGTTGGCGTATACCCTAAAGCGGAGGTGGAATTTGAAATGAAGCTACATTGCCTCCTTCCAAAAAAAAATGGCATATGTATGGAGTCACGTTTATGTGTGATGGTTGGTCAGACACCACCCAAAGTAGGCTGACCAACTTCCTTGTATGTCACGTCTTGAGAATTACGCAGCGGATAGTGTTTAGATAATTCGAGTCGATATTCCAAGACGTGAATAGTCGGCAAATAAGCTTCTAACTAGCAAGCACTAATTGCGTATCCACACAACATCATAATAATAGGGCCCAAATAATGAACTCGATTGAAACTGTATTCAAATCTCAACTCATTGTTTCAAATAGAACTAGTACAACTCCTTAAATGTGGAATAACAGGACTAAGACTCAATAAAAGAAAGATTACATTTAATCTCACTTCCTACTACATCAATCTAACACTCACTCTAACTATAGATAGACTCATGTGTTGGAACGCTCATCACTCTGACACATTCCCATCCCCGATTTGCTCCTCCTCGGGCACTTCATAGTCACCTAGAGGGTTAAAAGCAATGGCGGATCCTCTTTAGAGTCAGTGGGGTCACGTGACCCCACTGACTTGGAGGGGTGTCTTAAAGGAAAGCAGGAATACCTTTGTTATTTAGGTGTGTAAATGAAAGGTGACCCCACTGATTTAAGGGTGACCCCCCTAGACTCAAGTGACCCCACTGAACTAATTTTCAGGATCCGCCACTGGTTAAAAGTAGGGAATGAGCAAACTAGCCCAGTAGGATTTATATCTCAATGTGCGGGCAATGATATAAGTGATTAGCAATTTAGAACTAGGTAAGCACGATTATCAAGATATGCATGTGCGAATAAAACTCATTAAATATGATACTTGAACAACTAGATGGAACATGATGATTGAACAAGATATAACGAGCAAGAGCTATCAAGAGAGTGGTATGTAACAAGCACACAAGATATCACTTAATTGTAATAAATGCAGGATGGCCATATCACACAAGCAAGCAGCATGAGCACGAACTTTTAACACGATTCACTTAATCAGGCACGTAGACACTAATATGCACCAAGGAAAGATCCACCTTGAAATGCACACCAAGACACATGTATGTGGTTATTGTATCTAGCATTCAACACGACACTATTTCACAGCACAGATGCAATGCCAGTAATCATTATACCCCTGGTTGACAGTATATTTATGACTTTCCGTCATTGGGGCTAGACTGGAGCCCTTGGATACTCTCTCCGTGCCCAGTCAGCATCTCACTTAATTTCAAATGTAGATACCCACAGTCATTATGGTCAATAAGAGTTTCAAGATATAAACAATTGTAATGTCATGTTCGTGATGATGATGATGATGTCAATATGTAGCAAGTCATGTGAACATGATTTCATGATACAATAGTCGAGAGATAATTCAGCAGCATAACGACGCATTTAAGCTTTAGTTATCTCTTTACATTAATGGCTTAAGTCCAATCTTTCAAATCACACTCACGAGAACAAGATGAGAAAGGATGTGCACGCTATCTCCAGGGAACTTCAATGGTACAACCAACTCGGTCTCCATGAGAGAATCCACGGAGTATGGAGATTTACGAATGTCTTAAGAGAAAGGTCACTAGACTGTCGATACGGAATGATCGGCCGTAAGTTTCCAATCCCCCAAGAAAGGCCTGCCTATATGTGCAAGTGTGTAGTGAAGTACGTGTCTCAATCCACAATCCATCAATCACAAACGTGCGGAAAGCAATTAACATGATAACATGAGATGAAACTGTGCATTTAACTTGATATAAATTGCATCATTTTATGGTAGCATTTGTTCACTATAACAAGCTAGAGCAATAAGATGAACAATCAATAGTGTGCTAGATAGGTCATGTCATTTAGAGCAATTAGAATAATTATTCACATAGTTATGGCTTTTTCATGGGTTGACCGCTTTTAAGCCACTGAACAGACTTCATGCATTGACCTGAACCAAGACATGCAAACCTTAAACTCTAGATCATGCAAAACCAGTCTCAGGTAGGCCTTGAAATCCGCGACAGACATAGTCGTCGTAATTAAGAAGACAGTACACTGTTCAAAACAAGACTCTATACAAGGTCACAAAATCGCGACGGGCCTCCCTGTCGCATTTAAATCGCGATAGGTCAAAGCATCGCCTTTTAAAGCAGGAATCGATTGCCAGATTGATTACCTAATCAGTAACGCGACGGTCCCTTCTGTCGCGTTAAGAACGTGACAGGTCGACATGTCGCGATGTGGTTGAATTGCGACGGTTCTACCCGTCACGTTCAACAATCGATTTCAAACTTCGAATATAAAAACAGGCTAGAATCCTGGGCGGGAAACCAGTATGAATCGCGACGTACTACTATGTCGCGTTCATGCACGACACAGAAAACCATGCAGCGCATAGTTTGAGGTGTCTAAACGGTAAAGCAATGACATAATCGCGACAGGACACTCGGTCACCTTTTCCATAAACGTGACGGTCTGGTACGTCGCATTCATGCCATGCAGAATGCGACGTCTATATTGGTCGCGATTTGGGTTCGGCCTGAAAACGCAGAAAAACTACACACGATGCATGCAACGCTTATATCTCTTGATCTAGGGCTCTTGGGATAAAAGTGTAAACACGAAACTTGATGGGAACAGGGAGTAGAAGAGAACTATGTCTTTGGTTGCATGAGATTTGGCCTCGGGATGTGTGAGAAAATGACATGAACATAAAAGTTCTAAACATGCACGACTTTGGCAAAATGCTTAAAACTCGATGTATGCTCAATAATAATTGGGGAAAACGCATGCACATGAAAGTAGACTTGAAGCAGTACACATTGGTATAGGTTTTGCTTAGGTTTGGCCCGAGATCACCTACCTTTGGTCGCTTACTAACAGGTTCTTCTGCAGATCGGTGCAGAACGTGCGTGCGGAAGAAGAGCTCCAGTTGAAGGCGATTTCCTCCTCCACTGGTGCTCAAGCTCTGCTACCTACGACCCCAACAAGATGCTAACCTGACCTCAAGGGTTTCTTGACGAGTTTATATGTATCTAGGGTTTTTAGGAGTCCTAATGCAACTAGGAAGGAAGGGTTGCGGTTTTAGCATGCACCCTACCTTGTTTTGATGATTCCCATCCCAAATAGAGTGTCTTGGCCATTAGGAAACCCTCTAGTAAAATTGGATTACTAAGTGTGGCTAATTGCCTCAAGATTTACCCTAATTGCCTCCTTTTAATTTCATATCAATTAGGATTACGAATTTTTATGTATTTTTCTTCATTTTATTCTTGGGCCAAAAGTTGTCCATTGTCCCAATTCTGATAATGGGTCATCAACCCATGTTGTTTTAAGTCTCTCCATCATCTTTATTTAATTTATGATCATGTTGTACACCTATGATAACAGTTTTCCAGTTTATTCCCTAATTAAGATAATTAGTCACAATGTGTTGTAAACTTGGCCAATCAGATTTTCCGTTGCATGCATTTCTTCGTGGAACATTAAGAATATTGTTTAGGATTGAACGGTTGTTTTTTAGGGAATTTTACGATGTGTCCTTGCACATACGATAATGGTACGTATGTTTCTATTATTTCGATATTATGGAAATTATTTATTTCCATTTAATTCCAATTTTTAAATATTGAATTTTCTGAGGTGCTACATTGTATAATACAACCATCAAGTCTTCTACCACTAGTTATTGGATGCCTCAGAGGTCGTACATAACCACCTGACATTCTATGGCTAATGGAGCAAGTGATGACAAAATTGGTGATGAATAGTATGCAAGTGGTCATTGACAATAAGGAAAATTTCAAGAAGGAAGGGGAAGAATTGATGAATACACATTCATATATTTTCTAGACCCTTGTGTAGCTCATTGTGTAGACTTAATGCTAAAGGACATTAGCAGCTTTATCAAGTTAATCAGGTGATGGATGCAGTATAGAAATATCACATGGTAGATCTACAACTACACTCTTGTGCTCGGTGGATGTGTAATTTCTATGGTGGTGATGTGTTGAGGTCGGGCATTACAAGATTTAAATGTCATTGTCTTGGAGAGCCTCCTCAAATGCAAAGATGGATTGAAGCAAATGTTCAAGAGTGATCAGTGGCTACAGTTATATTTCATATCTTCATGCAATGGGACAGAGGTCAAGAGATTGATCAACATTTCCAACTTTTGGTCAAATGGTTGACTAGATAGTTGGGATCATTGTATGAGGTGTTGAGAGTTGTGGATGACGACATAACACTAACGACGAGTTTAGTGTATGCAAAGCTAGAGGTTGCAAAAAGGAGTATGCTAAGGGTCTCACCAAAGTATACCTAACTTTTCATAGATATTGTGGAGGATAGGTGAGATCATAGATTTACATATGGCAGTTAACTATCTTGATAATAGAACAATTATAGTTTATTTTATTATTTCATTAGATTTTCAGTCTATTGATATGAGAATGTACAAACTTTGTGTAGCCTACTATCTTCATCTTGCATTCCAATACGAGTACGAAGTTGCTTACGAGGATGAATTAATAATTACTATGATGTCCTGGTGGATAGAATGTATGGAATTCTATAGTTCTACAGAAGCCTAAAGGAGGTAAATTAAGTCATTGAATGTGACCTGATATGTCGGTTTCATGAACCACTTCATAAGCACTCCATAATTTTGTCATTTTCAATTACGAGATGAAATATTTTTAGGAGAGAGTTAGTTTATTTGCTAAGCCATTAGCCATTATAGCATGAGGAAGGCTTAACCCAAGTAATATCAGTTAAGTTTTCCAAGATTCATTCCAAATCTTTGAATTACGTCACTCGAATTTATCAAATTCCTCTTCATCTTTCAGAAGAGTGGTGGCTTAATTATACCAAGAGTGCAATTCCTGGTTGGTAACCTTCTCTCTCTAGATTCTAGAGAGAGAAGCTCTGGGTATTCTCCTGGGTTCTGGGTTTCTCCGCCGGCCCCCAGGGCCGGCCATGGCCGCTGCAGGGGGGTCCTCCTCCCCCAGGGGGAGGAGGCCTCTCCTTTGCTCAGGCGGGTGCTGCTTCTCTACAGCTTCCTCCGGTGGTGGGACTAAGATCCACGACCCGGACTTCACGGATCAAGGTGAACCTGCAGTATTTTTTCAAAGGAAGAGATGGGCGCCTCCTTGATCCCCTTCCAGTTCGCTGTGGTGGCTAAGACTTCGTTTGGTAGACCTCCAGTTCCGGAGATTCGCTCCATCCTGGTTTCGAGATGCGGCCTCAAAGCTCCCTTTCTCATCAGCGCCTGGATAACTTCCATCTGCTTCTCAGGTTTACTTGCAATGATGACTTCCTTAGGGTTCTTCTTCGTGAATCCCTATATGTCAAAGGAAAGCTCTTCAGGTTTTTCAAATGGTCTCCTTCCTTCCAACTGTCTGAAGATCCGTCTATCTTACCTGTTTGGATTGACTTCCCGAGTCTCCCAGTGCACCTCTATCAGAAAAGTTTATTATCCTCGATTGCCACAAACATTGGTCCTGTTCTTCAAATCGCTCATGCTACGGATCTTCTATTGAATACCAAGGCGGCTAGGGTTTGTATTGAGTTGGATTTGCTTAAACCTAGACCGGAAAGGGTTTGGATTGGGATGGGAGAGTATGGCGGATTCTGGCAGGAAATTTCTACGTGAATATTCCGGATTTTTTGTTGTTCCTGTCATCGGTTGGGTCACGTAGAAGAGCGCTGCCGTACGGTTGCCAAAGATGTGCATGCTGAGAAGTCCCAAGCTAGGGTTGACCTCCTGCCGCCGCAGCTAGAGTTGGAAGCCTTTGCCAGTCGGCATGATGTTTCGACGTCCCCCGGTGTCAATCAAACGCCAGTTATACCCATGGCCTCTCCTCCTCAGGCGCAGATGTTGGGTTTAGATATTCCGGGCTCTTCTCGGGCAGAGGTAGGTAAATGTTTACTCCTTTGCAGGTGGACGGTATTCCCCCTCTCCCGTTCTCGAGCCCGCCTCAGTTCACGTAAATCTGAAGGACTCCTACGTGCATGAGGCGGCTGCGGAACCTTTGGGACCAGATCCTGTTGCGTCTGTTCTCATGGAGGCGGGAGTTGTGGCTTCTCAAGGTTGTCCTCAGGTGGATTTTCTACTCCGCTAAGTCCTATTTTGCATACTCCGAAGGAAGCTCCTGATCTGTTGAAGTTGTGATGATGGCGGCGGTGCCCCTTGAGATACAGGTAACAAGGGTTGTTCGGTCCCTAGAGAGATCCCAGAAATTCCTGAAATTGGCCTCCTTCAAGTCTCGGGTGCAGAGCATGGTTTGGTTGCATTATCGATGATGGAAAATACTTTTATGGTGTTGAATTCTGTTATCAAAAAGGATAAACCTAGACGAGAACGGGTCATAACTCGAGCTAGAGCTCGATCGGAGGACAGGGGGAAGAAAGTGAGTTCCAATGAATTCCGCTTTATCTGGAATATTCGGGGTATGGGAACGTGGCTTCTAAAAGAGGTTTAAAGAAATTGATTTCTCAACATCATCCCTCTTTGGTGGCGATTTTTGACCTAAGCAACCTCTGGATAAAGCTTCTAGGATTGCAATTTCCCTTAAGTTGGATAATTTTGCTGGGCAATTTGGCTAATGAATCGAAAATATGGATTTTCTGGGATCCCTCTTCTTATTGATATTATGGATCATCTGCGCAGCATATTACTCTGGGTATTCGCTCTTCGTCGGCTATTCCTCTTTTTCACTGTGTATATGCATCCTGTCATGCTGGCTTACGGCGTTCGCTGTTTGATGATTATTGCAATTTGGTCTCTCCGTGGAGGTCCCATGGTTAATTGGTGGAGATTTTAACTGCATCGCCCATCCCTCTGGAAGTTGGGTGGCGTTTTTGGCAATCTGTCTAGCATGATCGATTTCATGCCTTTGTTGCTGCTTCAGGCTTGTTTGATGCTGGGTTTATGGGACCTTCTTCACATGGAATAATAACGGGTTGGCTCTGCTAACATTCGTGCAAGACTTGATCGGCTTTTTTTAACGATAAATTTCAGGATCTCTGGCCGAATGTAGTTGTTTCTCACTTAAGCAGGGGGCCCTCAGATCATTGCCCTCTATTATTATCTTTGTTTTCCTCTCCTCGTGGTCCTAGCCGTTTTATCTTTCAGAACATGTGGATTACGCATGAATCTTTTTGCAGGGCGTCTCCAATGTCTGGAATAGCTCTAGGGCGGTGGAGGTTAATCCCCTTATGCGTCTTCATGTTAAGCTCAAGGAGGTTAAAAGTTTTCTTAAGAGCTGGAATAAGGATGTGTTCGGCCATGTTCAGCAAATGGTGCAATTGGAGGCGGATGAGGTGCTAGGCTGCAACAGGAGTTTGACACTACCCCGTCTGCAGGTAAATCGTTCGGGCTTTCTGCTGCTAATGCCCGGCTTTTTCTGGCAATGAAAAGGGAAGAAATTTTCTGGAAGCAGAAGGCCAGAGTGGATTGGCTAGCTAGTGGTGATCGCAACACTTCTTTTTATCATGCTACGGTAAAATGCAACAGGAGAAAAAATTATATTCACAGGTTGAAAATCCTACAATGCTTGATTGGTGTAGGATCAGGATCTTCTTAAGAGTGAAGCAGCAAATTTTTTCCAAAATCTTCTTTCTAACGAACCTCATGAGGTCGATAATGGTCTTCTATCAGTTATTCCTTCTATTATCACCTCCCAGCATAATGATAGATTGTGTTTATCACCTTCTGCTGAGGAAGTTAAAAACATTGTTTTTGAGATGAATGGGAACAGTGCTCCGGGTCCAGATGGCTTTACTGGGTCTTTCTTTACTCACTGCTGGGATATTATTGGTGAAGATGTTGCTGCGACGCAAGGTTTTTTTGCAGGATTTTGTCTCCCTCGGGGTTATCGTCCTCTATCATTACTCTTATCCGAAGGTA
This sequence comes from Colocasia esculenta, assembly GCA_014218235.1. NCBI lineage: Eukaryota > Viridiplantae > Streptophyta > Magnoliopsida > Alismatales > Araceae > Colocasia > Colocasia esculenta. The sequence goes on along the minus strand of CM024758.1, from coordinate 97,936,435 downwards.
GACGTACCCCGTTCCTTTGCTGATTTTAGACCGATCACCCTGTGCAACTTTGTGTTCAAAATCATCTCGAGGATTCTCTGTGCTCGGCTTACTCCGTTGCTTCCGCTTATCATTTCTGAAAATCAGAGTGCCTTTGTGAAGGGGAGGTCTATTTTGGAAAATGTGGCCTTGGCTCGTCATCTTCTGAGGGATATTAATCGGAAACAGTCAGAGGTCATAATATCGTTCAGCTTGATATGGCTAAAGCATATGATCGCATGGAGTGGGACTTTCTTCTGCAGGTTATGCAAAAATTTGGATTTCTCGACCCGGCTCACCTCCCTAGTGGTATGCTTCTATCCAACTGCTGGTCTTCAGTTAATTTAATGGTTCCATTGCTGGTTTTTTCAAATCTACCAGAGGCATTCGCCAGGGAGATCCATTGGCTCCTATCCTTTTCATCATTGCTTCGGAAGTGCTGGGGGGCTGTCTAAACTGTTGGTAGCGGCTGCATAAAATATTTTAGTGGCCCCAGAGGTGTTCCACAGGTCTCCCATCTCTTATATGCAGATGATACGCGGATTTCATGAATGCTGAATCCAAGGTGTGAGATCGCTATTGCAGTTTCTGAGGGCTTATGAATCCAGCTCGGGTCAAAAAGTGAATGCACAAAAGAGTTGTTTCTCCTTCCAGAGAACTCGCCTTCTGTATTGAAGTCCCGTATCTCTGCTGTCACCGGTTTCTCTCCTCAGTCTGGCACCATAAATACCTGGGGTGCCCTTGAAGGGGCGGCAGGTTGACAGTCCAAGATTTCAAGTTCCTGGTGGAGTCTGTACGCGGAGACTTTCTGGTTGGCGTGCTAAAATCCTTTCACAGGCGGGTTCGGGCTGTTCTTATTCGTTCTGTTCTCTTAGTATTCCGTTTACCTGGCTAGTTCGATTTCTATTCCAAAATCTATAATTCATCAAATTGATCGCATTTGTGCTAACTTCTTTTGGAAGGGGGTGATGGTAAGCGCAGGCGCCACTGGGTGGCCTGGTCTACCCTGCAAAACCTTATATTGAGGGTGGTTTAAACTTCAGAAATTTAAATACTCTTCAGGTGGCCATGGCGGTGTTAAGCAAATATGGAACATCCTTCATGGTCATTCCCTTTGGTCTTCATATGCCAAAACCAGGTTCCGTCGTCTAATCATCTTAGTGAGGTTTATTCACCCTTTCCTTTTGGCATCTCTAAGAGCATATTTATAAAGCTAAAGAGGTTATTTTGGCTAATATGCGGTGGATTGGTGGGGAAGGAACCATGGTTAAGTTTTTCAGGATATCTGGGTTGGTGGTACTACCATATCGCATGAACTGTCTGGCATTGTTCCCATTCAATCACATGGAGCTTCAGTTAGTGAGGTGGTAAGTGACGTTGAAAATCCAGTTTGGCCCTATCTATCTGTCTCGCCCCAGCATGTTCGGTGCCTCCTTTCAGACCAGCCAGATAAATTTATTTGGTCTCCTAATCCTCATGGTCAGTTCTCTGTCAAATCGGCTTATCTGGCTGCCTCAGTCTCTGATATTTCTCGCAGTGCTTGGTTAAAGTTTATGGTCTCAACATATCCCCCCCGGGCTGCGATGTTTGCATGGAAGTTGCTCCATCGGGCAGTAACGGTTGATTCTCGTATTCAGGAGTGTGGTATTCAGCTTGCCTCCAAGTGCGTTTGCTGTTGTGCTTATGAGCAGGAAAATCTTGATCACCTATTTATTTCCAGTGCCATTGCAAAGATTTGTGGTCTTGGGTAGCTCCCCTTCTCTGCGCCAACATGAATTGGAGTGATCGGGTTTCTATCAGAATATGGAGCATTCTTTCTGTTTCTTGTAGAGTTCACCCGTACAGTTTGCAGGGCTGATTACGTCAATTATTATGCTCTGGGAATTGTGGAAAGCTAGATGTCGTGCTCGCATGGAAGGTGATACTCCTTCCATTCCTTCTCTGAAAAGTTCTACTTTGTTGGCAGTGAGGTCCATTATGCGTCGGCCAAGTTTTCAGGGTCCATCACCTATACCCAGGCCGCCATCGCAGTTGTTTGACATCACGGCCGTGTTAAAATCAAACTTCCCATTCAGGTGAGATGGATTCCCCCTCTTCATAATTACTCTTTGAATGTTGATGGTGCTTCTAAAGTAATCCAGGGACTTGTGGAGGTGGGGGATGTATTCGGGACGTGCATGGCAGCTTCACATGCGGTTTTGCCTTCATTATGGCATGGGCAGCAGCACTGTGCGGAGGTCCGTGCGGTCTATGATGGTCTTCGGTTGGCTATGAGGAGGCGGTTGCATATCTCGGCATATATTTCGGACTCTCGCACTACCATTCAGGCTATCACTTCTGGTGCTTCCCCCACTGGGCGGTTTTCCCATGGTGGCGAGGGCTTCTTCAAATGGTCACGTTCATGCAACCTCAGCTGAAGCACATCTTTCGGGAGGGTAACCAGGCGGCGGATTCCTTGGCTAATCATGCAGGCTCCACCACGTCCAGCTCATCTTCAGTGATTTGAGATCTTTGCCTAGTTCTGCCCGTGGGGCAATTTTAGTGGACAGGCTGGCCTGCCCAGTTTTAGGCGGCCTTGACTGTTTATGGTCTTTCTCATTATTTCGGGTGGGGCTTGGTTTTGGGTTTTTGGTCTTTGTAAGGGCGTTTTGGTAGGGGCATGCCCCGATGGCTATGTATCATTCCTTTTTCACAGATATATAAATTAAAGCACAAGGAATCGCACCAGGGGAAGTGAGCACACTATTCCTCTGGGGAGTAGTGCACTTAGCTGGTTCGCAGACCTTGTGATCTTTTACCAAAAAAAAAAAAAAATACCAAGAGTGCAACTAAGTTATGGGACATTGTAATTAAAGTCCTATTGTAGATATCGTCTTCCAGCGGTTGCAAGAAGACCTAGAGCAACTTTGTCTTGATACACACTTAGATGAAGAATAGATTGCATATATGATTGGACAACTGGGTGTACATTCACTGCAATATGAGATTGAGGCTTAAACATGTGCAGATGGGTGCAAGACAAGGGGGAGAGGAATTATGATCCCAATATATTATTTATCTCAGGGATGATCAAGATCCCATGGTAGCAGGGGTTCGCCAAGGCAACTATAGAATGAGATGAGGCTCAGCTTGACAACGATGCCCATGATCTTAGAGATCCACCATTCCCAAACACTTTTTTAACTTATTTTGTTGATAGACATGGCACATGAGCAAATGTTGAGATGCCTAGCAGGAGCTCCAACCTCAGCCTTAAGATGTGATGAAGTAGATCTAGATGATGACATTCGATAATTCCACATTTGTGCACATAAAATGATACATTTCATTCAATATATCTATTATTTAATTTGCAAAACCACATGAAATGATAGGCATTTTAGTCCTCTTTCCATTAATACTAAGTTTAACATTTTTTGGATCTAAAACCTCATTATTTCATGTGAAAATTTGAGTTCAATTCATCTTTTGTATGTGCAGGAGTATACTTGAGTCATTGTGTGAACTAAGGATCAGGGGTGGTGCCCCCTTGCAAGGTTCAACTTGCCAAATCTGGTTGCCCTCGAAAGAAAATTCTATTTCATATCAATACATCAAAGTCATTTTGATTAGTCCATGTTTATACTTCCACACTTCAGATGGGACTAATATACAATTAGTTAGATGCAAGATATGTTTGATACTTGTGAGCATGCAATGTCAATTTTGGAAGATGCATGAAAGATGGGATACCTTAGAGCACCCCCACCATGCTGTGCAACCACTTCCACCACCATATCATATGGTTTAAAATGGAGGAAATTTTTGAATTTAAGAGAATCCAATTAAGGAGAAAATCAAGGGGGGATTAGTATGATAGAATCTTTCTAAAAGGAAAGAAAGCCAACTAGCTCTTATTCATCTCATCATCTCCACCCTCCATCCACCATCAACTAATGTTAACCATCCATTTTAAAAGTCCATTTGCAACGCTACCAACTTTTCTTCTTCTTCTTCCTCTCTTCTCTTTCAGATCATCCACCTCCTCTTCTTCTCCTTCCTTTTCTTTCTTTGCTGACCACCCATCTCTCCCCTTCTCTCTCTCTCTCTCTCTCTCTCTCTCTCTCTCACACACACACACACACACACACACAGCAAGTTGTCAATAAAGGCAGCAAGGAAGGAGGCGGGCTACACTACTCTAAGGGGTGGTGAGTTGCTACACGGGGCTGCAAGGAGTGGTTTGAGACCCTAGAAGGAGGGCACCATCATCTACATTGTGCTCTTTCTCCATCTTTTTTTTAACCTTTAATCTCTCAAGTTTTTCATGAATGTATTGGACACAAATCCTGACTCTTTGAATTTGGTTGTAATCGTTGTTTTCATGTTATAACAATCCTTAGTTATGTTTTCTTTGAAAGTTTGATGTTAAATTGTACTGGTTTTTGTTTAATGTTTTAATTTTGTTTAGGTCTAATCTTTGATTCAATAGCTCTTGTTGTGTTTAAATCTTCATCTTGTCATTTTTCAAAAAAAAAGTCCTTTAGATTGATAGCACTTCAATGTTATTTAGACTAGAAAAGACCTTTAAATTACATCAAAAAGGGGTTAAAACATCTCCATGGATCGACCAAAACTCTCCATCATAACAACACATTTTTCTAAGAGAGTTCTAAAGTTTTAAATTGATTGAATGATGTTTCAACTACGAGCATTGGGAGATATCACATTATTGTGGGGAGCATCACTAGATATGATCGTGGGACTACAATTAGACATGAAGATGATGCTATAGCATTTGAGAGATTGATGATGATATAGACCCCCCCCCCCCCCCCCACTCTTCAATCACTGGAAAGGGAAATCAATAGAGGCTAGTAGCCTCATCTTAATCTCAGGTGTTATTTGCATTCAAAAGTTAGTGAATTAGTAGTTACATTTGTATGTCAACTTGTATGCAATGACATAATTCTGTTAGGATCGAATTTTCTGAATGGCAAATCTAGAAGGGGGGGGGGGGGGGGGGGGGGGGGGGGGTTGAATAGATTTACAGCAGAAACTTAAGTAATTTAAAAAATTACTTCGAAAAATAAAGAATCTACCCAATTAAAACCTCTCTGATCTGATGCAATGTGTTATTAAAATGTGAAAAAACACTTATCAAATAGTGTAAGCGTCAAATATGTGATTAACGTGTGTGAACAAATTAATTAGTGTGTAGGCAAAATCTCTATGCATGCATCTACTCAAATAAAACCTCTCTGATCTGATGCAATGTGTGTTATTAAAATGTGAAAAACACTTTATCAAACAGTGTAAGCATCAAATATGTGATTAACGTGTGTGAACAAATTAATTAGTGTGTAGGCAATCCCTATGCATGCATCTAGCACAATACAATGCAAACCATAAATCAAACCACAGTGCACAAGGGATTTTTAGGTGGTTCAGAGATCACATCCAGTGACTCCTACATCCACCCCCACATAGTGAGGTACACACTACTCAAAGAACTGAGTACAACACCACACACGAGCACTCAGGCTCAGACCCACACACACGCTAGATCAAGTTCTCAGAAGATCAGATCCTCTAGCCTCGATCTGATCTACACACCACACACAATTCAGATCTATGCACAAACCGACACAGATCACAACACACACACTATGATCTGTACTAAGCACTTGTACAGATCAGAAAATAAACATCCACACAGAATCCACGTACTGATCTCAGTTCAATACACACAAACAAATATAAATGAATTAAGAGATGGTGTGAGTAAAGGAAGGAAATATCTCTCTGACTGTTGATCTGACCTTCATGATCACAGATCCATATTGTTTCTTCCTCAATTCTGTTCTGCTCCTCTTCTTCTTCTTTTCCTTCTTCTTCTTCTTCTTGGTCGGCACTGCTCTGGTTCAGTAGCTTCTAAATTACGATTTCTTCTTCTGCTGCTGAGGCACTTCTTCCAGATCTGCTCCTTCTTCAGCACACCACTTCTTTCTCCAAAGCTTGGCCTTGATTCTCACGTCCTCTATGTTGAAAGGCTGGTATGTAATTCTGGAGATTGAGCAAGGACTAGAAGGAGAAAACCTCTTTTGCCGCAAAAAACTTTTATGAGAATTATATGGGCTGGCTTGCTTTGGAGTACGAGGATCATGGGTATTTATAGCCCCATGTGTCCATGTGGTGCCTTGGGGTGCGTGAGCACAAAAATCCCGCTCAAAAGCCTTGCCCCAAATCCTTCCACGTGTCCACGAATTCAGATCTGGAATAAAGGTCGAAGTGTGCCGACACAACTTGAGTTATGTGTCGACACATGTTCCTTGCATTATGTCCTGGCAGCATTGACTGGTGACTTGTGTCGACACACATTTCACTTGTGTCGACACACCTGACCACAGAACAAAAACCATGCTTCTGGGAGTACAGGATGTGTCGACACACAATCATCTTGTGTTGACACAACTGGCTTCTTCACACTTCACTGCTTACTGGATGCATAGGATGTGTCGACACACAATCAACTTGTGTTGACACCACTGACACCTTCAGTTTTGAATAGCTTCTGTGAGCAGATGATGGTCGACACATGATGTACGTGTCGACACAACTGGCTTCCTTTCCTGACCATTTGCATTGGGGATTGAGCTATGTGTCGACACACTATCAGAGTTGTGTCGACACCACTGTCATCATATCAACATTTCTGTGAACTAAACATGAAAAATAGGGTTAGATATGATTGAAGCAGGATATTCCCACTTGTATGGATCATAGTTAAACATCATCAAAACAAGAGAACCAACAATCTCCCCCTTTTTGATGATGGCAACTATTATTCATTTATCATTTCAGTCTACTCAAACAAGATGTCTTAAAGCAATCATGTACACCATTCCATGTCATATAAAGAAGACAATCACATCACAAATTCACAGCATTTATCACAGAATCACAACATTCATTGAAAGTTGGGTTGTATTCATATGATATTCACATCAAAAGCAAACATAACATGCAATGTGTTCCAATCCCAAAATAAGCCAGCAAAGTTTGTAAACCATCAAAAAGAACTAAAGTATCACACATTACACCCTTTTTCCCCCTTTCACATTATCAAAAGAAAATAGCATCATTGAGGTGGAGGTGGAGGAGGAAGCAACTTGTCATCAATGGTCTTCATTTTGGCTTCCAAAGCACCCAAATTATTCCTCAGCTGAAATTGAACGGATGTCAATCTGGTATGCAATGTTTTCTTCCATTTTCTTCAAATTCTCAGAAATATGAACTGTCATCTGATCAAGGCCATGAGGCATAGAAGGAACAGCAGTGGA
>CM024758.1:97849312-97928995 GCA_014218235.1 Colocasia esculenta | reverse complement strand
ATACGAACTTCATTCAATGGCCCATTAACCTGCAAATACAACATGTAATTGAATTTAATCAATTATCGTCCGTGATAATAGAAATCTTATGGATTAATCGCATATCAATCAATAAAATGGCATGATTTATTATGATAAATGTGATATTATCAAATAGCCTTTAGATCACTTGAGCACGCAAAGAGATGAGATCTTCAGAAATATCCTTTGGCTTCTATTTTGTTTAACGTTGTACCATGAAGCTAGATCAGAGGTCTGCACAAATGTCAATCTCAAATAGAAGACAGCTAAGTTGTCTCTGATGACAGTCAAAGTCAGTAGCAATAGACATGAAAATAGTAATGCCAAATAGCTTAAGTCTAAAAGACATAATCAGAGTAAGCACGATAAAGGATGATATTGTCTGCATACATGCAGAGATACGTTCAGATCTCATAAATGCAGAAGCGTCAGAGAGATGTCTACGTGGACTTTGACTAGTCAATGCTTTTAAGATGAATAAGATATCAAGATATGAAATCGATGGCTATATGACTTATGAAATCGTTATGAATAAGTCAGATTGACCAAGTCGTTATGAGATATAGCAAATCGTTACGGCGAGCAAGTCGTTGCGAGTTCTAAAGAAGTCGTTATGATATTTATAGAATCGTTACGGCGAGCAAGTCGTTGCCAGTTCTAAAGAAGTCGATATGAATACTTATAGAATCGTTACGGCGAGCAAGTCGTTGCGAGTTCTAAAGAAGTCGTTATGAATACTTATAGAATCGTTACGGCGAGCAAGTCGTTGCGAGTTCTAAAGAAGTCGTTACGGTCACTTATAGAATCGTTGTGACGAGCAAGTCGTTACGGGCTCTAAAGAAATCGTTACGGTAACTTATAGAGTCGTTGTGACGAGCAAGTCGTTACGGCTCTAAAGAAATCGTTACGGTAACTTATAGAGTCGTTGTGACGAGCAAGTCGTTACGGGCTCTAAAGAAATCGTTACGGTAACTTATAGAGTCGTTGTGACGAGCAAGTCGTTACGGGCTCTAAAGAAATCGTTACGGTAACTTATAGAGTCGTTGTGACGAGCAAGTCGTTACGGGCTCTAAAGGAATCGTTGCGATCACTTACAGAATCGTTATGACATCGACTTGTTTGAAACAACATGACTTTTCAATCTTATAAGGAAATCGTTATGATCTTCAACAGAAATCGATATGGACTTAGAGAAATATCATGTTGAAAAGATTAAGCTTCAGAGAAGTAATGCATACCTTTTGTTGGCTTGTTTGACCTTGGTATTTTTCCTGTACTTAAGACTTATGAAATATTCATTAGATATAATTGATAAACTCTTGTTTGATTTTGTTAATCATCAAAATATATATATATATATGTAATTAATTAAAATTACATGGGGACAGACTGATCATCAATCTCCCCCTTTTTTGTGATGACAAAACTGAACAATAAGCATGGATGAAAAAATATCTGAAATCAGTCTGAAGGTATGACATGCTAATTTTCTTTTCAAAAAATATTGTATTTCAGACATGCTAATTTTCTCCCCCTTTTTGTCATTGAGCAAAAAGACAATCTTCGACAAAGAAAGAGAGAGAAAGAGAATAGGAGTACACAAAGAAGGTCATTTCATTAACTTTGTGGAGGTACTGGTAAATAGAAGGCAGGAGACAGAAGAGAGGCAAAAGGGAGATGGTTTCTCATGCCTGTGCTTCCTGCTCTTCAAAATGAGTTTTGAAGACTCCAAAGGATACAGAGTAGGATGGTCCCATGGTGGAAGCCATCCTTTTGAGATGAGATCTAGGTGCTGATAGAGAAGATCAGCATATGCATTCTTGTCCATGTTCATCTTGAGAAATCGACGAGTCCCAAAGCTGGCACAGGTGAGGAATTGGTCCATGGTCACAGGATAGTGATTGTGGTTATCTCTAAGAGCCTTGTGCATAGCCACATACACTTTGTATCTTTCCTCCCAGACCTTGAAGGGGTCATCAACAAGATGAATGGAGTTCATATCTAGGAAAGTAGCTGGAGAAATGACTGGTTTGCCTTCCCTGGCCTGAGCTTCATTGATTTCAAACAGCTGCTGAGCTGACAGGGGGTAGAACTTAGACCATGCAGAAGATGTCAGCCTTTCACATTCAGACAAAATAGGGGCTAGAACTTCGGCACTTACATGCCCCTGGTGATATTCCCTAAATAGGAATCTAGGAAAAGCAACCAGGCAGCCTTTCTGTACTTTGATTATGCCCATTACTCTGGAAAAATGTTCAAAGATGATGGATCCTACAGAGGACTCCATGACTAAAAAGTGAATTTGAGGAAGGGCTATTTCTTCAGGCACTTGAAGGGTAGCAAAATCTACCTGAACATCTGAAGTTTGAGAGATATCCGAGTCAGAGTTGAAATGGCCCTTTTGAACTGACTGAGCTGAACCTTTGGAAGTCTATGAATATATCTGTAGTTGTTGAATAGCATGAAATGCCTGATCATTTTGATTTCCTTTTGAACGAAGGGTGCCCAAAGTTCCCTATGATATATCCTGAACCACTCAGACAAGGTCAGGGAGTGGTCCCTTGGAGGGAATCTAGCAGATTGGCAAGAATGAATTTCTTGAGGAGATCCTTGTGACCTTTGCCCCATTGATCTTCAGTTTTGGAGTGGGCAAGAGAGAAGATTTTGGACTTTTCGGATTTTGAAAGAGAAGTATAGGGAAGAATGGTGTGCAAATGATCTGAAAGATTTTGAAAGGGTAGGTTAATGATGGTGGCAAAAACAACTTGGAAAGGTATTCCCTATACAGTGGGTTATGTTTGTTGTCCACTGTGAGAGAAAACCATAAAGGTGGGTATTTGGGTTCAGAGGAAGGGAGGAAGTAGAAGTGAGTTTCCTCTTCTTGGGGGCAGGACTGGAAGGGTCTGCCCTGTGAATGTGCTCCCCAACCTTCAGCACAGACCTGAGAATGCCTTCCTCAAACTCATCCTTTATCTTTTCCATAAAGGGAGAGTTAAGTTGGGCTCTTTCAGGTATGATAGTGATGAAAGAGGGTGGAGGAGTAGGATGAAGAAAAGAGTGGGAAGTAGTAGGGAGGTCATCAACTGGTCCAAAGGAGGGACCAGAGGAGGAGGAGGATGCTCCAGCTGAGGATGCTGGAGGGGCCTCATGTATAGGAGAAGGAGAAGGAATGGAAGTAGAGGAGGCAGGAGATGAGGTGGACTGAAATGGTGTAGGAGAAGAAATTGGTCTAGATTGAGGCTTCTTGAATGTTTGGGGAGCAGGAGGAGCTGTAGGAGCTGAGGGTGGAGTTGGAGGGATAGGTGTGTGAGAGGGAGAAGGGAGCTGGGGGCTTGGGTGCCAAGGATTCTTCTGCCTCTTTCTACACAGACTCACTCTCCAATGGCCCTGACCCTTGCTCAGATGGCCATGGAGGCCCTTCAACCTGATCAGCTGGCCCTGTTGGCCCTACCTCTTCTGTGCTGCTGCTGCTTCTGATGCTGGCCCTAATGGCCCAGACACATTTTCTCCAGGCTCCTGAGCTTCTGGAGGAGGAGGAGCTTGAACTCCAACTGCCTTGATAATATCCGAGAGCATGCCTTTCATGCTACTCATCTCCTTATTAAACCATTTCATAGCATTTCTGATTTGACCTAACTCTTTGTTGGCTGAAGCTTGGCTCAGAAATATAGAATTTACATCTGACTGGAGAGTACATAACAGCTCACCTTGCACATTCAGCCTTTCAATCACTGGCTTCAAATTTATAACTATTTTCTGTTTGACCTGCCTCTCAAAAGGTGTATCAGCCAGAAGAGGAACTTCAGAGGCAACTTCTTTTCCTTTCTTCTTGCCTTCTTTTGCTGGAGGAGGTTGATCATCATCTGAGCTCGAAGAGCTTGCAATCTCTCCTTCTCTGTCATCCAAATTTGGAGAATCTCTATGCCTTTCCTCCTGACCATCAACAACTGGAGTTGTTTCTGCTGAACCTTCTTTTGATAGCTCCCCCTCAATAGAAGCATCTTCTTCATTTGATACTTGCTCCCCCTGAATGGGAGCATCCGCCATCACAGAGTCACCCTGAGCAGATGGGTGCTCTAGCTCTACTGGAACATCTTCCATTGGTTCATCAATGTGGCCTGATGCCACAGCCTCTTCTGCAACTCTGCCACTAGTTTCTGGAGCACTAGAGGTGAAAGGAATCGAATCAATAATGTCTGAAAGAATAGATGCAACGACAGTTGAGGGTAGTGGGTCCTCAACTGGAATAATGTCCTCTAGGAGAATATCCTCAATTCTCTTCTCTGCAAAATTTAGAGCTAATTCTTCTGGAAATTCTGAATCTGCTACTGATACTCTTTCTTCTTCTACTGCAATTTCAGGCTAAACTTTTGCTGTCACGCCCCTCCAATTTAGCAGCGGAATAAATCGGAGGAGAACGCAAACAACGAGTATGGTAACGACAATTGCGCATACTTTCGCAGACATCAGAGCATCTAATAAACAATAATTGGAATAAACTCTTTATTTCATTATAAAATCACTAAGACTATTACAACCACTAATCAGAGCCACACATAAGGCTCAATGACATCATTACATTGAAAAGAAATCTAAAGCAATAACTACTAGACTCCATGGTACTAAGGTAACTTCATGAGTTGACTTCGGGTCGCTCATCACTCTAGTCTTGTCCCATTGGTGTGTGTGACGTCAGAGTCCGACTTACCTGAGACACAATATCAAATAACGAAGGTGAGCGATAACACCCAGTAGGACTTAAATCTCAGGGTGAAGCATTCTTTAAATAATTAGTGCATTAAATGGCAGAGTAACTAAAGATAGAACGAGTCATGTAAAGTCGAGAAGTAAGAGCACAAGTAACATGGTTCAAATAGTATGAATCAAGTATAGTACAATGAATAAGATCGAGTCACGAAAGAAAGCAACCACAACACACGATGGCACATAGCGTCAACGTCAAGCAATATCAAGCAACATGTATAGCAAGGAGAGAGAAAGTAGTTGGTCATATAAAGAGTAAATTGTACTTTGAATGTGATCAAGTCGCGATAGCACACAGTAACTCAAGATAGCGAGTATCAAGTAGAGCAAGTAGAGCGTATGATGAGATAGCGTGTAACGAGATAGCGTGTAACAAGATAGCGTGTAACAAGATAGCGTGTATGGTTGCACAACGGTGCACTGGTAGAGTACGACAATAGTCACTTTGGGACAGTAGCCGTTTCACAATAGTACATTACGTCTGAACTCCTCAGACTAATGTATAACAGTTTGTGACAGCACAGTAATATCACAGTACGTCTGAACTCCTCAGACTAAAAATAGTAGTCAGATGTCTAGCCAAGATAGTATAGTCAGAACTGGTGCAATGCAGAACACCGTCAATAGCCCCTGCAGGTATTTTCGGGTGGCTCTCTGCCCCCAGGACTAGATTGGAGCCCCTCGGACACTCTCCGTGCCCTGCACAGTATGCATTAGAGCTAGACAGTCATGAAATAGTACAAACGATAGGAGCCACAACAGCTCAACGAGTCTCAAGAGAGTACTAGATGAATAGACAAGAGAGACGAGATAGTAGAGTGAACGTGAACAGATGAGCGAGTCGAGTATAGATGAGAGCTAGTGGACATTGCACGTAAAGCGACGAGTAAACAGGCGATAGTAACAGTTGCACAACACGCGCACGTCGTATTGGCAGTCAGGTGAAAATTCACGATCTTCCCACTGGATGTTGTGTACAAGTCCAGAGGTCTGGCGTGATTCAAGACGAGAGTGAACTTCTAATAGCCATTTGGATCATATCGATCCCTAAAGGTGTAATGGGTGTGTTAGGGTACAACCGGCTCGTCGACCATGTGGGAATCCATGATCAGAGGAGACTTACGGAGGCCTTGCACAAGGAGTCACTAGTCCGGAAGAAGGAATATCCGACGGAGAGTTCGTCCAAGTCAAGAGAGTGTGTAATTATAGAAACAAGTACTCGACGTTCTAGAGGAATTCTAGAACAGTGGAGCGTCGGGTCGGTGTTCCAAAACATCGCAAGAACTGTAAACAAGTACTTCTTAAATAAGTAATATTTATTAATTATATAATTATCAGATATGTTAGTATCATATTCATGCCAATTAAGCCATATTTGGATGGTTCAACGTGTGTGCATGTGTCATGAAATCATGGATAGGAAAGATCAAGTGATTGACTTTTATTATATTAAAATGCAACCAATACTTACACACTTCATTTTTAATTAGACCGTTAACATGATATGGAAGTTACGGTGGTACAGCGAGACTTGCACAAGATGGGTTTTCTGGCCCAAAAACTGAGATCGCGACGTGGTCTTGCAAGGATCGCGACGGGGTCGTCAGATCAGGCAGGCAGAATGCTACAGGGGTACTGTCGCGACCAGAATGCGACAGAGGTACTGTCGCGACCCGACCTCAGAATGCGACATATCGGGCCGTCGCGTTCACAGGGTCTGCGCCTGAGTCCGACAGGGATCTGACATGCTCTTGGTTCAGACTACCATGATTTGACACAGGGTGATCTTCATGAAACGCCTATATCTCTCTATATGCTGACCTTTAGACAAACTCACAACATAGAAAATGTCGAGGACATCTATTGGAAGAACTTTTGTGTTGTGGGCTGGGTCTGAATCGGTCTCTAATTGCATGAATACAGGAAGAACGTAAAAAATCCCTAAACAGCATGACTTCGTTGCGACTTACATGTTAGGCTTGTAACATGAGATCTACTGATATCTGGATAAAACGTTTAACATAAACGATGACCAAGACAACTAGTGGAAGACTTTGATGTTGGGGGTTTTACCTAATTCGGTCTTTGTCCTTGTGAAAAACATGAAGAACTTAAAGTTAAATGCAACCAGAAAACGCAGTATCATGCATGACTCTATTACGAAGTTTATAACTCTCTAACCAATGACATTTAAGCAAAAACTTATCATGAAAGATGACCATATCGACTAATACAAGAACATTCATGTTGGAGGCTTGACCTACTTCGGTCTAAATCTCAAGCAAAACAGGAAGAACCTAAGGCTAACTGCAAACCCGAAAACACAGTATTATGCATGACTCTCTTACGGGGTTCATAAATCTCTAACTAAAAACTTTTAGATAAAACATTCAACATGAAAGATGATCGTGACTACAAGTAGAAGAACTTTTATGTTGATGATTTAGTCTAATTCGGTCTCAAATCGTGTGCATAATAAGAAGAACGGGAAAAGCCCTAACTGTGCGCGACTTAGGGAGAACGACTAATACACAAGTATACTCGATGAAAATTAGTAAAATCAGAAGCAAATGAAGCTAGACTCGAAGTTCTACAAGATGGTATTTTTTTCTTTAATCTTGACCCAAGAATGCCTACCTTTGAACGCTAAGAACTCCCTGCAGATTCCTGGGTTGATGCAGTGGCTTGGGGAAGATGTTCTTCATGACTCCAAGCCTAGGGTCATCCTCCTTGCTCCTGGGAGTTGTTCCCATGTCCAGCAACGAAAGGAGCATGCTAAGGTTGGTCATAGAGGGTCTTAAGATGGTTTTATAAGGCTAGGTTCTCTTAATTCTGAGTTTTGGAGTTTCTAAATCTTGTAGTAGGAATCCTACCATGACTAGAACTACCATAGGAGCCATTGCCATTCTAAAGCAACCCAATGAGTAAGTAGTAGGAGCAAATTCGTGCTCTCATGTTGGGCTTTTATTTGGGTCATGATTAATGGCCCAACTAACTCATGGTTAAGCTTAAATGACCCATTTTACTAATAGGTATTGGGTTAATACGAATTTTAAATATTATTTCCTTTTTATTTGGCCACCTATTGGCCCAATAATTGTGATTTGGCCTCGAACATATATTTTACTTTAGTTTGCTATATTAAATAGCCGGTTTCCGACTTAGTTTCCTAATTCGGGTAACTTGGTCACGTGTAACGTACATTCAACCAATACGATTTTTCGTTGCATGAATTCCTTCATGAAATGATTAGGGATAATATTTGAGGATGGTTTATAATTTTTACGGAATTTTCTAATGTGTTTTCTTACGTACGATAGTGGTACGTAAGTTCTATCATTATGATAATACATAAATTATTTATCTACTATTTCCATACTTGCATTTGTTCATAGGTCATAAGTTGTCCATTGGTCCAATCCCAATAATGGTTATTCATTTCATGATGTTGGAAGTCTCTCCGACATGTTCGTTTGTTTTATGGGTGCGCTATCTTCCGTGCTAACGGTTTTCCGACTTGGTTTCCTAATTTGGATAATTGGTCACATTGTGACATACGCTTGGTCAATCGGATTTTTCGTTGCACGAATTTCTACGTGGAACGCTTAGAATAATGTCTGGGATTGATTTATAATTTTTAAGGAATTTTCCGTTGTATCTTGTACATATGATAATGGTATGCATGTTTCTATTATTTCGATTTAAAGACTATTATTTCGAATTTTAAGTATTCAATTTTCCGGGTTGCTACATCTGCTATAGAGGGGCCTGATGATTCTGCTGCTCCAACTGCTGGAGCTGAAACTGACTCCACTGGCAATTCTGGAATCATATCCGCTGATCCCATCTCCTGATGAACAACTGAGGTGTCGTCGATGATGGCTTCGCCTTCAGCAACTGAAGCCTTGAACCAGACACCATTTTCCACAGAGAAGCCACTCTTCTTTAGGTTCCTGGACCTGATTGCTTGGCCCATTTTCTCTACAACTGTCCCAGAAAGATCAACATCGAAGTGTTTGAAGATCTTGGTAAGTAGGTGGGCATATGGCAGGGACACATTTAACTTACTCTTGGTGTCCCAAATCTGATCTCTGGCAAATTTCATTCTTTCCATCATCACTGCGGCCATATTTATCTCCTTATTTTGAATGGCCCAGTACATCATGTCAGAGTCGGCCTTTGTGCAAGAAGAAAATGTTGCACTTCTGGGAACTAAGATTTGACAGACAATAAAATGAAGGAGGCGGTTGAAAGCAGATAGTTGATTTATATCAAGCTTGTCGTCCCTTAGCTTGAAGCCCGGCCCTACAATTCCCAAACCTTTCACTTGGGCATCCACAGTGTGAACCCCACTAAACGCGGAAGTCTTCACATCAAACAACATCTTCAGCAACTCAGGGTCAATTCTAATCAGGGTTCCCTTTACTGAAGAAACTAGGGACCCATCTTCCTCTGTTCTCATACACACGAAGAAAGCTTTTACCAGGTCCAGATAACTGACCTCCGAAAAGGTGGTAACTCCCGTCCACTGCATCTGATTGATCAAGTTTGCACGCTGCTCTTCCTCAGATTAGCAACATCGACTTCTTTATTGCCACAGAGCTTCGTCTTCACAAAGGTAAACCTCTCCTGCTTCTCAGAAGTGAGAAACTGGCGCTGTAGCCACCCAAACTGCCGGCGATGACTGGTGCGGCCATGGATTCAGGTGGGAAAGTCTCTGGAGGGTTGAAACGGAAGGAGAAGAGAAGGAATCCTCAAGAAATTTTGCGGGAAGGAGGAGGAAGGTTCAATTTTGCAGAGGGTTGAGATATGAGTTGTTAGGGCATCGGCTCATGCGACAGATGAAAAGGGGAAAAGGTAGACGATAAGATACGAATCGTTCTGTCGTTGATTTTATGAATAAATTAATGCGTTGTGGAAAGTGAGGCGCCAAAAGGCAGTAGAAGAAGACAAAAGAGTTTGACTATTCAAACCGACTTCAATGAGAGAGAGGTTACAAAGGATATTTGAATTTCTTTTGCTTAAAGCCATGGAGGGAAAAATTGCTTAATTCTAAAATTTAATGTGCCAGTTGTAAACAAAAACTTTTTCACAAATTGCACATGCCTAATTCCCTTCTAAGAGATGTGAATCTCTCCTCGGGTAAGGCTTTTGTGAAAATGTCTGCTAACTGACCATTTGTATCAATAAAAGATATTCAATATTACCATTTGCTACATGATCACGAATAAAATGATATCTAACCTCAATATGCTTGGTCCTTGAATGTTGAACTGGATTCTTGTGAGATTTATGGCACTGGTGTTGTCGCACAATAGTGGGATGGATTTGATGTTTAATCCGAAATCTTCAAGTTGTTGCTTTATCCATAAGAGTTGTGTACAGCAATTTCCAGCAGCTACGTACTCAGCTTCAGCAGTAGATAGTGCTACTGAATTTTGTTTCTTTGAAGACCAAGATATTAAACATCCTGCAAGAAATTGACAACAACCACTGGTGCTTTTTCTATCTAATTTGCATCCAGCATAGTCAGCATCAGAGTAACCTACTAAGTTAATTTCACAATGTTTTGGATACCATAGACCTAAGTCATGAGATCTTGCTAAATATCTAAATATTCTTTTCACAGAAATTAAATGTGATTCTTTAGGATCTGCTTACCCTAGCACATGCATACACTAAATAAAAATCAGGTCCTAGCTGTTAAATAAGGAGTGAACCTATCATACCTCTGTAGATCTTTTGATCTACTTCTTACCATCTTTGTCACTGTCCATTCTTGTTGATGTACTCATTGGTGTTGACAGTGGCTTGGTATTTTCGAATCCAAATTTCTTTAAGAGTTCTTTTGTGTACTTTGCTTGACAGATGTGAGTTCCTTCCTTTCCTTGTTTGATTTGTAGTCCAAGGAAGTAATTAAGTTCTCCCATCATGCTCATTTCAAATTCTCCTGCATCAACTTTTCAAAATACTTGCAAAGGGATTCATCAGTAGACCCGAAGATAATATCATCTACATAAATTTGGACTAGTAGAATGTGTTTGACCTTTGACTTTATGAAAAGAGTACTATCTACTTGACCTCTACTAAAACCATGGTTTAAAAGAAAAGAACTAAGCCTTTCATACCAGGCTCTAGGTGCTTGCTTTAAACCATATAATGCCTTGTGAAGTTTGAAAACATGATTAGGAAATTCTGTGTCATCAAAACCCGGGGGTTGTTCCACATAAACTTCCTCTTTTATAAAACCATTTAAAAAGCGATTTAACATCCATTTGAAATAATGTTAAATCAAAGCAGATGCATATGCAAGTATATTCTAATGCCCTCAAGTCTAGCTACAGGTGCATAGGTTTGATCGAAATCTATGCCTTCCTCTTGAGAATAGCCTTGAGCTACCAATCTGGCCTTGTTTTCTTAGATTGCACCAGTTTCATCCAGTTTATTTCTGAACACCCATTTGGTGCCAATGACTGGATGGTCTGATGGTCTAGGAACAAGTGACCATACTTGGTTTCTCTTGAATTGATTTAATTCATCTTGCATGGCTACTATCCAAGATTCATCAGAAAGAGCTTCATTGACTGTCCTAGGCTCTATTTGAGAAACA
This sequence comes from Colocasia esculenta, assembly GCA_014218235.1. Classification (NCBI taxonomy): domain Eukaryota; kingdom Viridiplantae; phylum Streptophyta; class Magnoliopsida; order Alismatales; family Araceae; genus Colocasia; species Colocasia esculenta. Next base: position 97,917,600 of record CM024758.1, on the reverse strand, counting down.
AAAGCTAGGTAATCACAAGGAATAACTTACCTCTTGTTCTTACCCCTATGGATGGATCACCAATAATATTCTCAAATGGGTGATCTTTCTTGTATCTCCACTCCTTTGGAAGATTTTCATGAGTAAGTTTTCTTGTTGAAGGTCTTCCAGAGGTGGATCATCCTTGTCCTCAATTGATAAGTCTTTTAGTTTCTTGGACAGTTCATCTGTTTCCTCATTATCACTATCTACTTCCTTTCTCAAGGAAGGGTTAGTTTCATCAAAATAATATGTACAGACTGTTCAATCAATAAGTACGTTTTAAATACTCTATAGCCTTTGGGTTTAGAGGTGTACCCCATAAAGATGCCTTCATCTGATTTGACATCCAACTTACCAATGTCCCTTTTTCCATTGTTGTGAATGAAGCAAGGACATCCAAAAGTCCTGAAGTGGCTGATCTTTGGATTCTTCCCTTTGAACAGTTCATATGCAGTCTTCTTCAGGATTGGCCTGATCATTACTCGGTTGATAATGTAGCTTGCTGTGTTGACTGCTTCAGCCCAGAAGTATCTTGGCAGATCATATTCTGAGAGCTGTTGCCCAGCTAGCTAGCCCAGAGGGGGGGGGGGGTTGAATGGGTTATTAAAACTTCGATCTCTGATTAAAACCTGTTTACTTAAAGGATTGCACAACTAATAACAAGGTTAGAGTTAGAGCAAACAAGACAACAATCACACAAAAACACATCCACAAGACACAAGGTTTTTATCCTGGTTCGGAACTCCTCTCCACAGAGACCTACGTCCAGTCCCTGAGCAATACCTCAGGATTTTACTACCAGGGTACAATCCCCCTTAAGGATCCTTACACCCAGCCTCAACTGGTCTTCCTTCAGCCTGAAGGAACAACAACCACCCTGGATACCACCAGGTCTTCCTTCGTCCAGAAGGAACACAATCTAATAAGAAAAGGGTGTGGAAACAGGCTTCAGACTCTAGCTTGACCAGCTACACACTGAAGCTCCTAAGCCCCGAAGAGAAAGAGATTTAACAAGGTTTTTCTCTCCAAGGACTACACAAGCTCTCACAAATAAAAACTATTTTGATCACAGAGAGCTAAGAGCTAAGAACAAGGTTGGAGTGGAAGCTTCGCTCTTGTTTCAATCTTCTGAGGACTCGAAGAGATGGATTTCTTTCTCTTCTAAAATCAAACGTTGTTTCTCCTGTTATTCTCTTTTCCGTCTTGAGTCTTCTATTTAAACTGTTGATTCAAATTCGAACGTTGAAGTGTCCGTGTCTCTTATCCTTGTGTACGTTAGACTGGTCACAAAGGAAGCTTCTGATCGTCAGTCTTTTATCCTTGTGTACACGCCAAAGAGATGTCATAGAACTTTGTATCTTGTGTCCAACGTTGTCAAGTGTCCAGATGAGTCTTGTCAGATATCTGTAAGCATATCATCAATAAATAGAAGAGCTAAGACTGCTGTCTATTGTTAGTTGAGATGGAACAGATATTGCAGTATATAGCAAGGCTCCTTCTGTCTAAAAAAGTACGTAGACAGAGTAGCATAGAAATGGAAGATATTGTCTGCATGCATGGGAGATACGATCAGAGAGCATTTAATGCATAGCAGTCAACGGACAGATATGACTTGACTTTTCAACGCTATTAAAAAGGCATTATACTGATGCATCAAGAAATTTGATAAGAAGAATCTTGCTGACTTCATAACTTATGAAATCGTTATGAATTATAGCAAGTCGTTATGAACTGTAAGGAAATCGATGTGATAACTTTGAAGTCGTTACAACAAGCAGGTCGTTGCGAGTTCTGAAAAAATCGTTACAAGAAATCGTTATGACTATCGAGTTGTAAGGAAATCGTTACACGAAATCGTTATGATTATCAAGTTGTAAGGAAATCGTTACACGAAATCGGTATGATATCAAGTTGTAAGGAAATCGTTATGACTATCAAGTTGTAAGGAAATCGTTACACGAAATCGTTATGATATCAAGTGTAAGGAAATCGTTACACGAAATCGTTATGACTATCAAGTTGTAAGGAAATCGTTACACGAAATCGTTATGACTATCAAGTTGTAAGGAAATCGTTACACGAAATCGTTATGACATCAAGTTGTAAGGAAATCGTTACACGAAATCGTTATGACTATCAAGTTGTAAGGAAATCGTTATGAACTCTAAAGAAATCGTTATGACTAAGGGTCGTTGCGAATTCTAAAGAAATCGTTACGGCTAGAGAGTCGTTGCGAGTTCTAAAGAAATCGTTACGACAGAGAGTCGTTGCGAGTTCTAAAGAAATCATTACGGCTAGAGAGTCGTTGCGAGTTCTAAAGAAATCGTTACGAGGTCTAAAAGAAATCGTTACGAGGTCTAAAAGAAATCGTTACGAGGTCTAAAGAAATCGTTATGACAGAGAGTCGTTGCGAGTTCTAAAGAAATCGTTACGAGGTCTCTAAAGAAATCGTTACGACAGAGAGTCGTTGCGAGTTCTAAAGAAATCGTTACGACAGAGGTCGTTGCGATACGATTTGTTTTGAGTTTCCCGGTCAAAGAGGAAACGTTCTGCTTATCAAAGAAGTCGATACAAAGACTGGATAGAAGTGATGAGACTTACCAGATGTCTTGAACTTTCATTTTTCTTTTATTTCCTGTCTCAAGGCTCAAGTAATCCATTAGTGTTATTTTGTTAATCATCAAAATTAATATATAATAAATGGAAGTATTTATTATGGGGACAGTTTGGTCATCAAGAGCATAGTTCTTGCCATATCTAATAGGGTCTATTCTTTCTTTCAGCGATACCATTTTGCTGTGGTGTTCTTGGTGCTGAGAAATTATGCTCAATTCCCTGATCATCACAGAATCTAGCAAACTTTTCATTCTGAAATTCACCACCATGATCTGATCTGATAGACACAATGCTGAACTTCTGATCTTTCTGAACTTTCTTACTGAAGCTGACGAAGTTTTCAAAAGTGTCATCTTATGCTCTAGGAATGATACCCATGTGAATCTTGAGTAGTCATCAACTATGACAAATCCAAAATTCTTTCCTCCAAGACTGGTAGTCCTCATTGGCCCAAATAGATCCATATGAAGGAGCTCTAAGGGTTTTGAGGTGGTCACCACCGTCTTGACTTGAGGAGCCTTTGGTGTGCTTTCCCTTAGCACAAGGTTTACATACACCATCCAATTTTGTACTAACCTTAGTAGACCTTCCACAGATCTTCTTCAGTAATTTTCTCATGCCATCTATGCTGCAAGTCCTAGTCGTCTGTGCCATAATTCAGTAGATTTATCTTATTTGCTGCCAGACAAACATTCTGAACCTTGAGTTCTTCAAGATAGAGCACATACTGTAACGTCGCCGGCTTTTCGGATTCATGCGGATCATGTGCATTGTGGTTGTGGTGGCCGTTGTGAGGCCAGTGTGAGTTGGGTGTGTGGATGTATGGTGTGATTGCGTGGCTTGAGCAGGTGAGAGCAGGGTAGGTCCTGAATTGGAATGGGACATGATTGCTGTTCTGTCTGAGTGGCGCCAAGGGGTGGACGTTGACTGTTGGCGTCCAGGTTCATGGACGTTCACATCAATGAACTTGGCGGCAGTAGTTGTGGACGTTTATGTTGGCGGTGTGTGGGGACACAGGGGGTTGACGCCAACCTGTCAGTTCAGCAGGTTATATGTTCACCCGAGGGCAGCTCTTTCAGCTCACCCTCTCTCCCTCTTGCCCCAGCTTGTTGCCCCTGAGTCTTTGAAGGTTCTAACAGGTATCGAGGAGTGGCTGGCCGATCGTGAGACGCGCGGCGTCGCCGAATTGCGCGAGGAAACGTCGCGGCGTGGTGCAATTCGCGTGGGAGCTCGCGGAGGGCTCGGCGTAAACTGGGAAGTTGCGGGAGATTCTAACGCGTTCTGAGGTAGGGGACGAACCCTGGTAGCTCCGTAGAAACATTAAAACACATCATAACTACTAAATCGCATGATAATCCATGTTTAGATAGAGTTGCACCATATGGGATAATGGGTGGTTGAGTAGTTTATTGTTCGAATCATGTTTAAACGGGTGCATGGGTACTGACATGCTAGAGGTATGCATTTGCATGGTTTCCAGTAAATTAGAATAGCTAGAGAAAACCGCAGGACCGGATTAGGGTTTCTGCAGGGTTTAGGCCGGGGAACTTGGCGTCAACATCGTTTGCCGCCAAGATCTTCAGCCAGGAGGTTGACGGCAGGGACCTTGCCGTCTACTTCCTGTAAGCGGCAATCGATGTGGCCGCCTACTCCTACATGAACAGAAATGGCTATTTATGGTGTTTTATCGTTAATGCGGGGTGTTAACGTATGAGGTGCACTGAGTGCACATGGTTTACGTGTTTAGCATACAAGGTATGCTGTTAATTGTTTATTTCGGTGAATGCGCGTTGTGTACGCGAGTCAGTGGGTTCACGTGTAGTGGACCAGTGGTTGCTTGTGGTTTACGTGAGGTTTCACGTGGTTTGTGTGTGACGTGCACGTGGTTTTGTGTACGTGACGAGTAGCACGACGCCTACCGTGGTTACCTCTCCAGTGGGGTGCCCCAGGTTCTTTGTGAGCCAGGCTGTTAGCTCGGGGCCTTGTCCCGGTACTTGAGTGTGCCGTCGAGGTCTGTGTCGTCTGACCTGGACACCCTCACTCTTGTTAGAGTTGCACGTCCGGCTGAGGGAAGACGACAGTGGGACAGTGACAGTTGTGGTTGTTTTAGTCACTTGTAGCGCGCTCGTAGTTGGGGGTACGGGACACTAGTAGACGTACTGGACCCCAGCTAGTCCTTTTCCAGTGCCTCACTCTAGCGAGCCCAGGCCAGGGTCACTGGAGGTGCAGCATGGGCCTGTGACCGTGTGGTTTGCAGGTTGTGGTGTTTTATTTGGTCTCCACAGTTGTTTGACCTTTTTACGTGGGCGGCAGCTGGATGGACCTTCGTCCGTGGCTGCGAGACTGAGAGGTGGACCTGTGTTAGTTTGTCCGAGCCAGTTTCTGGTGTCGCGAACCAGTTACGTGGCTCATGTTGGCTGTCTCTACTTTGGCTTGTTACACCTGTTTGGGTTTGCCGTTTAGTTACTACAGTTGTTCTCGTAGTCGGCAGACGGTGAGTACTTTTACAGCTTTACTTACCTGCTTAGCTGTTTTATATGTTGTTGGTACTGTTTACTGTTTTGTACCTGTGGTTTGTGGTTTGTTCGGCTTTGGGGGAGTTCCCTACTGAGCCAGTGACTAGAGAGGCTCACCCCTACCCACAAGGTGAGGGCGAGGAGGACGTTTCCCGTCCGACGTCCAGTTCTGGGCCGCGTCGTAGCGGAGCAGGGTCAGTACCTCCAGCGGAGTAGTACTCAGCAGTGTAGCCTTGTAGTTTTGTAGTTTTGTAGTTGTTTACTTTCTTGGTTGTACCTTGGGGTATGCCCCAGACCTTTGTACACCTTTCAGTTTTAATGGAATATGGCTATGTAAATTGTGAAAAAATTATATATGAAATGTGGTGTGTTCCTTTATGTTTACACGGACTGTGGTTTGGTTTCCCTTGCGAGGCTACGGCCCGTTCGCGGGAGGCGGACTTGGATCAAGTGCGTTATTGGTTTAACGGCTTGGCCGAGGTTCGTCACACATACAAAATTATTTCTCTATTTGCTTCAAAGATGACTGCTCCATCCTTCAGTATGCTGCACTTTGACTCTTGAAACTTGATCTGATGGCCTCTGTCACACAGCTGGCTGATGCTTATGAGATTGTGCTTCAATCCCTTGACTAATAACACATCTTCTATGACTGTTTTTCTTTGTTATTCACAGAGCCACTGCCTATCACTGTTCCTTTATTATCTCCATAAGTGACTGTTCCTTCTTCAGCTTGGAGATGAGAGAATAACTTCTGGTTTCCTGACATATGCTTGAGCACCCGCTATCCAAATACCATTTAGATCCTCGAGAGTGATGTCCTGAATAAAAACATCAAGTTTTAGGTACCCAAATTCTTTTAGGTCCTGATGGGTTAGTATCATTTATTTGCCTTTTATATCCATTTCTTATGTCTTGTTGGGCATGTCGTTATGATATGTCCTAACTTGTTGCAGTGACTACAGCAGGATAATTTGGTTACTTTTTCTATATATCTGAAATCAGTTTTGTATGATGTATCTTGTTCAGGTACAAATTTGGTGTTGATATGTTTTAGGATAAATTATGGTTTCTTCATTATCTGGGGGTGTATATCATAATCCATTTTTCTTCTTACCTGATCTTCTAGCACCTTTTAATATGAGGAAGTTTTTACCATTAGTGAATTTTCTAATGTGCTAGATAACTGTATATTTTCTTCTGTTAGTTTTTGATTTCAGTTTCAGTTCATCTGAACTTACTTGTTTCTCTAATTTAGTTATTTGTTCATTCTTAGCTTTTAGGTCTTCACATAACAGTTCATTTCTTCTTTTAAGTTCAGTTATTTGACTTTCTAATTGTTCATTTTCTGATTTTAGATCTGAGTTGTATTTTCTATACAGACTATGTTTTTCTTGTTTACTTTAATAATTTGGTTACTTCTTTATATTTTTCATATAGTTCGTTGAAAGCCTCTTCTAAACTATCAGAATCTGAATCATTACATGAATCAAAAGAGGAGTCAGAAGTTACCTTATCTTCAGTATTTTCATGAAGGCCAAGTTGGCTTTTTCTTCATCACTGCAGGAGCTTGACTCACTGTCTGAGTCGCTACTATTTTCCCATGCTGCTGCCATCGCTTTCTTTTTGTACTTTCTGACCTTCTTGGAGTTGTCTTTCTTCCTGAACTCCGGCTTCTTAAATTTTGGACACAGCTTTAATGTGTCCTGGCTTCTTACATTCATAACAGATGGTTCTCCTTTCTTCATTTCTTTTCCATCTGGCTTCTTGAAGTCCTTGTTCTTTTGAAGTGCCTTCCACCAGATTGGAATTTCTTCTTTTTAGCTAAAATTCGCTGCAATTTTCTAGACAACATGCTCCTCATTCTCGATGTCTACATCACTTTCACTTTCAGATGAACTTGCATCTGGTGAATCTTCTTCAGCTTTTAAGGCGTTGGAGTGCTTCTTTCTGCTAGAGGACTCTCCTAGCCTTTCCATGTTGATCTCATGGGCCATGAGGGACCCAATGAGCTTTTCTACAGACATTCTCTTCAGGTCATTTACTTCTTCTATTGCTGTGACCTTTGGGGTCCATGAGGACGGTAAGGATCTAAGTATTTTCCTCACCATGTCTCCAATCTCATAGGTTTTCCCAGACTGGCAGTCCATTTGTGATGTCAGTGAACCGACTAAACATTTGAGTTATGGATTCACCTGACTGCATATGAAATCTCTCATACTGAGTGACAAGAATGTCGATTCTTGTTTCCTTTACCTTGTATGTGCCTTCATATGTGATCCTGAGCTTTTCCCACATTTCCATTGAGGATTTGCAGGCAGAAACTCTGTTGAACTCCTTCTTACTTAGAGCACAGCATAAGATGCTCTTTGCTTTGCAATTCAAGGAGATCTTCTTTCTGTCATCATCTGTCCATTGAGCTTTTTCATTTGTGACTACCAGATCACCTTCTTCTAATATGGACCAAATTTGATAGTCGTGGCCTTGTAGAAAGTATTCCATTCTGGTCTTCCAGTAAGGATAATCTTCACCATCAAAAAGAGGGGGTCGGTTGACAGACTGACCTTCAATGTTGCTTGGGCTGCCATGGATCTTTACTATTCAGATCGTTGGATCCTTTCTTTGTCGAAGAGACTAGCTCTGATACCACTTGTTGCCCAGTTGACGAGCCCAGAGGGGGGGTGAATGGGTCTTTAAAAATTAATCTAGAAGATACCTGTAACTAAAAAGATTCACACAAACGTTCTTCGAAGTAGGTTAGTGATTGTTAGTTTAAATATCAAACACACAAGGAAGACAATCACACAACACAAGGTTGTATCCTGGTTCGGACCTCCTTCCTTAGGAGTCCTACGGTCCAGTCCCTGAGCAACAACTCAGGATTTCACTAACTAGGGTACAGTCCCCCTAAGGACGCTACAGCACCCAGCTCAGCTGGTCTTCCTTCACACCCGAAGAGAATAGCAACACCCTGGATACCCCACCAGGTCTTCCTTCACAACCGAAGGGAACAACACCCTGAATACCAAGGTCTTCCTTCACAACTGAAGGGAACAACACAGAGAAATGAATGAAATCAAGCCCCTAGATCAAGCTTTTGACAAGCAAGGATCTGAAGTAACTAGAAATAGAGCAAAGATCTAAACAAGGTACACTCTCAGAACTACACGGGCTCTCTCAAGATTTTCACAAACTAGTGGAGAGCAAAGAGCAAAAACTAAGTGGAATGAGGTTCTTGGGCTGGACTTCTTCAGAAGAATTTGAATGCTTGAATACGCGATGTTTTCTTCTGTTCTTCTGACTTGTATTTATATCTTCAATTTGAAATCTAGATGTTGAAGTGTCCGTGTGTCTCTCTTTTGAGTAGTCGTTAGACTGAATGACACCTGGAGTCTTGGAGCTTCCTGTCAACAGCCTTTTGATCACTTGAGCACGCAAAGAGATGAGATCTTCAGAAATATCCTTTGGCTTCTATTTGTTTAACGTTGTCCCATGAAGCTAGATCAGAGGTCTGCACAAATGTCAATCAAAAAGCAGACAGCTAAGCTATCTCTGATGACAGTCAACGTCAGTAGCAATAGACATGAAAATAGTAATGCCAAATAGCTTAAGTCTAAAAGACATAATCAGAGTAAGCACGATAAAGGATGATATTGTCTGCATAATGCATGAGAGATACGTTCAGATCTCATAAATGCAGAAGCGTCAGAGAGATGTCTACGTGGACTTTGACTAGTCAACGCTTTTAAGATGAATAAGATATCAAGATATGAAATCGATGGATATATGACTTATGAAATCGTTATGAATAAGTCAGATTGACCAAGTCGTTATGAGATATAGCAAATCGTTACGGCGAGCAAGTCGTTGCGAGTTCTAAAGAAGTCGTTATGAATACTTATAGAATCGTTATGGCGAGCAAGTCGTTGCCAGTTCTAAAGAAGGTTATGAATACTTATAGAATCGTTACGGCGAGCAAGTCGTTGCGAGTTCTAAAGAAGTCGTTATGAATACTTATAGAATCGTTACGGCGAGCAAGTCGTTGCGAGTTCTAAAGAAGTCGTTACGGTCACTTATAGAATCGTTGTGACGAGCAAGTCGTTATGGGCTCTAAAGAAATCGTTACGGTAACTTATAGAGAAGTTGTGACGAGCAAGTCGTTACGGGCTCTAAAAAAATCGTTACGGTAACTTATAGAGTCGTTGTGACGAGCAAGTCGTTACGGGCTCTAAGAAAATCGTTACGGTAACTTATAGAGTCGTTGTGACGAGCAAGTCGTTACGGGCTCTAAAGAAATCGTTACGGTAACTTAGAGTCGTTGTGACGAGCAAGTCGTTAAGGGCTCTAAAGGAATCGTTGCGATCACTTACAGAATCGTTATGGCATCGACTTGTTTGAAACAACATGACTTTTCAGTCTTATAAGGAAATCGTTATGATCTTCAATAGAAATCGATATGGACGGAGAAATATCATGTTGAAAAGATTAAAGCTTCAGAGAAGTAATGCATACCTTTTGTTGGCTTGTTTGACCTTGGTATTTTTCCTGTACTTAAGACTTATGAAATATTCATTAGATATAATTGATAAACTCTTGTTTGGTTTTGTTAATCATAAAATATATATATATAAATGTAATTAATTAAAATTACATGGGGACAGACTGATCATCACTCCTGAGTACGTAGGTGGCTGCAACCGCAGAAACCTCTCCACTAACATCATGGACTCCTCCACACTGACTGACCTCGCTAGTGCAACTGGAGGCACAGGTGCTACAGGTGGTACCTCCGCTCCATATGTGGTGCTAAGGGTGCTGACACTACCTCCTCCTAAACTTGTGGTATCCTGCTGGCTGGACCGGTTGCTGCTGATATAGCCGTGTCCGAATCTGAGTGGATACTATCCCACAACCTTTCTATCATCTGATGTAGTCTCCTCTGGATCATCACACCACCTCCCCAATCTCTTCTATCGGCCATTTATAAACTGCACACACAACATTCCATCCACACACACACAAGCATATCATTACAAAAACAGGGGCCAACTACCAGCAGTATAGACTATGGTAAGGAACATACTATGTACATTCATGTTCCTTCATATTTACACGAACCTTGCTCTGATACCGACTGTGACGGTCCTCGCCGTTCAGGCCCGTTAACCCAATAAAGTGCCTGACACGACTCTGCCGCCCGCGATCGGGGCGAAAGCCTCGCAAGGGATATCATTCACACATGTCCGTGGAATATAAAGAAACATGATGAACACATATAAGATACCATTTCTCACATATATTCACACGAATGTACATATTCAGTCCCAAACATAAGTCATTTAAACGAGTACAACAGCCGGGACAAACCCCAAGGCTCCACAATAAAGGCATTACTCTGCTGGTGGTGAAGGCCCGACTCCACTACGATGCGATCCCAAACTAGAAGAGGGACGGGAACCCTCCTACTCTCCTTCACCTGGAAGAAGAAGGGGTGAGCCTCACAAGTCACTAGCTCAGTAGGGCAACTCCCCAAAGCTGATAAACACAATAAACAACAATTATAATAAGCAAAGCTGTAAAGTATTAAATATATAACTACCTATACATGATGCTACAGCTGCAAGTAAGTAAACGGCAAACCACAACATGTGTACAAGCTATAGAAGGGTATGCCACACACAAGTCACGAGAATTGGTTCGCGACACCAGCCACAGACCCGGACAAACAACACAAGTCCACCTCTTAGTCTCGCAGCCATGGACGAAAGGTCTAGCTGCTGCTCCACCTCAACAAGACAAGAACTGTGGAGACAACTAACACCACACCTGCAGACTACACTGCTGCAGGCCCAATCCTGACACCTTTAGGGACTCCGACCAAGAACCCTAAAGTGAGGCACTAGAAATAGGACTAACTGGGGACCAGTACATCCATTGGTATCCGTCCCCCAAGCAAGAGCGCGCTACAAGCGACCGCAAACCCACAAACACGTGTCGCTGCCAATGTCGTCTTTCCCTTAGCCAGACGTACAACTCAAACTCAGGAGTGAGGGTGTCCAGGAGACGACTCGACCTTGACGATACTCACTGTACCGGGATAAACCCGAGCACCCGGTGCTGGGGACCCAACTAGAGAGGTAACCTCGGAAGGCGTTACAACCCAACTTGCTACGCACACATTCCATGCAAAACCTTTCGTTAACATTCTTGGTATAGGCCAACACAACCCATATAGACCCTACATTGCATGCCAAACAAAGCCCAGCAATGTGGGGCAAAAACCAGGAAGACTGGCAACGGAACACCAGAGCTCAGGTGGCCACATTTCAAATGCATCCAACACAGTGGACGTTTTTAGAAGACTGAATCGCGATGGACCAACACGTCGCCTTTAGACCTGAATTGGTGACGTCTGGTTCCGTCGCCTTTTAGTGATCGAACCTAGACCTAAACCCATTCCAGAATTCACATTAAAAAGCTACACATGTTGTTTAAACAGGATGTAAGCATGTAAATAAAACCTAGGCATGCTTTCTACCATATCCACATGATTCTCAACCAAAACCCCACAACCCTAATCCACACATGTCATATAGACTAAAACGAAGGAAAGTTCTTCTACTTGTAAGTGAAACGCAAATCCGACGATATCCCGGCATTCCCGTGCTCCGAGGCACCTCCTCCCATCGAAATCATGCCGAACGGACTCCAAATGGCCAAGAATAACCCAAATCCCCTTCAAATCCGAAGCAGAGCTCCTCCCAGCTGAAAAGTGCTAGTTGCACTGTTCGGCCAAGGGCTGGAACTCAAAAACACAGAGTTTAAATCGCATCGTGTCTTCCCTCCGCATTTAGAAACGCGTTCGACATAGGTGATGCCTTTAAACCCCGACGTCCATGCATGCGCCCGCAGCGCGCATGCAGCGGCGCTCACGTAACGGCGGTCGAAAATCGCGTCCATGCAGGTGTACGCGTTCAACTAAAAGTCGCGTCGTTGTGTTCAACACGTCCTTAGTGAACCCGACAGAGGCTTGTTTGGGCTGGGTTGCCCAACCCTCCAGCCTCCCCCTGCACCACAAACCTGTAAAAGCTTATGTAGACCCACATGGTCTACCAATGGGACATACATTGCCCCCCCCCCCCAAACCTGATAAACCCTAATCCGAACATACCGGATATTACAATTAAATTATCCCATATCGAAAATCGGAAGAATATTACTAGTTTTATATGTGGGGTGTGTCCATAACTTGTGAAGTGTTTTGTAGGGACAAAACTATGCAAGTTTGGCCAAAAATGGACAATAAAGGTTAGAATAGATTGTGACATTATGGTATCATAACACGATCCATCTAATATGATATGGGCTAGTTCGAGTACAAACCAGGTGAAAGTTGGTTGCTATTGTAACACCCCGAAAATTTAGTAATTAGAAAATTAGAAATAAATCGAAAACGATAAAATCAATATTTGTGAATTAGCAAAAACGCACGTGCCATTATCGTACATGCAAAAACCCATTAGAAAATTTCAGAAAAACTATAGTTCAACTCTAAATAATACTCCCTAATGACCCACAGAGAAATTCGTGCAAAGGAAAAGTGGATGGTCCAAGTTTAAGGCATTTTGCGACAGAGTATCGTAATCAGGGAATAAGTCGAGAAATCATTATCACACATACTTAGAGGAGTCAGAAAATTAATAAAAATCATAGATGGACTTCAAATAATATACTCTAACGATCCATCAAGAAATTTGGGTCAATAAAGTCATTTGGGGTATATTTAATAGTATATGACTTATTATCGTAATTAGGAAATAAGTTGAAAATCCATTATCATGTGTATAAAATGAGATCATAACTAAAGTAAAATTTATGGTTGACTCCCAACAATATGTGGGGGTAGTCCATAAAAGCAATTGGACCAATGAATAATTATGACCCACGAACAATTTCAAGTATGAAAATAGTAAATGAATAATTTTCGTATTATCGAAATAGTAGAACATACGTTCCATTATCGTACGTGAGAAACACATCGGAAAATTCTGTAAAAATTCTAAATCAACCCCAAACATTATTCCTAAATGTTCCACAAAGAAATTCGTGCAATGAAAAATCCGATTGGCCAAGTGTATGTCACAATGTGACTAAATATCCAAATTAGGAAACAAAGTCGGAAAACTATTAACGCGGAAATATAACACAACTATAAATAAATAAATATGTTGGAGAGACTTCTAACATCATATATTGATGAACCATTATCAAAATTGGGCCAATGGGTCACTTTTGGCCCAAGAATAAAAATGGAGCAAGAAAATACCAAAAATTCGTACCTATAAATATGGGGAATTAGGTAGGGTAAATTATGGTTTAAAAGTGTGATATAGCCAAGCATAGCAAGCCAAATCGTGGCCAACCATGCTTAGCACTTTCTTTGGTATGGCTACTTCATTTGGGAGGAGAAATCCCAGATTTTGGTAAGTACCCAGCTGATCCCGCAGGCCACCTTTCCTAGTCTCATTAGGGCATGGATTAAACCCTAAAACTATAAGAAATCACCACAAAACTTTTGGGGAAGATTGGCATTGAGTTGGGGTCATGAGGAGCAAGTTTGGGGCATCAGAGGAGGAGGAGAACGATTGGAACCAGAGCGTCTTCCCCGTCCATCCTCTGTTGCATCTAGAACGACGACTTGTCTTAGATCTTCACAAAGGTAGGTGATCTCGGGTCAAGACTAAACGAATCCTATACCATCTTGTAGTGCTGCATGTCTAGTTTCATATGCACTTGATTTTCCCAATTTTCATGGTGTATCCGTCGAGTATTAGTCATTTTCCCTAAGTCGCACATGTTTAGGGATTTTTATGTTCTTCATGTGTTGCATGTGGTTTGAGACCGAATTAGATACAATCCACAACATGAAAGTTGTTCTACTAGTTGTCCTCAGCATGTTGTGTGTTGAGAGTTTTGTCTAAATGTCATTATATTTCAAGTTATAGGCCTGACATGAGGTTGCAATGAAGTCACATATGTTTATGACATTTTACGTTCATCAGAGGTTTCATGTGAATAGAGATAGAATTAGATCCAAACTAGAACATAAAAGTTCTTAAATAGTGTCCTAGTCATCTTTTGTGTTGAGCATTTTGTCAAAAGGTCAATATATTTCAAGTTATAGGTGACATGATAGTTGCAATGAAGTCACATATGTTAGGACTTTTTATGTTCTTCATATTTTTCACATGATTCGAGACCGAATTAGACCAATTCCCAACATGAAAGTTCTTCTACTAGTTCTCCTCGTCATGTTTCATGTTAAGATTTTGCCTAAATGTCAGTAGATAGAGAGAATAAGCATGGTAAGAGAATCGCTGCCTGTCGTGAGTTTTCAGTCTGAGGTTTGAACCGCGTCCAATCCAGGTGACGCGATTCCAGGGCCGACGCAATTCTCTAAATCATGACCATGAGGTAGGACGTGATCCTTGCGCTGACCAGTAAACAGCGTGCATGAGACTTCGCGCCGCGTGGGAGTCTGTGCATGTCTGAACCACTGCGGGATCCCCCGACGCGATTCAGGCGGTTTTCCCGCCCCATGTTTTATGTAATGATTATTCATGAACGCGTCGGGATGGACCGACGCAATTCACTTTAAAAGGCGGCCTAGTTGGCCGACGCGATTTATCTTCCTTCACGTTTGGTCTGTTTACCTGTACACCGTGCTTTGAAAAACGTCCACTATGTAGGACGTGATTCATAAACCAACCCGAGACTGTACCTTTTAGCCAGTCAGTCAACATGTTAGTTTTTCTTGGTCTGTAAGCATGTTACCTACTGTCACATAGTGTGAATTAGCCTAAAAGTAACCAACCCCTGAAAACGGTAATGACATGAATATGATGCTAAATGTGTAACATGTGATTGCTCTTATGATTCATTGATTATTATCATGTGATCTAGCTTGTTATGAAATTGATATGATAATGAATATGATATGAATATGGCATGAACATGTTGCCCAGCTAGCAAGCCCAGAGGGGGGGTGAATGGGATTCTTAAAATTTTGATCACTTTAAAACTTGTTCAGAAAAACAATCACACAACAC
This sequence comes from Colocasia esculenta, assembly GCA_014218235.1. NCBI lineage: Eukaryota > Viridiplantae > Streptophyta > Magnoliopsida > Alismatales > Araceae > Colocasia > Colocasia esculenta. Next base: position 97,902,338 of record CM024758.1, on the reverse strand, counting down.
ACTTCGATGACTGTTAGTGTTTGTAAAAAGAGGATAGCAAACACAAGGCAATCAAACACACACACACTGAATTTATCTTGGTTCGGACCTCCTCTCCACAGGAGTCCTACATCCAGTCCCTGAGCAACAATTCAGGATTTCACTACCCAATGGTACAGTTCCCCTCAAGGACACTTACACACCCAGCCGCAGCTGGTCTTCTCTTCACAATCCGAAGAGAATTACAACACCCTAGATCCCACCAGGTCTTCCTTCTACACGAAGGGAAACAAACATCCTGGAACCCACCAGGTCTTCCTTCTACACGAGGGAAAACAAACACCCTAGAACCCACCAGGTCTTCCTTCAACACGAAGGGAAAGAACATAGGAATGTATTCAAGGGATGATACGCCCCTAGATCAAGCTTAAGGACCAACGCTCGATCTGAAGCAACGACTGAGAGGGAGAGTTCTACGATGAGGAACACTCTCAGTTTACGGAAGCTCTCAAGACTAACCAATGAATCCAGAGAGCTAAGAGCTAGACAATCAAAGGAGTGAGCTTCGCTCTTTCAGATGCTCACAGAGGCTTGTAAAGATTGTCGTGAGTGTTCTTTGTTTCTGGAGCTTCAGTCTTCTATATATGACTTCCATTTGAAATTTGAACGTTGAAGTGTCCGTTATCTCTAAGCTTTTGTTTACGTTAGACTGCATGTCACTGTAGAGCTTCTTGTTCAACAGTCTTTAGCTTTCCATGCACGCAACAAGAGAGAGGATCTTCTTTGATGTCTGTTATCTTCCATATTGTCCAACGTTGTATTGAGGTGTGTTGTCAGAGACCTGCACGCATTAAATGCTAAAACAATAGACAGCTTGGCTGTCTCTTGTTGTCAGTCAACGTTAGAATGATTTTTATAAAAAGGAAGTTCCATTCTGTTCTTCTAAAAGGACGTTTACATATAAGCATGGAAATAAAAGATATCATTTGCATGCAGTGCAGTGATATGATCAGTCATAATAAATGCATGGATGTGAGATAAAGCGATGGAAAATTTTGACTTTTCAAACTATCTGAGAATAGGTTGAATATCAAGTCGTTATACACCATGAAATCGATATGATCATGACTTATGAAATCGATGTAAAGATGAGTCGTTGTTCATGTGAATCATTATACGTTCATAAACAAGTCGATGTACACACAAATCGTTATGCATTAATAACCGAATCATTGTAGAGATAAATCATTATGATACTATCAACAAATCGTTACGAGCAAATCCTTGTTTCACTTATCGAGTCGCATAGTGAACAAATCGGTGTTTATGTATCGAATCGTTACTGCGACCAAGTTGTTGTGTAACTTAATGAATCGTTACAGTGACTGAGTCGTTGTGTAACTTATCGAATCGTTATGAAACTTAACGGTCGTTGTGAAATAGAAATTGTTGTGAGAGCAAATCGTTGTTCTCACTTATCAAATCGATGCGACGACCAAATCGTTATGAACCAAGTCGTTGTGAGAGCAAATCGTTGTTCTCACTTATCAAATTGATGCGAAGACCAAATCATATGAACCAAGTCATTGTGAGAGCAAATCGTTGTTCTCACTTATAAAATCGATGCGACGACCAAATCGTTATGAACCAAGTCGTCGTGAGAGCAAATCGTTGTTCTCACTTATCAAATCGATGAGACGATCAAATCGTTATGAACCAAGTCGTCGTGAGAGCAATCGGTGTTCTCACTTATCAAATCGATGAGACGATCAAATCGTTATGAACCAAGATGTTGCGATCTCTTAGCGAATTGTTATGAGAGGCAAATCCTTGCGATCTCTTAGCGAATCGTTATGAGATAGACTTCAATAGAATAGCGATGACTTATGAAATCGTTATAGATACAAAATTGATGTGAATGAGGAAATCGTTATGATTCTAAGAAAATCGTTATAACAACTAGAGAGTCGATGTGTACTTAGAAAATTATATGCTTTGAACTGTAAATGCTGGTATGAAGAATACTTACCAGTTTAGCTTGTTTTTCTTTGTTAGATTTCCTGTGCTCAAATCTTATAGAAAATATGTTAGAAATGCACATTGTCTTAGTTTTGTTAATCACCAAAATAGATATTTAATTTATTTAAATTACATGGGAAAAATCTGATCATCAATCTCCCCTTTTTGGTGATGACAAAACATAGCAACAATTAAAAGATGTTCTAAAATAAATCTAAATAAATTTCAAAATAAAATATAGCAAAATAAAATATAAGAGATGTATTTAAGAAATATTATATTTCTCCCCCTTTTTGTCATTAAGCAAAAGGAATCATTCGGAGACAAAGAAGAGAGATAAAAAGAGATAAGAGCAAGAATTTTTTATTTATCTTGAGGGTTACATGAAGGTAGAAAGCAGGAGATAGAAGGGAGGCATGCCGCTGAATAATGCGCAAAGCCTTGTATTCCTGCTCCTCAAAATAGGTCTGGAAAACCTCAAAAGCAATAGAGTAAGATGACCCCATGTCTGGAAGCATCCTCTTCATGTGAAGTTGGCGCTGATCTTCTAGAAAATTAGCATATTCATCTATGCCAAGAGATTCTTTGAAGGAAAAAGATCCAAAGCTGGCAAACCAAGAAATTGGTTGATCTTGACAGGGTAGCAGATCTGATGCTGCAGAAGATCTTTCTTCAATGCCAAAAACAGCTTGTACCGCTCGACCCACTGATCATAAGGCTCTTTAACCAGATTGATGGAATTTAGGTCCAAGAAGGCTTTAGCTGTGAGAGGAGGCTTGCCGGCCTTAAACAAAAAACTGTTCAAGGCTTCCAACTGAAGGGCTGACTCGTTGTAGTGCTTTTCCCAGTCCGTGGGAGAAAGTCTTTCACATTCTAATAGCAGAGGGGCAAGAACTTAGAGGAGATATGGCTTAGATGAAATTCTTTGAAGATGAATCTTTGGAAGGAGGAAGACGACCCTGTTGAGTTGAGATCCTTCCCATGACACGAGCGAATCTCTCAAAAATGACAGGACCAACTGAGGAGTCCATGACCAAGGAGTGCAGCTTAGGAAGAACACAGTGTCTGGATTTGCAGGGTAGCGAAATCCACTTTGAAGGAGCAATTGACTGGATTTTCAGTTTTTAACGAGGCAACGGCTCCCTGAACTGACCCAACTTCACTTCAGGTAACTTGTGAAGATACCGATAATCATTGAATAGCTGGAAGTACCTGATGAGCTTCACTTCCTTTTGAATAAAAGGTGCCCAGAGGGTTTTATGATGAATGACAACCACTCAGAGAGAGTGAGTGGAGAGTCCCTGGGTGGAAACCGAGCTGAATTTTCAAGAATATATTTCCAGTAGAGAGCCGAGTGCCCTTTATCGCACTGATCTTCATATTTGCATTCAGCCATTTTGAAGATTTTGGATTGATCAGCTTTTGAGAAGTGGTTGTAGGGAAGGACAACATTGAGGTGATCAGTTAGATTTATAAAAGGAACACCAAAAAGGTGGCAAGGATACACTTTTGGAGATATTCACGATAGAGTGGTTTCCTTCGATTTTCAATAGTGAGAGAAAACAAAGAGGAGGAATTTATGTTTGGTGGGAGAGCAAGAGTAGTGGAGAGTTTCCTCTTTTTAGAGACAGGACTAGAAGAGTCAGTCATGTGGACATGAGAGGCAACTGCCAGAACTGAATGGATGGTGGTAATTTCCAACTCATCCTCAAATTTATTTAGAAAGGGACCTTCGAGTTGAGCACCTTCAGATATAAAGGTGACAAAGGAAGGAGGATGGAGATGATTGATGGGTAGAAGAAGGTGTGATGGATAGTCCATCTAAAGAAGGACCAGAGGAAGAGGAGCTCAGCTGATGATGAGGCTGGAGGCCTTCAGGAACAGGAGGAGGTGGTGGATGGATGTAGAGGTGGCAGGAGAAGGAGAGGATTCAGAAGGGAATGGAGTTGGGGAAGAAAAGGTGCGAGGCAGGGTTGTTTGAAGGTGATAGGTGCTGGAGGTGCTGTGGAAGAAGATGGTGGTGAAGGAGGGGCTGGAGTTGCAAGAGGAGAAGGATCAGGGGCATCTGGAGTGACAACTGGCTCTTCCACTCTTGGAATCTCACCCTCGAAGACCACTGGCCTTGTTGGCCCAGAAACATCCTCTATTGGCCCTGACGGCCCTGACTTCATAGCTTCAACTTGATCTTGCATTGCAGTTGCTGCCTTGTCAACACCCTGTGGCCTGAATGGCCCTGCTGGCTCATCTAAAATTTGCCCTGATGGCCCAACATCTTGTTGCCTGGCCTCAGAAGGCCCAGAACTTTGGACTGGTACTGCAGGAGGAGCAGGAAGGGCATTTAACGACTGCGCCCTGACCAAATCTCCAAGTGCGGTTATAGATTCCTTGATACTTATGAGCTCACTTCGCACCCATCTCACTGCATTTCTCACATTCTCCATTTCCTTAGCTGAAGTACTCTAACTTATGAAAATTGATGAATGTCTGATTGCACAGAGCACAGAATCTTTTCTTGCTCATCCAGTCTTTTGATAACAGGCTTCATATTTATCTTCAGCTTCTTCTTCTTCTGATGTGGCCGCCAGGTAAGGAGAGGAGTTCCCTGAGCCACTTCTTTTCCCTTGACTTCTCTTGCCCTTTCAACGGGCTCCACAGAGTCATCACTGTCATCAGAGGCACTTTCTACAATGCCTTCTCTGAACTCATCAACATTGGGGACATTGGCCGTGTGCTCCCCCTGAGAAGCTGTTTGTTCTTCAACAACTTGCTCTTCTTGAATAGGAGTGGTTGCTCCTTGCACAGCTTCAATCACAATCTCCTGCTCCCCCTGAATGGGAGCATCCACCATCACCACATCTGCGTGTGGCTTGATGCCATAACTTCTTCTTCAAGAGCAACCTCTGGCACACTTTGAGTGCTTGGAATGGAGTCTAGCACTCTTCTGAGGATGACCCTACCACAGTAGTTGGAGGGGCAATCACTTGCATTTGCTCGATAGGTTCAAGGTGCTCAGGAGGAATATCCTCTATTCTGCTGCCTGCTGCTTCTTCTGCTGGTTCTGCTGCTGCTGGTGCTTCTGCCCTGGTATCTATTTGCTCAATTGCCTCTTCCTAAACTGTTGTTGCTGCTACTGCTTGCTGGACCTCTTGGGCTTCTCCGATGATGGCTTCACCTCCAGCTACTGAGGTCTTTGTCCAAACCCCAGCATTAATGAAAAACCACTTTTCTTCAGTTTCTGGACCGGATTGCTTGGCCCATCTTCTCAGACACATCTCCTACCATACTGATCCCAAAGTGTTGAAATATCTTGGTTAGAAAATGGGCATAGGGTAGAGACACGTGCAACTTACTCTTCTTGTCCCACAACTGAGCACTTGCAAACTTCATTCTTTCCAATAATACTTCTGCAGTGTTGATACTCTGGTTCTGGATGGCCCAGAACATCAAGTCTGAGTCTGCCTTGGTGCATGAAGAGAAGGTGGCACTCCTTGGAACTACTATTTGACAAACTATGAAATGTAATAGATGATTGAAAGCATTTAACTGGTTAATATCTAACTTCCCATCCTCTAATCTGAACTCGGGACCAATAATTCCTAACCCTTTTGCCTGAACATCAACAGTGTGAACTCCACTGTGACCGGAGGTAGTCACACCAAACAATGACTCCAACAAACTGTAGTGATTCTAATCTGGGTTCCCTTGACCAGTGAAGTCAAGGACCCGTCTTCCTCAGTCTTCAGACAGACATAAAGGCCTTTACTAGGTCAGGATAACTTACTTCCGATAGAGGCAATCTTTGTCCATTTCAGTCTTTCCAATACCGCGACGATGTTGTGCATGCCATTCTTTTCCAAATCTGCCACATCTACTGCCTTGTGACCGCATAACTTGGTCTTTACTGTCGCAAACATCTCCTGCTGCTCTGCTGTGAGATACGCAGCTCCATAGCCCCCGACGGTGCCAGAAACTCCAGAAACGGCCATGATTTTGAATGGGGAAAGGTTCTGGATGATTGGAATGAATATTGGAGCAAAAGCCCCTAAGAAATTTCTAGCGGGAAGAGGTGAAAGCTTTGAAATTGCACGAGGTGGATGCCGGAGTCGTTAAGGTATCGTCTCAGGCAAGTTGAAAGAGATGAAGGCGGGAGGTGAATCGTTGTGACACAGATTTCGGGATATATAGAATAACAAAAAGAATGACTTTTGAGGTGTTGACGCTATAAGAGCAGAAAACGACAAACTAGCATGATTTTGAGACGAAAGAGGACTTTAAAATAAACAAACCGTCCCCCAAAAAATGCAACATCCAATATTGACGAAATTTTGCTTGACTGCAGGGGAGAGAATATTTAATATTCTGAAGTAATTATTATTTCAGTTATTTACAGATAAAACTCTCACAATTTACACATGCCTAATTCCCTTCTAAGAGATGTAAATCTCTCTTCAGGTAAGGCTTTTGTGAAGATATCTGCTAACTGATCTGAGTATCAATAAATAAATTTATATATTACCATTTGCTACATAATCACGAATGAAATGATATCTACCTCTATGTGTTTTGTCCTTGAGTGTTGCACTGGATTTTTGGTAAGGTTTATTGCACTGGTGTTGTCGCACAGCAAGGGAATTGTCTTGATGTTGAGTCCATAATCCTCAAGTTGTTGCTTAATCCACAGAAGTTGTGTACAGCAACTTCCAGCAGCCACGTACTCAGCTTCAGCTGTAGACAGTGCTACTGAATTTTGCTTCTTTGAGGACCATGATATCAGACATCCTGCAAGAATTTGACAACAACCACTGGTGCTTTTTCTATCTATTTTGCATCCAGCGTAGTCAGCATCAGAGTATCCTACTAAATTAATTTCACATGATTTTGGATACCACAGACCTAAGTCATAAGTTCTAGTCAAATATCTAAAAATTCTCTTGACAGAAATTAAGTGAGACTCTCTAGGTCTGCCTGATACCTAGCACACATGCAAACACTAAATAATATATCAGGTCTACTGCTGTTAAGTAAAGCAAAGAGCCTATCATACCTCTATAAAGCTTCTGATCTACTTTCTACCATCTTTATCACTGTCTAATCTTGTTGATGTACTCATTGGTGTTGACAGTGGCTTGGCATTTCAAAACCGAATTTCTTTAGCAGCTCTTTTGTGTATTTGGCTTGACAAATATGTGAGTCTTCTTTTCCTTGTTTGATTTGCAATCGAGGAAGTAGTTAAGCTCCCCCATCATGCTCATTTCAAATTCTCCCTGCAATATCTTCTCAAAATACTTGCAAAGAGATTCATCAGTAGATCCAAATATTATATCATCAACATATATTTGAACAAGTAACACATTTTTGAGTTTAGACTTAATGATAGTATGCTATCTACTTTTCCTCTAATAAAATCATGATCTAATAGAAATGCACTTAATCGTTCATACCATGCTCTAGGTGCTTGTTTTAAACCATATAAAGCTTTATGCAATCTAAATACATGATCCGAAAAATCCATGTCATCAAAACCAGTAGTTGTTCCACATACACTTCTTCTTTTATATGAGCCATTTAAAATACTAATTTCACATCCATTTGAAAGAGTTTTAAATTTAATGTAGGTGCATAAGCAAGTAAAATTCTAATAGCCTCAGTCTAGCTACTGGTGCATAGGTTTCATCGAAATCTATGTCTTCCTCTTGGGAATAACCTGGAGCTACCAGTCTGACCTTGTTTCTTATGATCACACCAGCTTCATCCAATTTGTTCCTGAACACCCACTTGGTGCCAATCACTAGATGATCTGATGGTCTAGGAACAAGTGACCACACATGGTTTTCTCTGAACTGATTCAGTTCATCTTGCATGGCTAAAATCCAAGATTCATCAGTAAGAGCTCATTGACTGTCTTAGGCTCTATTTGTGAAACAAAAGATAGATAGTCACAAGAATTACATTACCACTGTTCTTCCCCAACTGACGGATCACCATGATGTTTTTCTAGGGGTGATCTTTCTTATATCTCCATTCCTTTGGAAGATTTTCATATGAGATGTCCTTTTGTTGCAGGTCTTCCAGAGGTGGATCTTCCTTATCCTCAATTGATGTGTTCTTTAACTTCTTGGATAAATCATCTGTATCATCAACATCACTGTCTACTTCCTTTCTCAAGGAAGGGTTAGTTTCATCAAAGAATATATGCACTGATTGCTCAATTAATAGGTTTCATTTATTAAACACTCTATAACCTTTGGGTTTGGAAGCATACCCCATGAATATACCTTCATCTGATTTGGAGTCTAGCTTACCAATGTCTCTTTTGCCGTTGTTGTGGATGAAGCATGGACATCCAAATGTCCTGAAGTGGCTGATCTTCGGCTTCTTTTGCTTGTACAACTCATAAGAAATCTTCTTCAGAATCGGCCTGATCATCACCCAGTTGGTTATATAACATGTTGTGTTGACTGCTTCTTCAGCCCAAAAATACCTTGCAAATCATATTCTGATAGCATCGTCCTTGCCATGTCCAATAGGGTTCTATTCTTCCTCCAGCAACTCCATTTTGCTGCGGTGTTCTTGGTGCTGAGAAGTTGTGCTCTATTCCTTGATCATCACAAAACTTGGAAAATCTTTCATTTTGGAATTCTCCTCCATGGTTCCTCGAATGCTGATAATTATACTTCTTATCCTTCTGTACCTTCTTGCTGAAGCTTACAAAACTGTCAACGGTATCATCTTTGTGTTCTAAGAAAGAAACCCATGTGAATCTTGAGTAATCATCTACCATAACAAACCCAAATTCTTTCCTCCAAGACTGTAGTCTCATTGGCCCAAATAAATCCATATGTAGATTTCTAAGGGTTTGAGGTTGTTACCACAGTCTTTGACTTGAAGGATGACTTGGTGTGCTTTCCTTTTGCACATGGCCCACAAACACCATCCATTCTTGTGCTAACATTAGGTAGGCCTTCCACCAAGCTTCTCTTGATCAACTTTCTCAAGCCATCCAGACTGCAGTGGCACAGTCTTCTGTGCCTCAGTTCAGTTGACTGCTCTTTGCTTGCGGCCAGACAGATATCCTGATCTTTTAGTTCTTCTAGGTAAAGTACGTATATGTTCTTTTCTATTTGGCTTCAAAGATGACTGCACCATCCTTCATAATGTTGTACTTTTACTCTTGAAATCTGATTTGATGTCCTTTGTCGCACAGCTGGCTGATACTGATGAGGTTGTGCTTCAGTCCTTTGACGCATAATACATCTTCAATAACTGCTTTCCTTTTGCTGCTCACTGATCCACTGCCTATCACAGTCCCTTTTCCATTATCTCATAGGTGATTGTGCCTTCCTCAGCTTCTAAATGGGAAAATAGCTTCTTGTTCCCTGACATGTGCCTTGAGCAACCGCTGTCTAAATACCATTTGGATGATCGAAGGTTTCCCTGCATTAAAAACATTAAGCTTTAGGTACCCAAGTTCTTTTTAGTCCTGGTTGTTAGTGTCATCAATTTTCTTTTAATTATCCATATTTATTTTTAGTTGACATGATACTTTAATATGTCCTAACTTGTTGCAATGACTACAACAAGATATCTTAGTTGCCTTTTCAGTCGGAATGTATTTGAAGTTTACCTTGTATGTTGTGTCTTGTTCAGGTACAAATTTAGGTGTAGGACATATTTTAGGATAAACTTTAGCTTCTTCATTATCGGGGGGGAGTATAACCTAATCCATATTTCTTTTTACCTGATCGTCTAGCACATTTCAATATTAATGTTGTTTTGCCATTAGTAAATTTTTCTAGTGTGCTTGATAATTTTTCATTTTCTGTAGTTAAATGTTGACTTCTTGTTTTAAATTATTTACAGTTTCTTGATTTTTCCAAATTTGCTAATTGTTCATTTTTATTTTTCAAGTCGTCACACAGTAATTCATTTCTCCTTTTTAGTTCATTAATTTGTTTTTCCATTTGTTCATTTTCAATTTTAAATCTAAATTAGTATTTTCTAGACATGCAAGATTTTTCTTACTGGCTCTTAGTGATTTACATACTTCTTTATATTTATTGTACAATTCATTAAAAGCTTCTTCCAAATTATCGGAATCTGATTCATTACAAGAAGAAAAGGATGAGTCTGATGTTACCTTGTCTTCGACGTTGGCCATGAATGTCAGGTTGGCTTCTTCTTCACTTGAGCTCGACTCACTGTCAAAGTCTTGTTGTTATCCCATGCTGCTGTCATGGCTTTCTTTTGTATCTTCTAGTTTTCTTGAACTGTCCTTCTTTCTGAACTCAGATTTCTTGAGCTTCAGACACTCTGCCTTGATGTGTCTAGGCTTCTTGCATTCATAACAAATTGGCTCATTTTTCTTTGTATCTTTGACTTCAGACCTTTTGAAGTCTTTCCTTTTCTTGAAGTATCTTCTTCTGGACTGATGCTTCTTGTTCTTGGCTAATATTCATTGTAGTCTTCTAGACAGCATTGCCTTTTCATCTTCGCTGATGTTCATGCTTTCTTGGCTGTATGAGCCTTCTTCTGATTCGTCTTCTTCTGCTTTGAGTGCATTGGAATGCTTCTTTCTGCTAGAAGATTCTCCCAATCTTTTCATATTAATCTCATGAGCCATGAGTGACCCAATGAGTCTCTCTGACATTCTCTTCAAGTCATTTACCTCTTCTATTGCTGTCACTTTTGGAGTCCAAGAGGATGGTAGGGATCTAAGGATTTTCCTTACCATGTCTCCCATCTCATAGCTAGCTTTTTCCTAATCCAGCTAACCCGTTGTGATGTATGTAAATCTGCTGAACATCTGTGTAATGGTTTCTCCCGACTGCATCTGCAACCTCTCGTATTGTGTCACCAGAATATCTATTCTGGTTTCCTTTACTTTGTCAGTACCTTCATATGTGATTCTTAGCTTCTCCCACATCTCCATCGCTGATTTGCAGGCTAAAACTCTATTAAATTCTTTCTTGCTAAGTGCACAGCATAATATGCTCTTAGCTTTGCAATTGAGAGAAATCTTCTTTCTATCATCTTCTGTCCAGTTGTCTCTGTTTTTAGAATGACTAGATCGCCTTCTTCTACTATGGACCATATTTGAAAATCGAATGATTGTAGGAAGTACTCCATCCTTGTTTTCCACATGTATAATCTTCACCATCGAACAGTGGTGGCCTGTTTACTAACTGACCTTCGAAGTGACTTTGGGCTGCCATTTGATCTTTTCTCTTTCAGAGCGTTGGATCTTCTTCTTTTTGTCGAAGAGACTCGCTCTGATACCACTTGTTGCCTAGCTAGCAAGCCCAAGGGGGGGTGAATGGGATTCTTAAATTTTGATCACTTTAAAACCTATTCAGAAAAACAATCACACAACACACTTCGATGACTGTTAGTGTTAGTAAAAAGAGATAGCAAACACAAGGCAATCAAACAAACCCCGCCCACGGAATTTATCTTGTTTCGGACCTCCTCTCCATAGGAGTCCTACGTCCAGTCCCTGAGCAACAACTCAGGATTTCACTACCCAAGGTACAGTCCCCCTCAAGGACACTTACACACCCAGCCGCAGCTGGTCTTCTCTTCACAATCCGAAGAGGAATTACAACACCCTAGATCCCACCAGGTCTTCCTTCTACACGAAGGGAAACAAACATCCTGGAACCCACCAGGTCTTCCTTCTACACGAGGAAACAACACCTGGAACCCACCAGGTCTTCCTTCAACACGAAGGAGAATGATATTCAAGGGATGATCCCCCTAGATCAAGCTTAAGGACCAACGCTCGATCTGAAGCAACGACTGAGAGGAGAGTTCTACGATGAGGAACACTCTCAGTTTACAGAAGCTCTCAAGACTAACACAATGAATGTAGAGAGCTAAGAGCTAGACAATCAAAGGAGTGAGGCTTCGCTCTTTCAGATGCTCACAGAAGGCTTGTAAAAGATTGTCGTGAGTGTTTCTTTGTTTCTGGAGCTTCAGTCTTCTATATGTGACTTCCATTTGAAATTTGAACGTTGAAGTGTCCGTTATCTCTAAGCTTTTGTTTACGTTAGACTGCATGTCACTGTAGAGCTTCTTGTTCAACAGTCTTTAGCTTTCCATGCACGCAACAAGAGAGAGGATCTTCTTTGATGTCTGTTATCTTCCATATTGTCCAACGTTGTATTGAGGTTGTGTTGTCAGAGACCTGCACGCATAAATGCTAAAAAATAGATAGCTAGGCTGTCTCTTGTTGTCAATCAACGTTAGAATGATTTTATATAAAAATAGAAGTTCCATTCTGTTCTTCTAAAAGGATGTTTACAGTATAAGCATGGAAATAGAAGATATCATTTGCATGCAGTGCAGTGATATGATCAGTCATAATAAATGCATGGATGTGAGATAAAAGTGAGGGAAGACTTTGACTTTTCAAACTATCTGAGAATAGGTTTGAATATCAAGTCGTTATACACCATGAAATCGATATGATCATGACTTATGAAATCGATGTAAAAATGAGTCGTTGTTCATGTGGAATCGTTATACGTTCATAAACAAGTCGATGTACACACAAATCGTTATGCATTAATAACGAATCATTGTAGAGACAAATCGTTATGATACTATCAACAAATCGTTACGAGCAAATCGTTGTTCACTTATCGAGTCGATATAGTGAACAAATCGTTGTTTAATGTATCGAATCGTTACTGCGACCAAGTCATTGTGTAACTTAATAAATCGTTACAGTGACTGAGTCGTTGTGTAACTTATCGAATCGTTATGAAACTTAAAGAGTCGTTGTGAAACCGAAATCGTTGTGAGAGAATCGTTGTTCTCACTTATCAAATCGATGGACGGCCAAATCATTATGAACCAAGTCATTGTGAGAGCTAATCGTTGCTCTCACTTATCAAATCGATGCGACGGCCAAATCGTTATGAACAAGTCGTTGTAAGAGCAAATCGTTGTTCTCACTTATCAAATCGATGCGACGACCAAATCGTTATGAACCAAGTCGTTGTGAGAGCAAATCATGTTCTCACTTATAAAATCGATGCGACGACCAAATCGTTATGAACCAAGTCGTTGTGAGAGCAAATCGTTGTTCTCACTTATCAAATCGATGCGACGATCAAATCGTTATGAACCAAGTCGTTGCGATCTCTTAGCGAATTGTTGTGAGAGGCAAATTGTTGTGATCTCTTAGCGAATCGTTATGAGATAGACTTCAATAGAATAGCGATGACTTATGAAATCGTTATAGAACAAAAATTGATGTGAATGAGGAAATCGTTATGAATCTAAAGAAATTGTTATAACAACTAGAGAGTCGATGTGTACTTAGAAAATTATATGCTTTGAACTGTAAATGCTGGTATGAAGAATACTTACCAGTTTAGCTTGTTTTTCTTTGTTAGATTTCCTGTGCTCAAATCTATAGAAAATATGTTAGAAATAAACATTGTCTTAGCTTTGTTAATCACCAAAATAGATATTTATTTATTTAAATTACATGGGGAAAATCTGATCATCAGAACACATATTAGCGTGGACTGTTAGTTAAGTTTTCTATCATGTTTGCAGGTGAGTTTTTCCTTAGTTATATGCTTTCCGATGTTTCGATTATTTGTCCATAATTGCATACATGTTTAGGAAAGATCCGTGTCACGTCACTTACATATTTACACGATTAGGTACACCCTTCTTAGGGAATTGGGAGCTCTCTGCCGGTCATTCCGTGTTGGCAAACTAGCGATCTTTTCCTTAAGACCTTTGTAAGTCTTCGTACTCTATGGATTCCCTTATAGAGATCGAGCTGGTTGTACCATGAAGTACCCTGGGGATAGAGAACACTTGTACCGAGTACGATCTGTTGTTAGTCACACTCTTGTCAAGACATTAATGCATATGAAACATAAGATCATCGTTATACTGCCCACTTGATCTCTTGAGCTTTTGTCATACCTCGACTCTATGATTGATCATGTCCCTATTACTATGAGCTTGTCATTGAAACTCTGTGGCCATAATATGTATATGTTTGTTCGGCACAATATGGGACTTCGGTCCATTTGACCAATGCCTGTGCAATAGGGGCCCTGTCTGGTCCTGAGGAGGAGCGCCCCAACGTACTTATTAACCGCGGGAGTATGGACTTATGGTCCTTGGCATAGCACAAACAAATACGCAAGATTTGTGTGAATGTGCCTTCGTTTGATATGATATGATAAGTTTGATATGATACGTCTGATCACGTGAATACGTGATATCTGTGTGAATATGGCCCATCCTTGTGATACGATTCTATCTTGAATTACCTGTCCATTGCATATGAAATTCAGTATTCCATTTGATATGATATTCGTTCTATCAGCTATTGGACCTGTTAGTATTGCATGCATTATCATCATGTTCATGTGCATATCTGCCTATCTAAAATGTTAATCATATATATTAGTGCCCGCACATTGAGATGTAAATTCTATTGAGGTAGTTCGCTCACCCTATCATCCTGCCCTTTTCAGGTAGTGATGAGGATATCGTGGAGTCCGATGGGGCAAGGCATGAGTGATGAGCACCCACCATATGAGGAGACAGTTTAGGAATAGATTTTGAGTATCTAGTAATGTAATGGTGAAACTTTTTCTTGAAGTTTTTATTTGAATAATGGACCTTTAGGTTGTTCATCTTATATAATGTTGTAACTAGTGGATTGAAATGGAATAAAGTGTACTTTTGATGACAATATGATAGTCTCAATGTGTTGTTATGTTTAATTGAGACTCTGCGCTATTCAATTGTGATATGTTTATTTGTATCGTTCACGCATCCCGGTATTTATTCCGCTGCTAAATATCGGGGCGTGACAGTTAGTATCAGAGCCTGGGCTTTTCTAAGTCCTAGGCAATCAGGAATGATAGGATAAGTGTCATTAGAACCCTCAGCTTGTGTCAAGAACTCTATACCTACCTGGTGAGATTGGGTAGAAACATGGGCTAAGTCCAAAATCTTATTTAGTGACTAAGTATTGTAAGATTACAAGGTATTAACAAGGAGTAAAGAAGACTGACTGTGTGATAATTATTTTTGAAGAAATTTAAATAAACAGCAATGGAGGATATACCTACACCATCTATGGATGGACAAAGATCAGTCCAAAGATTAACCAAAGCACTACGACAAGCTGCTCAACTATTAGAGGATGCCCTAATAATGGCTAAGGGAGATACAAATGGAAAGGAAAGTCTATAGATGACAAAGGAGTTGGTGAAACTAATAAGAACGAACAAATTACAACCACAGGAAACTCCAAACCTATAGCCAGAGAGAAACGGCCCAACAATAGTAACAGATCGCACATGAGAAAGAAGTGCAATAGAAACTAGTTTCCGCTCCTGCAGAAAGATGCCAGCATTGCAACAAAATAAATCATCGGTCCGAGGAGTACTGGAAATTTCAGGATAAATGTTTCCGTTGTGGTAGCCAAGACTACAAGGTTAAGGATTGCCCTAATGAGAAATCAAGCTCAGGAATAAATGGCAGAATAAACCAAAGAAGGAGGTATAAGAGAGGTATTCTTTCTAACTAGCTTTTATTTGACCCTGAAGTTACATCATCAATCAATCATATATTATGAGTAATTCACAATTAGATTCTCTATAAGTCCAGCTCGTAACACATGTGAATTTGAGGACCAAATTCTTTTAAGTGGGGGAGGATGTAACACCCCAGAAATTCAGTAATTAAAAAATTAGAAATAAAACGAAAACGATAAATTCAATATTTGTGAATAGCAAAAACGCACGTGCCATTATCGTACATGCAAAAACCTATTAGAAATTTCAGAAAAACCATAGTTCAACTCTAAATAATACTCCCTAATGACCCACAGAGAAATTCGTGCAAAGGAAAATTAGATGGTCCAAGTTTATGGCGTTTTGCGACAGAATATCGTAATCAGGGAATAAGTCGGGAAATCATTATCACACATACTTAGAGGAGTTAGAAAAAATAAAATAAAAATTATAGATGGACTTCAAATAATATCCTCTAATGATCCATCAAGAAATTTGGGTCAATAAAAGTCATTTGGGGTATATTTAATAGTTATTATGACTTATTATCGTAACTAAGAAATAAGTTGGAAAATCCATTATCATGTGTATAAAATGAGATCATAACTAAATTAAAATTTTATGGTTGACTTCAAACAATATGTGGGGATAGTCCATAAAATAAATTAGACCATGGATAACTTATGACCCACGAACCAAATTCAAGTATGAAAATAGTAAATGAATAATTTCCGTATTATCGGAATGGTAGAACATACGTTCCATTATCGTACGTGAGAAACACATCGCAAATTTTGTAAAAAAATAAATCAACCCCAAACATTATTCCTAAATGTTCCACACAAGAAATTAGTGCAATAAAAAATCTGATTGGCCAAGTGTATGTCACAATGTGACTAATATCCAAATTAGGAAACAAAGTCGGAAAACTGTTAACGCGGAAATATAACACAACTATAAATTAAATAAATATGTTGGAGAGACTTCTAACATCATATATGATGAACCACTATCAAAATTGGGTCAATGGGTCACTTTTGGTCCAAGAATAAAAATGAGAAAGAAGAAATACCCAAAAATTCGTACCTATAAATATGGGGTAATTAGGAAGGGTAAATTATGGTTTAAAAGTGTGCTATTAGCCAAGCATAGCAAGCCAAATCGTGGCCAACCATGCTTAGCACTTTCTTTAGGTGTGGCTACTTCATTTGGGAGGAGAAATCCCAGATTTTGGTAAGTACCCAGCTCATTAGGGCTTGGATTAAACCCTAAAACTATAAGAAATCACCACAAAACTTTTGGGAAGGTTTGGCATTGAGTTGGGGTCGTGAGGAGCAAGTTTGGGGCATCAGAGGAGGAGGAGAATGGCTGAAACCGGAGTGTCTTCCCCGTCCATCCTTTGCTGCGTCCAGAACGATGACTTGTCTTAGATCTTCACAAAGGTAGGCGATCTCGAGCCAAGACTGAACGAATCATATACCATCTTGTAGTGCTGCATGTCTAGTTTCATATGAACTTGATTTGCCCAATTTTCATGGTGTATCCGTCGAGTATTAGTCGTTTTCCCTGAGTCACACATGTTTAGGGCTTTTTATGTTCTTTCATGTGTTGCACATGATTTGAGACCAAATTAGATATAACCTACAACATGAAAGTTGTTCGACTATTTGTCCTGGCATGTTGTATGTTGAGAGTTTTGTCTAAATGTCATTATATTTCAAGTTATAGGCCTGACATGAAGGTTGCAATGAAGTCACATATGTTTATGATATTTTACGTTCTTCAGAGGTTTCATGTGAATAGAGATAGAATTAGATCCAAACTAGTACATGAAAGTTCTTCTACTAGTTGTCCTAGTCATCTTTTTTTGTGAGCATTTTGTCAAAAGGTCAATATATTTCAAGTTATAGGTCTGACATGATGGTTGCAATGAAGTCACATATGTTTAGGACTTTTTATGTTCTTCATATTTTTCACATGATTCGAGACCAATTAGACCCAATTCCCAACATGAAAGTTCTTCTACTAGTTATCCTCGTCATGTTTCATGTTTAAGATTTTGTCTAAATGTCAATAGATAGAGAGATATAAGCATGGTAAGAGAATCACTGTCTGTTCGTGAGTTTTTAGTCTGAGGTTGAACCGCGTCCGGTCCAGGCGACGCGATTCCAACGCCCGATATCACGTCGGCCCTGGCCGACGTGATTCTCTAATCGCGACCGTGAGGTCGGATGCGATCCTCACGCTGACCAGTCAACGGCGCACGTGAGACTTCGTGCCGCGTGGGAGTCTGTGCATGTCTAAACCGCGGCAGGATCCCCCGATGCGATTCAGGCGGTTTTCTCGCCCAATGTTTTATGTAATGATTATTCATGAACGCGTCGGGATGGACTGACGTGATTCACTTTAAAAGGCGGCCTAGGTGGCCGACACGATTTATCTTCCTTCACATTTGGTTTGTTTACCTATACACCGTGCTTTGAAAAAATGTCCACTGTGTAGGATGCGATTCATAAACCGGCCCGAGACTGTACCTTTTGGCAGTCAGTTAGCATGTTAGTTTTTCTTGGTCTGTAAGCATGTTACCTACTGTCACATAGTGTGCATTGGCCTAAAAGTAACCGACCCACTTGAAAACGGTAATGACATGAATGAATATGATGCTAAATGTGTAACATGTGATTGCTCTTATGATTCATTGATTATATCTTGTGATCTATCTTGTTACGAAATTGATATGATAATGAATATGATATGAACGTGGAGATGAACACATATTAGCGTGGACTTGTTAATTAAGTTTTCTATCATGTTTGCATGTGAGTTTTTCCTTTTTTATATGCTTTCTGATGTTTCCAATATTTGTCCATAATTGCATACATGTTTAGGAAAGATCTATGTCACGTCACTTACACATTTGCACGATTAGTCACACCCTTCTTGGGGATTGGGAGCTCTCTGCCGGTCATTCCGTATTGGCAGACTAGGGATTTTTCCTTAAGACCTCTGTAAGTCTTCGTACTCTATGGATTCCCTCATAGAGAGAGAACTGGTTGTACCATAAAGTACCTGGAGATAGAGAGCACGTGTACCGAGTACGATTTGTTATTAGTCACACTCTTGTCAAGACATTAATGCATTGTGAAACATAAGATACGTCGTTATATTGTCCACTTGATCTCTTGAGCTTTTGTCATACTTGACTCTATGATTGATCATGTCCCTATTACTATGAGCTGTCATTGAAACTCTGTGGCCATAATATGTACATGTTTGTCAGCACAATATGGGACTTCGGTCAATAGGGGCCCTGTCTGGTCCTGGAGAGGAGCGCCCCTACGTACTTACTAACCACGGGAGTATGGACTTATGGTGCTTGGGATAGCACAAACAAATACGCAAGATTTGTGTGAATGTGCCTTTTTGATATGATATGATAAGTTTGATATGATACGTCTGATCACATGAATACGTGATATCTGTGTGAATATGGCCAATCCTTGTGATACGATTCTATCTTGAATTACCTGTCCATTGCATATGAAATTCAGTATTCCATTTGATATGATATTCGTTCTATTCAGCTATTGGACCTGTTAATATTGCATGCATTGTCATCATGTTCATGTGCATATCTGCCTATTTAAAATGTTAATCATGTATATTAGTGCCCGCACATTGAGATGTAAATCCTACTGAACTAGTTCGCTCACCCGATCATCCTGCCCTTTCAAGTAGTGATGAGGATATCGTAGAGTCCGATGGGGCAGGGCATGAGTGATGAGCACCCGCCATAAGAGGAGACAGTTTAGGAATAGATATTTGAGTAGTCTATGTAATGGTGAAACTTTTTCTTGAAGTTTTTATTTGAATAATGGACATTAGTTGGTTCATCTTATGTAAGGTTGTAACTAGTGGATTGAAATGGAATAAAGTGTACTTTTGATGACAATATGATAGTCTCAAATGTGGTGTTATGTTTAATTGAGACTCTGCGCTATTCAACTGTGATACGTTTAATTGTATCGTTCACGCATCCCGATATTTATTCCGCTGCTAAATATCGGGGCGTGACACCTAGTGTTAACGACCCGACCTCCCGGACCCTCGCCAGGGACCCAGAAGGTCGTGCCGCCACCAACGGATCTGAAGACTCGGAAGGGTTAGAATTTAGTCCAATGAGATAAGCAATGATTTAAATAACTATACCAGAAAGTTTGTACATTAATAAGGAAAATATGTACAACATGTCCCAAATAAAAGTACAGGTACAGAAAGAAAGGTGCAGTCCTTAAGGGGCATACCCCGAGGACTTGCAAAAAGGACACTCTCAACTCACGGTACAAGCGCTCACGCTCACAACTCACACTGCTGGCTACGCACGGTGAACAAGCCGCCACCACGACCGTCTGGCAACGAACTCCTGCGACAGTGAGTCCCTACCTGAAGAGAGTAGGGAGGTGAGCCTCGCGAACAAGGCTCAGTAGGGATATCCAGTCCCTTACCAGCCAGAGCAGCATAAACTCCAACAAAAGCGTAAGCAAAACTACTCTACAAAGCAGTAAAGTGGGAAACACCTACTGCAGAGAGCTACAAAGCAGCGGAATAGAGCAATGCCACGACCCACAACAAGGTCGGGCCCAACACGACTCCCGCAGAACCAGCGGAGTCAACACAATGTGGAAGCAACACCTCGGCACGCACCCGCCGAGACAGAGAAGCTCACGAAACACCGGAGCAACCACGTGAGACCAGAGTCTCACGACACAAGCACCCAACATCCCAGACCTCCACGAGGTCGGGAAGGAACAACCAGGTGTCACCACGAGAGACACCGAACAACCACGTGAGAAGGCATGTCTCACCACAGGCACGGCCACCTCGAACCTCCACAAGGTCGAGGGCCCACAAGCAGAACCACCTGCACCTTGGACACGCCACGAGGTCAGGGAACTACACCCTACAGTGCTACCACGGACGGCACCAAGGAACGGTTTACAAACCAGCGGTCTGGTGTCTACGCAAGACACCCCGAGAGAACCCGCAGAGCGGAAGCCACTAAAACGGCCCACGAGGCCAAACCAACAGAGCCCACGGAAGCTAGACACGGCTAGGCTACAACCACTGTGTAGGCTAGGGCAACTAGACTCACTTAGAAATAATGTGAGAAACTCCGTCACAGCAAGAGCAACCAAGCCACCGCCACAGGCAGCTAAGAGAGGGACACACAGTCCACCCCTCTCGCTCGCCAGCCGCTGACTCCTGCCTACGACCTCCCTAGGTAGAGTGAGGCTAGCGAGTCACAGCAAAGAACACAACAACAAACCACCGCAGCCTGGCCGAGTTGCGGCCCACGCCTGACCCCCCCTACGTGGCTCCGAAACCAACGCAGAGCGAGGCAGTGAGAGGGACTAGCTGGTCCGCACCGGAAGAGCACCTCAACCACCTCGGAGACCTAGACCCAGCTAAGAGAGCTCTACAAACGACTCTACGCCGCTGTCCCACCGTTTTCCCCTTCTGCTCCAAGTCCGTGACTTGAGCACGCCCGCCACCCGGAGAACTCCCTCTAATAGACGCGCGGGGCTGGGGTCCCAGTTAACGGTAACAACCTGTCTCACGGACAAGCCCTCAAGTGCCTAGCACCGGGCGAAAAGAGAACTGGCGGGGCAACCACCACAGAAACGGCACAGCTGGCTTGTAACCAAGACAAGCCCAGCAGGCACAGGCACACACGGCACCCCCTTCGGAACCCCAAGAAGGGCCGTCGGCCAACACCGGCACACACGGCTCGGCCCGAGAGAAATCAGAACACCACCAAACAGAACAAAAACCAACGCTCTTCTAATAATCGATTGACCGACAGACAATCGATTATTAGACAGACACGAGCCTCTTAGCACCGCCGCTAGGACACGACCACGAGGGTGTCACCTTCGGTCACTGAATAAGCAGGGAGGCAACCTGCCGCGTTCCCACCAGAAGGTCCTAAGGGCACACCTGCCCTGAGGCACACGTCGACACACCAACCGCGGCCACGGAAACACCCGAGGCAGACCAGATGTTGTCGCAACCTACAAGGCCGTCGCAATGGAATTGCGACAGGTAGGGCCACCGCGACAAGAGTTGAGTCGCGATGGGAAGGCGCGTCGTGATAAGAGCCTTGTCGCGACGGGGAACCGGGTCGCGACACGACTCTTATTGCGACGGCCAACCACGCCACGATAAAGCCGCACCCGACCGAGGCGACGCCTACTCTGATGTCGCGAATTGCTCGGCGGTCGTGACATCAGCTGGAAGGCAGACTGCCGGGATGCTACATCCTGGGATCGCCCACACACTACAAACACACAAACCACGGGGAGGGGAGCATGGGGAAAGCTTCTAAAGCATGCATTCAACCAAAAGGACTCCCAATCACCCGGATTGGAAAGGGCACAAGAGATCCCTACACATTTTACGAAGAACGAACCCACGAAGGGCCTTCACGACACCTCGGCCGCCTCATCCTCGCTCCTCGCCGCGCCGCCGCTCCGCACACGAGCCGCCGCCGCTCCTCCAAGCTCCACGCCGCCGGTGAAGAAGGGGAAGGAGGCTTCCCACCTCGGAGAGGAGGAGGGAAGGGAGAAAGAGCCAAAAGGGAAAGAAGGTGCACCGGCCAAGGCTTTTAGCCTCCGGCCCCCAAAATGCGACGGGGCGGGGCGTCGCATTACCAACCTAACGCGACGGCCGCCCACACCGCGACCAGAATGCGCCCACTAGGGATGCCGCGACAACCTGACAGGTCAGTCTGCCACGCCTGCCACTCTGACAGGCGTCAGACGACCAAAAAGCGGAAAGTAGTCGTGACCCGTTGACCGGGCGCGACAAGAACGCGACGCAGAAAGCGGTCGCAACAGGGATGACTGTCGCGACGGGCACCTCTGTCGCGACACTAACGCGTCGCCCAGCCCCGGATGCGTTAGTGGCCAGTCATCCACCACACAGATGGGGAAAACTGGAAAGCCCGAGATGTTACAATACATCCAACAAAAAAATAATTTCGTCCTCGAAATTAAGGGCGAAACCCGGTCGGAGGGAACAATAGGTGCAAAGGGACCACTAAGCCTCACCGCGACTTCCCGGTGGTCGCCACCACGACCCTGCCACAAAGGGAGTGCCAAACCAGATATCCGACAGCTCACAGAGCGCACCCCAACTGGTGCGGAGCACACAAACGGATGTCGACAACTCCACAGGCGCGGTGCTCACTAAATCGACCAGAAACACTGAAACCACCAGTCGGAAACCACACGATTGAGCCCTCAACAGGCCACGCTGTTGAGACCAACCGGTCAGTAACTCACTCTGTCACCAACGACTAGACAGAGGTCCCAGCTACTGACGGCAACCTAGGAAACGCCAAGAGGTCATCCACAAGACTCCGCTGAATGGATCCGCACAACTTAGCAACAACTAGCACCTACGGCAAGGCCAAACGAGAGCTTCTTAATGGTAACCCAAAACAATCGAAAAACACGCACATGCAGAACCCACGGTGAGCAAGACAGTGTCCGACGGCACCACTAGATCTCGCCCAGATCATCCTCGTGGTTCGACCAGGACACCAACGACTGTGGAGCCACAGAAAGTTAAACCACACGCTCTATAGGCACATGCGCAGAGACAAAACCAAGGAGGACGTCTGAGGTTGGCAAGGCCAGACAACTCAAGACGTCGACAAACTGCACGCGAAACGAAACAACTGCAGAGGTCGAAGATAGCACGTCGACCTCAAAGGGACCCAAACCGAAGCAGGGTACCACAACCGAACACACTCGCTCCCCAACGCGAGAGGGAAAGACTCAAACACAGCCACGACCAAGGCCTGGCGTACCACCAATAGGGCTACCTAGACAAGGCAAGGCAGCCACCCAACAACGGTAATGGTACAGCCACAAGGCATCGGCCAGCACAAGGTGTCCCAGAGGCGGAAAGCTCAACGCCTCCAACACCAAGAAAACTCGTAAAACGTCGCATGAAGCTTACGATCAGGACACACGACACAACACACGATGCCACACAAGCACCAGGAGCCACCCAAGGCACAATACAATGCACCAGGCTCCAAACGGAACAAACGAACCACTCGATCACGAGCACAGGGTGCTACCACAAGCACCAAAACCAGAAGCACCAAAACCAAGCAAGATGCAACACAGTTGCACCACAGGCCGAAACCACACAGGCTAACAGGAAGGACTCTTCACAAGAGACCTGCCAAATGCCACACACAAGAAGCCGCAAGCCAGAAAGGGCAGGACAGGCCACACCAGCCTCGAACCCTTAAGGCACAAAGACACGGAGCATCAAAAAGAAGCACGCTCAAGGTGCAGTGCAGTACACAACCGCACCAACGGCCTGAAACGACTCAAGGCCAACAGAAAGGGACTCTCCACCAGAGATCCACAGGAGAAATGTGTGAAAAACTAGCAGCTTCAAGAGCGCAACAACCATATGGTTCTTAGAAGTGCGCAAACACAGGGCACCGCTCCTACCACCACAGGGTGGGGAGGGCCACACGCCCAACGACGACAAGTGCCTCCAAAGCACAGCTGAGGCACAAGAGAAACATGCACCAGAACGATGCCTGCACAAGCAAGCCAAACAGAAGACACCCAGTGCCGCCTCACACTGAACAGAGGGCACACTGCCCTACATCGTCCAGTCAGGTGACAAGAAACCAGCACAGCAAGAGACGGGACAATAGGTCACCACAACCTATCGCACCACAAGGAAACCACGCGCACGAGGGGAGCAACAAGCTCAACCTCAAGTGTAAGGCCCCGAATTTTCTTTTCCGCTTATACTTTATGTATATGTTGTTTACTTGTTCTTGCATAAATGGCGTACATGAAAATGGCGCATATTATAATTGTAAAATTTTACATGTGTATATGCGTGGATGTATATTATTATATGTGAATATAAGTAAATGGCCAATTTTGTGTATAAGGTATCTATTCAAATATTATGCATGTACTATCTAAATATTGAAGTATATCTTATATCACCCCTTTCATGGATATTGTGTGCGAACATAAGAAATGCATATGTGTATGTACGTATGTAGGTTATCTTATGTAGGCGATAATTGTATACCTAATTCTACATACATAACACCTTGGTATACTTATGTATGCATATGTATGTTAGTTGTAAACGTGTTCATTTGCATGGTGTAGTTAAGGTGTACATTGTACTTGTACATTGCATGTACATATAAAGTGCAAGTATGGTAGGTGTATTTAGTAGTGTATATGGAAATCCTATATTCCTCACGAATAACATGCATGTATTTTATGATAACTAGGTGAGAATAAGCGATTAGCTAAATTGTGCATAGTGTACATATTAAGGAATCCCATGCATATAGTACTTAAGTAATGTTGTGCAAGTTTAGTCTAATTACCGGTGTGCGTGTATTGTATCTATCTATTTCGTGCATAATATACGTAAGTATGTTACATCCGTGTACGTATGCTATATATATATATATATATATACATTGTATGCGTATGAAGATATTCATGTACGTGTTATTATCTTGATGTACCTATGTATGTATGTGTAGGATTAGTAGTAATATTGGATGGTTCCATGGTGTAGTGGTGTATACACTATACTACATAGGTTTCATGTGCATATATGCGTGGATTAAGCATGGTTCTGCATGATTTTAAGTTCTGGCAGAAGAGTGTCTTGGCGTCAACATGGATGGACGCCATGATATGTCAGCGTCCATATCGACTGACGCCAACCCTAATGTAGCCGTCCATGGATATGGACGTCAATATCCTAATTTTCTGTGCGCACAGAGCGCAGAGAGCACTCATTGGGCTAGGCTTCTGATTGGGGAGATGTCTCCCAACGGCTCTTACCTGTCCCTTCAACCCCTGCACGAGCCCCTCTTGTTCCTAGTTTATAAAACACATTCCTTTTGCAACCTAGAGAGCTCTCTTGGCTCTTTACTAGAAAGGAAACCCTAATAGAGAGAGAGAGGAAGGACTGACCTTGGAGGGCTTGGATCCGGCTACTGGAGGCGTTTCCTGGCGATCTTCTACGACAAGGAGGAAGGCCATACGTAGGAGAAGGCTTCCCTGGCGTGGACTGCGGCCTACAACCCCTAGAACCCGGGGCAAAGGAGTTGGAGGCTTCTTGGCACTGCCCAGGGAGAGCTTCTCCGGCCATTTAGACCGTTAAAGATTTATTCAAAGGCAAGTAACCCATAGATCTCAATCCCATACATGTTCCCTAGGTCCCAGAAATTTTGTGGATTTTAAATCGTGTCCTGGACCCTCCTTTTCACTGGGTATTTGGAGTTCGGTCTGTGCTGTTGCACAGACAGGAACTTGGCGTCAATACCATTGACGCCAAGATCTCCCATCGGCGTCCAGCGATCGTGCCGTCAAAACCTTGAACGGCCAGAGGCTGCCGCCAAGTTCTTCAGGATAGAACAGTGAGCTGTTCTTCCTGGTAGATGATTATTTTCGATATGTTTTCGCAATGAGGATATAGTGTAAATTCTATATGCTATGTAAAATAGATAATGTGGTGTGTGTGTGGAAATTTCTGCATTTTCTGTGGATGGCATGAATTCTTTTCGGATTATTGAAATACATGTTGGGAAAAGATGGATTATGCATGTTCATCTACTGTCTACCTAATTCCTGAGAATTAAGTGCCCTAGATTTTTCTATACCATGTGTATATGTATTAGTCCATGCCCTGAAATTTTGAGAATTTTTCCATGACTGTGGGATTTACTGGAATTTCTGTTTTGGAAATGAAAGACATGCATAAAAATTGTAAAATTTACATTAAATGGTGTGTTGTGCAATAAATCAGGGAAAATTTCTGTGATGATGATTATGTTATGATCAGGGTTGTGAATGGTTAAATCTGATGTTCGAGTTATGTTCCATGTTAAAGTGAATTACGAATAACATGAAACTGAATGTTTTAATTTCTGTAAATATAATATGACTCAGAAAAATCTGAAAAATTGTATGTGTTATTATAAACCTTAAATTTGTCTGTGGTTAAAATCTCATGTTATTTTGATGATAGTAAGTATTGTTATGGATTTTAAGGTGAAAAATGACTATGTGAGCATGTAAATTGTGACTTGATGTGATTCAGTAGATTTCAGTATGGTTATATCTGTATTATGATTATTTGGTAGTTGCAACAGTGAAGTTAAAATTAGTGAATGAGGACTTATGTGTGTGTGAATTATGCATGAGTGTGTGTGCGTGAGACGTGAGAGAACAAGTGGTATTATGTGTAAACGGTTAATGGATAAAGATAACCAAATATGCCCATAAGACACTGCCACCTTAGAGGCTTGGAGCTGTACTGTAGTAATGCCCCTACGGGAAAGCTCAATGCGTTATGTGATACCCTAGGAAGGGTCTTGATAAAGTGTACACTCTGGCAAAGGGTCTTGTAAAATCCTGGAGGTGGACAAGTTCCACTGGTAATGGTGGGAAGGGCTTTCCCCGGTTTCTGCAGGACTAAGACTTATCACTGCGCCGGTGATTAAGTAAGTGAATGCGAAAGTGTGTGTATGTGACCGTCTAATGGTGGTTTGGGCTGTGTCTTGGCATTAAGTGAAAATAAGCATAAGTGTGATGAGAAAAGTGACATGTGTTCATAGCACAAGGTATGTGCATGATAGTGTAAATGTGGCACATGTTATGTGCAAAAGTGAAATGATAAGAAGTGTGTAAATGTGAAAGAGGAATAATGGGAAATGTGTATGAGTATTGTGTGATAGAACAAAGTGAGTGTATGTGAAAGCCAAGGTTCATCATATGGTTGTGTGTAATGAGAAAATAGTATAAGTGTAAATGACAATAATGTTAATTGATAAATTGTTATTGATGTGTATAAATGTGTGTGTGTATGTGTTGATGTATAATTGTCAAATGCTAAAAGTGGTGTTACTATTAGTACCAAATGTAAGTATATGCTTTCATATTCGTGGAATTTGAATGATTGATGCACATGTGTTAGTATCATGTTGTATAGTTACAAGTGATCCCTATGCAAGGGTAATATGAATGTCATAGATTTTATATAAAATCAGCAAGCTAAATGTGAAGTAAATTGTTATGATTGCATGCCAAGTGAGTTAGAAATCATGCTAGGAGTGCAACCTATCTTGTATATGTTTTCCATGACTTAGTTATGAAGTTTTACAATGATGTGAGTAAAGGTGTGTAGGTATGTGAATGTGTATTTGTACTTATGATAATGACACCATGTTATTAGAAATCTTGTTTAGATTATAGTTTTACATGTGTTAGAATAGTTGTTTAATACAATTCCGTGTGAAATTACTTGTTATGGCATAAGCATGAATGATTTAATTGCTGAAATCTATTGTGTTAAATTGTTAGAAAATATGTATGTATTGAATCTTAAGTTACTTGCTGAGTCTATTGTGTAGACTCATTCTTGCTAACATTTCAGGAAATTTGTAGCGGAGAAGCTAGCAAGACTTGAAGTAGATTGGACTAAGTGATGAAGACTTGTAATTTATCTTTCATAGTATGTAACGCTACAATTGAAAATTTAGTTTTGTTCAAATGTACTTGGAGTCGGCTATGTATTTGGAACATTTTGCACTATGTATCTTTGTTGAACTATACCTACTGTGGTATGTGGATTTAAAAGTTGATGGAATAAGATTTATTTAAATTCCGTTGCATTTATTTAATTCTATTGTGTATATCTCAGCTCATTTGTTACTTGTGGGTATTCTCCCCTGTAGCGGCTTGCTCTCATCCGATGTGGTTGGTATAACCGTACGGGTGGAAGTGGGTCGTTGCATCAAGACAGCACAAGGGGAGGGACCTTCGCCACAAGGTCGCCACGGTGCGCGACATGGCACCAAATGCCATATGAAAGCACCACCATCCCGAGCAACCCACGGAAAGCGGAGGAAGAAGGCATACAACATGCCTCCTCCTCACACGAAAGAGGAAACAACAATGCAAGCAATAACAAACTAAACCACAGGGACCCACAAGTGGTCCGCCGGCACAACCAAGAAACTTGGAAGCGAACAACACGACGAACTGGCCAAACACAGGCCACACCACAGGGTCAAGGTCCACCACCTTGACCAAAAGTAGACGAGCAGACTGCACGCAACAGTCCGACCCAAGGAAAGATGACTCCACCAGAAGGTCGCAACAATGCGCACCCTGGTGACACAACACCACAGTGGAGCAACATCACCCCGAGCAACCAACGGAAGTAGGGGAGGAGACTCTCACAACGAGTCTCTTCCACACGTAAGGGGAAACCACTAAGCGAGACCGACACTTCCACAGAAGCACAAACAGCCAGACCCACGGCACTCACCAGACTACCATCTGGCAAAGCACACAGGGCACGAGAAATGAAGCAAACCTCCCGACCATGGGGACACACGGAAGTCCACCAGCAAGGCCGAGAATGCGCAACGAACAGAAAGACAGCCAGGCCAGCACCACAGAGACACACGGTCAAAGGCACCACACCTTGACCGACAAAAGCCCAAGGAGACTGTCATACAGACAGTCCAACCAGCAACGTCGACAGCTCATCTCTCAGAGAGAGAGTGCAGCGACAACCAAATAAACACAAGGCAGCTTGGGGAGGACCTCCACCCAAAGCCCCAAGAGCCGTTCTGGGAAAACATCACAGAACGCAGCCCAACAAACGGCCAACAGAGAGAACACAGCAGACAGTGGAAGCAACACAAACTGGTTCTGGGAGAACCTCACCAGAACCACCAAGGCGCCGTTCTGGAAAAACCCACAGAACGCACCAGCCAACACAACAACAGCATACCTCAACCTTGAGGTAGCACAACAACCGGCAGAAACCCCGAAACAGTTCTGAGAGCGAACCTCACCAGGACAACAACCAACAGTTCTGAGAAACTGCACCAGAACACAGGGCAACCAAGCGATGCACCTCAACTCGAGGGCAACGCAACGACAACCAACCAGACAACAAAGACCTCAAACCAAGGAGGTAACACAGCGGAAGACTTTAATGAGAACAGAGAAGCAGTCCCAGAGGGAGAGGAACCCTCAATAGGACAACAACAAAATAGTTCTGGAACACCACCAGAACACGAGCAGCCCAAGCGATGCACCTCAACCTAGAGGGCAGCGCAAAACACAACCAAAAACGAGCACAACATAGTTCTGAGGAAACCTCACTTTCTACCAGAACCAATAGAGAATAACTCTGGGAGAACCTCACCAGAGTTCACAACCGCCAGCACAAGGCCGACAACACCCACAGACAGGTGTCACAGCGCTCAACCAACGCTTGCAACACGGCACACAAAGCATCTGACTTAGCGGAGCCAAAGACGTCGACTGAGCAGAGCACAGCGCCCATGGAGCAAGGCACAGAAGGCAAAACACACAAACCAACACAACACATACCAACAAACAAGGGGGACATCCAACAGGCACACACCTAACAACCAAGGGGACATCCAACAAGGGCCAACTATCTCTACGGATCCGTAGGCACAGCCGGGACAACGGTGAAGGCCCCCACACACTGAGCTTCTATGTTGAGCAACTACCTCTAAGAAATTTAATGACTTTCTTAGTTTTTATAAAACTATGTTTTGCTATGACAAATCTTTAAATATATATATTTATACCACAGCCCTTTTTAAGTAACAGTATCCTCAAAATCTTCTAAGGCCACAACTGTCTCTCAGCATACTGAATCCGACTGTCATATTCGACTCCTTCAGAATAGCAGTCAGAAGTCATCGAATTTTTTTTCTAAGTCCACATCGTTTACATACCATTCGACTGATGACTTCGACTCTTACAGTCGAATGTCTTTTCTTTGTGATTCGACTGATGACTTCGACTCTTACAGTCGAATGTCTTTTTCTTTGTGATTCGACTGATGACTTCGACTCTTACAGTCGAATGTCTCTTGTGATTCGAAACTCTTACAGTCGAATGTCTTTTTCTTTGTAATTCGATGATGACTTACAGTTGTATTCTGACTTCAACTGTAATCGAATACCTTAGAAATCCTCACCTATTGTAGTCGAATCACCATGATCACTCATGAGTCGAATCACTCTTACTCCAATCGACCTGTTCACATTCAACTACACTGACAATTCTGCACTGTACCTTTTATTTGTCAGCTCTTATTTTCTAAACTATATGAAGATCATCAAATCTAGTTTGATTATCTTAAGCAAAATCAATAGGAGGATTGTTGTATGCAAACTTCGAAGATTATTAATATATTTCTGACAGGATTTGACATGTCAGCTTCTAAATTAATTCTCATGTGCTAAACATGTTCTGAAAAGTGTCTCCTTGAAATCCTCAGTCCTGATGTCCTACCTTGCCTTATTGTTAGCTTCACAAGACACATAGCATTTATGTAAAACTCAGACGCATGGCATCTGACCATCTCACCTACCACTGACAGACCCATACTTTAACTTTTTGTCTATCTGTCTGGTCTGTAATACTGGGATACTAGGTTCCATGCCTTGTACTGAATTTTTCTGACCCACCTACCTCAAGGGTATGGAGATACGTTTTTCTTGTGTCTTGTCCTTGCAACAGGCATTTATTGAGCATGTGTTCAGCATGCCTCTCCCTCAGCTTGCTACAAGAGCTTATCTTCTAGCTGTTACAAAATGAAAGACCTCGGAAGAAGCATACTTGAAGGCCTGTTGGACAATCTCTTCAAGACTCAAAGGATCCCAGAATTCCTCCTCAAACGGCTATATTGCAAACGGCCACAAAGCTCCAACGGTCATCCTCTCAAACGGTCATATTTTGAAGATTATAAAAGGAGCTCAAGAAAAAAAAAAGACACATAGAGAGACACAGATAGATCATCCTTGAAGTGAGAATCCAGAAAGTGCATTCAAGTCCATTCTCCTGAAAGAGCCATTCGAATTCCTCAAGCTCTCTCAAAAGTCTTCATGCTTGACTTCCTCTGAGAGCTTCCTTGTGTTCAGAAAATTCTGTGGAGAATTTCTGTTTGTGGGTGGCAATTGTACTCAGTTTCAATTCTCTTAGTCCACCCCTTTCACTTCAGATAGGATTTAGAGTCAATTCTATATCTGTTGTATCCATCTGAAGTCTGTGTGTTTGTGCTCAATTTGAGGCAAACACACCACTGTCAAATTTCCTTGTATTTGTGCAGAAGTCTTTCTCTGCACTTTCCCCTCTTGTGTAGGGAAGGCCTTGGTGAAAAGGCTTTGCTGTACCCCTGTATAGGGAAGACTTGCTTGGGAGCAAGTGGGTGTTGTAATTCCTCTCAAGGGTGAGAGAAGGCCAAATTCATTGGCAGATTAGTGAAATCTCAAGTGGTTGGCTTGAGGACTGGATGTAGGACTTCCATGTGGGAAGGGCCGAACCAGGATAAAATCTGTGTCCAATTTTCTTGTGTGATTGTTTCCGCCAAGTCTACACTTGAATCACACACATCACTTTGAGTACTAACTGTTTATTTAGTGCTGTGATTTTCAGAAGAAATTTTAAAAGGTCAAAAGTCCTATTCACCCCCCTAGGACTGTTTTGCTTGCCATTTCGATCCAACAAGTGGTATCAGAGCGAGGTCTTCTCAGAAGAATCCCAAAAAGATTTGAGAAGAAATGGCATCTGAAGCTCACAACTATGAAGGCCAATCGGTTACAAGGCCACCATTCTTTGATGGTGAAGATTATCAATATTGGAAGATGAGGATGGAATGCTTCATCAGAGGTACTGACTTCGACCTCTGGCAGGTAATAGAACAAGGTGATTTTCAAGTCCTTGCAGAATCCTCTTCTGGTGCTCTTTCTATTGCTGACAAAAGAAATATGTCTTAAATTATAAAGCAAAAAATTATCTATGCTGTGCTTTATCTAAAAGAGAGTTTAATAGATTATCAGCCTGTAAAACAGCAAAAGAAATGTGGGATAAGCTACAAGTTACATATGAAGGTACAGATAGGGTTAAACAAACTAGAATAGACATACTTGTATCTCAGTATGAACAATTCAAAATGCTTCAAATGAGAATATTACTCAAATGTACAATAGATTTTCAAATATAATTGTAGGTTTGAGTGCTTTAGGGAAAATCTGACAAATGAAGAAACTGTTAGAAAGATATTAAGATCCCTAACCAATGTTTGGACTCCTAAAGTCACAGCCATAGAGGAAGCACATGATTTAACACAATTGACCATTGATAAGTTAATAGGATCCCTTATGGCACATGAAATAAACATGGAAAGGTTCTCTGAAAATTCTTCGAAAAAGAAAATTTCAAATGCTTTGAAGATTGCAGATTCCTCTTCATCTGAAGACTCCAAAGAAAAATCAGATGACAGTGATGATGAGGCTATGCTCTCAAGGAAGCTGCAAAGAATCTTGGCTAAGAAGAAGAAATTTGGGTCAAGGAAATTCTTAAGAAAGACAAGAAGAAGGAACCTACATGTTATGAATGCAATCAGCCAGGGCATTACAAATCTGAATGTCCCAGACTCAAGAAGAAGGACCAAGTGGACAAATCAGATAAGAAGAAAGGAAAAGAAAAGAAGTTCAGAAGATTCAAGAAGAAGGCTATGGCAGCAACTTGGGATAATGAAGATGCTACCAGCTCAGAATCTTCCAGCTCGAATCTGATGAAGAAGAAAAGGCAAATCTAGCCCTCATGGCAGGACTAGAACAGGTAAATTCAGAAACATCTTTTACTTCCTGTTCTGAATCTGATTCTGATAACATTGAAGATGCATTTAATGAACTTTATGAAAAATACAAATCAGTGGTAAAACAAATAAAGATAGTTAAGCTAAATTTAATAAACCAAGAAAAGAGCAATACCTTTCTTAAAAAGGAAGCAGAAAGGTTGAACCAAAATCTAAATGAAACCAAAAGAGCTAATGAGTTACTCTGTGAAGATTTGAAAAATAAAAATAACAAAATTCTAGAATTAGAATCAAATCTAAACTTACTCAAGAATGAAGAAAAATTAGTGGAAGAAAACAACTATCTGAAAGCTACCATTGAAAAAATTTCTAATTGCAAAACCTCACTATTTATTAGAATTAAAGGTTCTAGGTCTAGTAAAAAGAAATATGGATTAGGATACACACCTCACATAATGTAGAAGAAATTATTTATCCTGAAGTATATCCAACACCTAAATTTGTAGCAGAAAAGAACATAAAAAATTCCAAAAAGGTAAATCAGCATAACTACAAACCGAAACAGAAGTTCAGCAACAATGTACAGAAGAAAAATGCTTTCAATTTGTGTTGTACTCATTGCAATCAATTAGGACACACTGTTAGCACATGCACCACTAGACATTTAAGATGGATTCCTAAAACTAACCATCATGGACCCAAGAAAATTTGGGTACCAAAAGTTACAACTTAGCCTATTTTGCAGGGTCGGCTGAGGGCATCCAAATGGTATTTGGATAGTGGATGCTCAAGGCATATGACAGGAGATAGGAAGCTTTTCACCAGTTTTAGAGAAGAATCTGGTCAAGTAACTTATGGAGATAATGGAAAAGGAAAAGTACTAGGATGTGGAACAATTGGTACTAAAGAAAAGAACCTAATTGAAGATGTTATGTATGTAGAAGGTTTGAAGCACAATCTGATCAGTATTAGTCAACTATGTGATAAAGGGCACTTAGTAAGTTTTCAGAATGACAAGTGTATAATTCAGAAGGATAACAAGATTGTTTTGAAGCACAAAGAGTGAAGAATTTGTACACATTGCAACTAGCAGAGTTAAAAGAAGTAAATCTGTGTCTAGCCACTACCAAAAGTGATGAGTCTGATCTATGGCACAAGACTTGGTCATGCTAGCACTTCAGTAATCAAGAAATTGATAAGGCATGATTGGTTGAAGGACTTCCCAAATTGAAGCTCAGAAAACATGGAATATGTTCAGCCTGTGCAAAGGGAAAGCAGACCAAGACCTCTTTTCAGTCTAAAACAATTGTTACAACTTCCAAGCCATTGGAACTAATTCACATGGATTTGTTTGGACCAATGAGGACAGTCAGTCTTGGTGGAAATTATATGGTTATGTGCTTGTTGATGATTATTCAAGGTATACTTGGGTATCATTTTTAGAAGCCAAATCTGAAGCTTTTCAAGCATTTCTGAAATTTAGCAAAATAGTTCAGAAAAATCAGAAATTCCAGATCACAAGTCTCAGGTCAGATCATGGTGGTGAATTCAAAAATGAAGAGTTTATGGAGTTCTGTGAAGAAAATGGAATTGAACACAACTTCTCAGCTCCAAGAACACCCCAACAGAATGGAGTAGCAGAAAGAAAGAACAGAACACTGTTGGACATGGCCAGAACAATGCTAAATGAGTATAATCTACCAAAATACTTCTGGGCAGAAGCAGTAAATACAGCTTGCTACATCATCAACAGATGCATGATCAGACCCATTCTGAAGAAAACACCATATGAGCTATACAAGGATAAGAAGCCAAATATCAGCCATCTCAGACCCTTTGGTTGTAAGTGTTTTATTCTAAATAATGGTAAGGATAATCTAGGAAAATTAGATGCTAAAAGTGATGAAGGTTTTCTGTTAGGATATGTTTCAAAACCTAGAGGCTATAAGGTATTTAATAGAAAAACTTTAACAATAGAGCAATCAGTTCATGTATTATTTGATGAAACTAACCCTTCCATCAAAAAGATAGAAGGAGAAGAAGAAGAATGTGTTGATGATCTCTGCAGGAACTTGAGAAGCTTCTCTTGAAGAAGGAAAAGAAGAAGAAGTAGAAGATCCTCCATTAGAAGATCTTCAACAACAAGAAGAATCACAAGAAGGACTACCTAGAGATTGAGGTACCATCGGGACCATCCTAGAGAAAACATAATAGGTGATCCTCAATCCAGGATAAGAACAAGAGGTATGCAAATTCCTTGTGACTTCTCTGCCTTAGTTTCACAAATTGAGCCTAAGACAATCAATGATGCACTGGTGATGAATCTTGGATCCTTGCTATGCAAGAAGAGCTTAATCAGTTCAAACGTAGTGAAGTTTGGACCCTTGTGCCTAGACCTACTGATCATCCAGTTATTGGAACCAGATGGGTTTTCAGAAATAAAATGGATGAATCAGGGGTAATAACTAGGAACAAAGCTAGACTTGTAGCTCAAGGATATTCCCAAGAGGAAGGCATAGACTTTGATGAAACCTATGCTCCAGTAGCTAGATTAGAGGCAATCAGAATTTTATTGGCTTATGCTTGCTCTCTTAATATCAATTTATTTCAGATGGATGTTAAAAGTGCTTTTCTGAATGGTTTTATTAAAGAAGAAGTATATGTTGAGCAACCACCTGGTTTTGAAGATAGTAAGTATCCTGATCATGTTTTCCGTTTAAAGAAAGCACTATATGGTCTGAAACAAGCACCAAGAGCTTGGTATGAAAGATTAAGTGCTTATCTTATATCACATGATTTTATAAGAGGAAAAGTAGATAGCACCCTATTTATAAAGAAATTTTCAGATGGAATCTTAATTGTACAAATCTATGTTGATGACATTATCTTTGGCTCTACTAATGAATCACTCTGCAAATTCTTTGAAAATTTGATGCAAAGTGAGTTTGAAATGAGCATGATGGGTGAACTTAATTATTTCTTGGATTGCAAATCAAGCAAACCAAAGAAGGAACTCACATCTGTCAAACCAAATACATTTCAGATCTACTGACTAAGTATGGCTTTGACAAATGTAAGCCCTTAGGAACACCCATGAGCTCAGGCATTAAGTTAGACAGTGATCCTCTTGGCAAAAAGGTAGACCAAAAGACCTATAGAGGAATGATAGGATCACTGCTCTATCTCACTGCAAGTAGACCAGATATAATGTTTAGTGTTTGTCTCTGTGCAAGATTCCAAGCTGATCCAAAGAATCTCATGTTCTTGCAGTAAAAAGAATTTTCAGATATCTTATTAATTCTAGTAACTTAGGTCTATGGTATCCTAGATGTTCTGATTTCAAGTTGATTGGTTATAGTGATGCTGACTATGCTGGATGCAAATTGGATAGAAAAAGCACCAGTGGTACATGTCAAATTCTTGCAGGTTGTTTGATATCTTGGTCTTCTAGAAAGCAGAATTCAGTGGCTTTATCCACTACAGAAGCTGAATATATTGCAGCTGGAAGTTGTTGTACTCAACTCTTGTGGATCAAGCATCAATTAGAAGACTATGGTCATCAGCTTCAAGATATTCCAATGCTTTGCGACAACACAAGTGCTATAAATTTAACAAAGAATCCAATCCAGCACTCAAGAACCAAGCATATTGAGGTTAGACATCATTTCATCAGGGACCATGTAAGCAATGGAAATATTTCTCTTGAATTGTTTCTACAGAAAATCAATTAGCAGATATTTTTACAAAACCTCTCCCTGAAGATAGGTTTACTTCAATAAGAAGAGAAATAGGTATGTGCAACCCTGATTAAACTCCTAAAGTAGTGTTCGAATTGCATTGATAAGAATTTCTGTGAACTGTTTGTGGAAAAAACTATCTGAAAATCGCTAAGTCCTACATTCGACTTATGCATTCGATTCATGAAGAACTGATGCATTCGATTCATGTTATAATGATGTATTCGACTGATGCAGTCAAATACCTAATTCGATTCATTAAGATATTTTAAAACGACGCTTACTATTCATAATTTGTTTTTAATTAATTATTTGAGGTAACTGACACCTCATTTAAGGCGCGTCCCTTCGTAATTAAACGGTCAAATCAATCATCGCGTCCTTTCATCCTGAAATCAAGCGTTACTTTTTCCCTCTCTATATAAGTAAACCCCTTCTACCTTTCAAAACACCCGTTTGAAATCCTCTTTCGACTCACTTGTCTTCTTGCGTTCTTCGCGCCTTCACTGTACTCCGGCGAAGGACCTTCCAGGAACCATCTGAAACCTCACCTCTCCGGAAGAAAGGTAGGATCTTTCATCTCTACTGATCATTTCTTTCTCTCCTTTGAAGGTTTCCTGAGTCCCTTTGTTTCTATCGTCTAGATGGCTTCCCTTAGGGCACAAGAGTCTGTCCAGTTGACCCCAGACCAACTCCAACGCCTTGCTAAGATTCCCATTTGCTCTGGAAAGGCTGTTGAGTTCTCTCACTTATCTGGAAATCTGTCTTGGGTAGAAGAGACTTTGAATGCTATGGGTTGGACCAAAATCTGTCAGATTTCTGAGCCATTTGTTGCCGATGCAGTCAGATCTTTTTATGCTTCATTGGAAGTCTCTGCTGGAAACTCAGTAGTAGGGTATGTCAAAGGCATCAAAATCACTATTTCTGAAGAGCTTTTGGTCGAATTGCTGGATTGTCCCAACTCAGGGCATAAGCTTAGTGAGTTCATCCCTTGGAAAAGCAAAAATTAGGGATTATTGGCAGCCTAGGGACCCTCAGCAAACGAGGACTTCAAGTTAATGAGTTGTCTGCTGAGAAAAGATTGATTCATTCTGTAATTACCAATATCATAACCCCTAGAGCAGGAACTCATTCCTCCATTACTGCTAGAGATGGAAATTTGTTATTTTGGGCAGTTCAGAGGCATAAAGTGAATCTGCCAGCAGTAATTTGGAAAAGATGATTGCTTCAAAGGATCTTCAAGAATCTCTTCCATATGGATCTCTACTTACTCTTATCTTCAAGAAATTTTCAGTGGATCTATCTAGAGAGATGTTTGTTGGAAACAAAGAGAAGATAGGCATTTTTACTTTGAAAAGAAGCAAGTACTCCTTAGTTGGCAAGAAGCAAAATCTGTGGTATAAAAGTTCTGTCCCAGAGTGTGAACATGAGATCTATCCTGATGAATCTTTGGTTTCTCTAACACATGAAGCCCCTGCATCCGAAGTTCAGCATGAACCTCCCTCAATTCAGATCAGATCTGAAGACTCATTTCCTGTGCAAGAAGATGTTCCTCCATCCATTCCAGTTCATGATGCTCCAGAGGACACCATAATGATGTCCTAAGAGATCTCAGAGGCAAGAAAGTTATTTCTGAAGATATCCCTGCCTCTTCCCCCTGATCACCTCTTTGAAGAAAGAGAGCCTCACCCCTCTCTCAGTTTGAGACCGGCCAAGGTCTCAGGGGGAGAGCAGCAACAGCCTCAATGACATCCTGGATTTGGTTAGAAGCCAGCATGAGAACATGTCAGTTCTCCACATGCAAGTTGTTTTGTTAGATGCTAAATTTGATGGTCTGTGATGAGGTCAAGCAGATTAAAGATCTTCTACTTCAGTTGGTGTGCCAACGGGCACCTCTAGGCCATCAGGGCCTGCTTCCTCACAGCAACAAGAAGAGACTGTGCCAGCTCAAGAGCAAGAACACCAAGCAGAACCTCAAGTACCTGTACCTGAGGAACCAGTCCTTGAGCAATCTGTCAAAGAACCAGAAGTTCAGGCTGAGCAGCAGCCTATTTCAGTTGAATCTCAGCAGCAGCTAGATAAGCAGACCACTGAGCAGCAGGCTCAGTTAGCAATAGTGGTTTTTGAACCAGTGCAGTGAGCAGCAGCAGCAGGTGAAATCTGAAAATCAGCCAGAAGAAGTGGCAACAGTCTTAGAGGATTCTATGCA
This sequence comes from Colocasia esculenta, assembly GCA_014218235.1. Classification (NCBI taxonomy): domain Eukaryota; kingdom Viridiplantae; phylum Streptophyta; class Magnoliopsida; order Alismatales; family Araceae; genus Colocasia; species Colocasia esculenta. The sequence goes on along the minus strand of CM024758.1, from coordinate 97,863,102 downwards.
GCAGGCAGCAGCCAAGAGACCTCTCGAGCCCTCTCAGGTTTCCCAGACATTTAAGAGAAAGGTGAAGAGGAGATTAGTCAAGAATGGTGTACCTGTCAAACTGTTCTTCCCTCTTCTTCTTCCAGGGCCTCATCTCCAACTGCCATACCAGCTCCAGCAGCACCTACTCCAGATCCTCAATCTCCTGCTCCATCATCATCAGCAACAACATCTCTACATTCCTCTCTGGATCTACTTCCAGAAGTCACTCCTTTCTATAAGGATGTTAAATTTTCTATCTACCCCTTGAAGTATCAAGTTAAACCACTTAAAGAGTTCACCATGACTCTTTCCACTCAACCTCCTCACTTCTATTCCTCTCTTCCCACTGCCTCAAGTCTGACTCCAAAAAACTCTCATGCATTTAGTTGAGATACTTCCTAGTATCCAACTGTCAGCTACCAGTGGACCCAAATTGGGAGATAAACCTTCCTTGCTACTTCCTCCTTTTTGGTATGCCTTCACTCCACTCTGAACAAAACATGAATTTGTTCAGAGAATATCTTGCTATTAGAGCATTTCTGGAAGTTCATGGGTTGCCAGATTTCACGTTTGAACATTGGCTTCCTATTTGATACAAACCTCCCAACTTTCTATTTCTGATCTTCAACTCATCTCTCAGAAGAGCCACTGCCTCACACCTCAAGAATTTGTTGATCTCTACCCTGAAGAGGCAGCTAGGTTTCTAGAAAATCAATCCAGAACCCATCACTTGACAACTGCTCAACATCTTTCTCTTAGATTCCATGCCCTTTTTGCAGAGCATCTCAGGGCTCTCAGGCCAAGTACCTTGAAATGAGATCTTTCAACCATGAAAGGTTCAAACTGGGATTGCATGATGTTTCCAGAGGGCAGTATGAGAATTTGCTCGAGGGCAAAGAGAAATTGTTCCTTCCATGACAGTGGCATTACCATCTGGTCTTCATCCTCCTCTGGTAGGAGCAGTTTCCTACAGAACAGCCTTTGCTGAAACAATCTTCAACAGATTCCTCCGATTTCTGCCAGATTCAAAATCAAGTACAAATCCAAGCTAAGTTTCCAAAGGTTCATATTTCTTCAGTTTTCCAAGAAAGACAAGCATCTTCTTGATATCCAGTTAAGTTTTGCTGAATCCGAAAGATTCACCCCTGAACAATGGGAAGCAGCCTATCCATCCTATCACTCTCAGTGTTTGAAGATGAAACTTACCCTCAATCAATTTCACTCCAAGAGTCTTACGGATTTTCATAAGAGTGTTACTCACCGATGGGCTGAGAGGTACCTTGTGTACTATCAAGCTAAGGATGCAGCCATCTCAAATGGTCTCTACTGGAATCTGACCTTCAATGAATTCCTCCATCTGGCATCCACCAAACAGTTGTTCCTCTCAAAATCAGGATGGACATTGAAAATATCATTACAGAATTGGTTGGTACAGGAGGCGCCACATCAAGTCTATCAAGAAATACCCTCCACCAACCCAGCCTACAATGTGATGAAGCTCTGTTTGCTCACTCCTTTAACAAGAATGAGAAAAACTTTGGGAGCTCATCCAACCTTTCTTAAACTCACTCCCTGCTTCTCTGTTGTTACCCCGTTCAGCTAGAATCTGAACTTTGTAGTTGTATTTCTTTCTTAGTACTGTTCCTACTATGTAATGTTTGCCCTTTATAGATGCAATTTCTTCTTGTGCATTTCTCTGCTTTTATTTTTTTGTTTTATCCTTTCTGTTAATGTCACAAAGGGGGAGAAAAAGGTATAAAAATAGTATATGATACATTATTTATTTAAAGATTTTTTTGTCATTAACAAAAAGGGGGAGAATTGTTGAGCAACTACCTCTAAGAAATTTAATGACTTTCTTAGTTTTTATAAAACTATGTTTTGCTATGACAAATCTTAAATATATATTATTTATACCAAGCTTTTTTTTAACAGTATCCTCAAAATTTCTAAGGCCACAACTGTCTCTCAGCATACTGAATCCGACTGTCATATTCGACTCCTTCAGAATAGCAGTCAGAAGTCATCGAATTTTTTCTAAGTCCACATCGTTACATACCATTCGACTGATGACTTCGACTCTACAGTCGATGTCTTTTTCTTGTGATTCGACTGATGACTTCGACTTACAGGAATGTCTTTTCTTTGTGATTCGACTGATGACTTCGACTCTTACAGTCGAATGTCTTTTTCTTTGTGATTCGACTGATGACTTCGACTCTTACAGTCGAATGTCTTTTTCTTGTGATTCGACTGATGACTTCGACTCTTACAGTCGAATGTCTTTTTCTTGTGATTCGACTGATGACTTCGACTTACGTCGAATGACTTTTTCGACTCTAATCGAAGTCTTTTCTTTGTAATTCGAATGACTTACATATTCTACCTTCAACTGTCAATCGAATACCTTAGAAATCCTCACCTATGTAGTCGAATCACCATGATCACTCATGAGTCGAATCACTCTTACTCCAATCAATGTTCACATTCAACTGACAATTCTGCACTTGTACCTTTTATATTTGTCAGCTCTCTATTTTCTAAACTATATGAAGATCATCAAATCTAGTTTGATTATCTTAAGCAAAATCAATAGGAGGATTGTTGTATGCAAACTTCGAAGATTATTAATATATTTCTGACAGGATTTGACATGTCAGCTTCTAAATTAATTATCATGTGCTAAACATGTTCTGAAAAGTGTCTCCTTGAAATCCTCAGTCCTGATGTCCTACCTTGCCTTATTGTTAGCTTCACAAGACACATAGCATTTATGTAAAACTCAGACGCATGGCATCTGACCATCTCACCTACCACTGACAGACCCATACTTTAATTTTGTCTATCTGTCTGCTGTCTGTAATACTTGTGGGATACTAGGTTCCATGCCTTGTACTGAATTTTTCTGACCCACCTACCTCAAGGGTATGGAGATACGTTTTCTCTTGTGTCTTGTCCTTGCAACAGGCATTTATTGAGCATGTGTTCAGCATGCCTCTCCCTCAGCTACTTGCTACAAGAGCTTATCTTCTAGCTGTTAACAAAATGAAAGACCTCGGAAGAAGCATACTTGAAGGCCTGTTGGACAATCTCTTCAAGACTCAAAGGATCCCAGAATTCCCCTCAAACGGCTATATTGCAAACGGCCACAAAGCTCAACGGTCACTCTCAAACGGTCATATTTTGAAGATTATAAAAGGAGCTCAAGAAAAAAGAGAAGACATACAGAGAGACACAGATAGATCATCCTTGAAGTGAGAATCCAGAAAGTGCATTCAAGTCATTCTCCTGAAAGAGCCATTCGAATTCCTCAAGCTCTCTCAAAAGTCTTCATGCTTGACTTCCTCTGAGAGCTTCCTTGTGTTCAGAAAATTCTGTGGAGAATTCTGTTTGTGGGTGGCAATTGTACTCAGTTTCAATTCTCTTAGTCCACCCTTTCACTTCAGATAGGATTTAGAGTCAATTCTATATATGTTGTATCCATCTGAAGTCTGTGTGTTTGTGCTCAATTTGAGGCAAACACACCACTGTCAAATTTCCTTGTATTTGTGCAGAAGTCTTTCTCTGCACTTTGCCCCTCTTGTGTAGGGAAGGCCTTGGTGAAAAGGCTTTGTTGTACCCTGTATAGGGAAGACTTGCTTGGAGCAAGTGGGTGTTGTAATTCCTCTCAAGGGTGAGAGAAGGCCAAATTCATTGGCAGATTAGTGAAATCTCAAGTGGTTGGCTTGAGGACTGGATGTAGGACTTCCATGTGGGAAGGGCCGAACCAGGATAAAATCTGTGTCCAATTTTCTTGTGTGATTGTTTCCGCCAAGTCTACACTTGAATCACACACATCACTTTGAGTACTAACTGTTTATTTAGTGCTGTGATTTTCAGAAGAAATTTTAAAAGGTCAAAAGTCCTATTCACCCCCTCTAGGACTGTTTTGCTTGCCATTTCGATCCAACACCAGCATTCGCGACACACCCACACGGAATGCGCAGGCGAGGATGAACCCAAACCGCAGCACGAGCGGAAAACAGCACCCACGCTCGCAGCCACGCCACCAGCAGCAGCAGAAACACTCTCATGCAGTCACCCACTGGACCCGTGAAACGCTAGGCACTGCAAAAAGAGCCAAAATGCTCTACTTAACAGCACCTACCGGACGAATCCACCAGCTACTGTACCTTTCTTTGGGACAGCCATAGTATTAATCATTACCAATCCTTGGACCCCTGACTTGATATCACTATAACGACTCGACATCCCGGACCCCAGCCAGGGACCCGAGGTCATTGCCGCCACCTACGACCGGAAGACACGGAAGGGTTAGAATTTAGTCCGTGAGATAAGCAATGAATTAAATAACTAAACCAGAAAAGTTCGTACATTAATAAAGAAAATATGTACAAACAGGTCCAAATAAAAGTACAGGTACAGTAAGAAAGGTGCAGTCCAAAGGCATACCCCGAGGACTTGCAAAAAGGACCTCTCAACTCACGGTACAAGCGCTCACGCTCACAACTCACACTGCTAGCTATGCACGGCGAACAAGCCGCCACCACAACCATCCGGCAACGAACTCCTGCGACAGCGAGTCCCTACCTGAAGAGAGTAGGGAAGTGAGCCTCGTGAACAAGGCTCAGTAGGGATACTAGTCCCTACCAGCCGAGCAGTAGGAACTCCAACAAAAGCAGAAGCAAAACTACTCTACAAAGCAGTAAAGCGGGGAACACCTAATGTAGAGAGCTACAAAGCAGCAGAACAGATCAATGCCATGACCCACAACCAAGGTCGGGCCCAACACGACTCCCCCAGAACCAGCGGAGTCAACACAATGTGGAAGCAACACCTCGGCACGCACCCGCCGAGACAGAGAAGCTCACAGAACACCGGAGCAACCACGTGAGACCAGAGTCTCACGACACAAGCACCCAACATCCCAGACCTCCATGAGGTCGGGAAGGAACAACCAGGTGTCACCACGAGAGACACCGAACAACCACGTGAGAAGGCACATCTCACCACAGGCACGGCCACCTCGGACCTCCACAACGTCAAGGGCCCACAAGCAGAACCACCATGCACCTCAGACACGCCACGAGGTCAGGGAACTACACCCTACAGTGCCACCACGGACGGCACCAAGGAACAGTTTACAAACCAGCGGTCGGGTGTTACGCAAGACACCCCGAGAGAACCTGCAGAGCGGAAGCCACTAAACACGGCCCACGAGCCCAAACCAACAGAGCCCACGGAAGCTAGACACGGCTAGGCTACAACCACCGTGTAGGCTAGGGCAACTAGACTCACTTAGAAAACACGTGAGAAACTCCGTCACAGCAAGAGCAAACCAAGCCACCGCCATAGGCAGCTAAGAGAGGGACACACAGTCCACCCCTCTCGCTCGCCAGCGCTGACTTCTGCCTACGACCTCCCTAGGTAGAGTGAGGCTAGCGAGTCACAGCAAAGAACAAACCACAAACCACCGCAGCCCGGTCGAGCTACTGCCCCATGCCTGACCCCCCTACGTGGCTCTGAACCAACGCAGAGCGAGGCAGTGAGAAGGACTAGCTGGTCCGCACCAGAAGAGCACCTCAACCACCTCGGAGACCAGACCCCTAAGAGAGCTCTACAAACGACTCTACGCCGCTGTCCTCACCGTTTTCGCCTTCTGCTCCAAGTCCGTGACTTGAGCACGCCCGCCGCCCGGAGAACTCCCTCTAACAGACGTGCGGCGCTGGGGGTCCCAGGTAATGGTAACAACCTGTCTCACGGACAAGCCCTCAAGTGCCTAGCACCGGGCGAAAAGAGAACTGGAGGGGCAACCACCACAGAAACGGCACAGCTTGCTTGTAACTAAGACAACCCAGCAGGCACAGGCACACACGGCACCCCCTCCGAAAACCCCCAGAAGAGCCTCGGCCAACGCCGGCACACACGCTCCGGCCCGAGAGAACCAGAACACCACCAAACAGAACAAAAATCAACGCTCTTCTAATAATCGATTGACCGATAGACAATCGATTATTAGACAGACGCAAGCCTCTTAGCACCACCTAGGACACGACCACGAGGGTGTCATCTTTGGTCATGAATGCAGGGAGGCACCTGCCGCATTCCCACCAGAAGGTCCTAAGGGCACACCTGCCCTGGGGCACACGTCGACACGCCAACCGCGACCATGGAACCACCTGAGGCAGACCAGATGCTGTCGCGACCTACAAGGCCGTTGCGATGGAATCGGGACAGGTAGGGCCACCGCGACAAGCATTGAGTCGCGACGGGAAGGCGTGTCGCGACAATAGTCTTGGCGCGATGGGGAACCGGTTGCGACACGCCTCTTATCGCGACGGCCAACCGCGCCACGATAAGGTCGCGCCCGACCGGAGCAACGCCTTCTCTGATGTCGCGACTCGCTCGGCGGGCGTCGCGACATCAGCTGGAAGGCAGACTGTCGGGATGCTACATCCCCAGATCGCCCACACACTACAAACACACCCACCACAGGGAGGGGAGCATGGGGAAAGCTTCTAAAGCTGCATTCAACCAAAAGGACTCCCAATCACCCGTATTGGAAAGGGAACAAGAGATCCTACACATTTTACGAAGAACGAACCCACGAAGGGCCTTCATGACACCTCGGCCGCCTCCTCCTCGCTCCTACACCGCGCCGCCGCTCCGCAACGAGCCACCGCCGCTCCTCCAAGCTCCACGCCGCCGGAGAAGAAGGGAAGGAGGCTTCCCACCTCGGAGAGGAGAGGGAAGGGGAGAAAGAGCCAAAAGGGAAAGAAGGGGCATCGGTCAAGGATTTTAGCCTCCGGCCCCCAGAACGCGACGGGGCGGGGCGTCGCGTTACAAACCTTAATGCGACGGCCGCCCACACCGCGACCAGAACGCGCCCACCAGGGACGCCGCGACACCTGACAGGTCAGTCTGCCACGCCTGCCACTCTGACAGGCGTCAGACGACCAAAAAGCGGAAAGCAATCACGACCCGTTGACCGGGCGCGACAAGAACGCGACGCAGAAAGCGGTCGCAACAGGGATGACTGTCGCAACGGGCACCTCCGTCGCGACACTACCGCGTCGCCCAGCCCGGACGCGTTGTGGCCAGTCATCCACCACGCAGACGGGAAACACTGGAAAGCCCGAGATGTTACATATAGTGACCAGTCTTGAGCAGTGCATGAGGAAATGACTATTCATTATTCAGAAAAGGCTACCTGAAAAGAAGGACAATGTGGAACTGCCAACATAGTGGAGCTATCATTAAGCATAGGGGCTGGGGCAGAAATGAACTGTAAGACATAGGTTCTTAGACCGTGCTTATGATTTTTGTGATGTTTCTGTTGTTCTGCCCATACCTACTTGATAGTAGCATCCATGGCCATCAAGATGGGATAGTGGCGGCAGAGTATGTCGTTAACATATGGTTAGCGGCGGTCTCGATTGCTGCCCACTTTCTGGATTTTTGTGGTTCTTCCTAATTAGGCAAGTTGATGACAATTGACTGCCATCAACTCACCTCTTAGCGGCATCAAATGTTGTCGTTAACTTCCTTTGTGTTTCCAGTTTCTTAAATTGATTCGGCCCCGATTTCTTCGTGGATAGACTAGGAAAGTCTGAGTGGGTTTAGAGTTTGTTTCTTCTCATGACCACGACCCAAAGCCCTATAAATAAGGCTCTTCTTTGTGAAAGAAGAACCTTTGGCTTGTTAAGGTTGGGAGAGAGTTTTGCAAGGGCGAGAGAGAGGAGTCCTAGAAGCTTGATCACCTAGAGTAGAGGCTTTCTTGATTTGAACCAGAGAAGGAGGCGTGCTTCTGATCATGTGGAAGGCGTGGGTTTATGCAGCTAGTATCAGAAGAGCTATGGAAGTTGAATCAAGATGACGAAGGATACCTCTTTGGCTTAGCCGAGGAGGGCTTCATTAGCCTAATTTGAAGTCCAAGGAGTTTTTTTAAGGCAAGCAAGTAACTTAAGGGTTTCATTCGTATGCCTATCATGTAGAGTTTCTGATTTTTATTGATTTTTGTCTAATGTCCTGGACCCCCAAGCTTCTTTCGGTCTCAATCTGCATGTTGTACATATAGAAACTTGACGGCAACCTTGGCCGCTGCTCAGTTCATGTGTTGATGGTAGCCGATGCTATTGCCAACTACCCTTTACGACATCACCCTTGCCGTTAAGTTCTCCAGTTTTCAGAACTTGTGCTTAATTGTGTCTTAAGGTTTTTAGTGTGGTTTTGTGATGTATGAATTCTGTCATGGTGTGGAAAACATTGTGGGAACTATGAATTTTGGCTATTTTCTGGTTAATCATGTTAATTTCTAGAATTTTTGTTTATGAGGAACATAAGAAATATGTTAGGTTAGGTTAATTCTAAAAAATAGAAATATCATGTTATAGTGCCTCAAATGTTTCCTTCTGGAATTAGGGTTATAGTGAGCACATTTTTAGATAGTTAAATTTCTTAGTTCCAATTAGACTTATTTTTAAGAGTTAATGTCATAATTGCCTAAAATATGTTTTAAATTTGATAAATATTTATGTTTCTTCGAAAATTCTAAAAAAATAGACATATGACATATTTTGCGTATGTGAGTTGTGATAAAAATTGAGCACGTTTTGATATCAGAAACTAATGTTATGATTTTGGGAAGTATTAATGACTGTATTAAGCATGTATAATCTAAAAAGTAATGAGATCATGAGCATTAATATCATGTTTAGGCTCTGTTAATCATGTTTTATCACTGTTAGATAGTAGCATGTATTGCAGTGAACTGAACCATATGATCATGACATGTGTATGCGAGCATGATAATAAGTGCATGAGGAATATGAGTTAAAGTGAATGATTAATGTATTAATGTGAAATTAATGTGCCGAAGGACACTGCTACCATAGAAGGTTGGGAAGCTGTACTGTAGAGAAGCCCCTATGGGAAGGCTCAATGTGTTATGTGATACTTTATGGGCAACAAGGTGAAATTCTGAAGGTGGAGAAGTACCACTGGTTAGGGTGGAGAGTGTTTCTCCTAATTCTGCATCGTTATCAAGATTCATCACCATTTTACCTAGGTGACATGTATGTGATATGTGTGTGATGTGTGTCCTTCTTTATGGTGGTTTGAGATATGTGTCTCAGCCATATGCGAACCAATGTGAAAGTGAATGTGCAATGTGACCATGTGCAAGTGAATGTGACCATGTGATAGCAATGTGAATATGTGAAACAATGTGTAAGATGTGAATATGATGTGAATAAGCCAAAACAACAAGCAAAGAGTAAGGATGTGTGTATATGAATGAGTAGAATGCATATAAGTACCATGTAACGAGAAATATGTTATCTTTGTATCATGTGTAGGCATGTGTTATATTTTGATCATGTGATTATGTGAAAGCATGCCATATAAATGTGAATCATGTTAGATGATGTCATATGCTAATAGTTAACCATGTGTAGTGATTAAAGTTTAAAACATGTTTATATGTTACTTTTATAACTACTAGATGAGCATGTTTAGCTTAGTTGTTTTGGTATTCATGCTATGTAGAGTGTTTGTGATAAGTATGTGAATGTGGCTAATGAGTTGCTTATTGAGTCTATTACATAGATTCATACTTGCTATAAATGATACAGGTGAGACAGGTTCGCTAGAGGTTGAGGAGCTAGTGAGGAGTGACTCCAAGTGAGAGGAGTAGTTGTAGAGAGGAGTGCTATTGCTGTAGCTTTTGTCACTTTTTCTTTTATTTAGTACATGAGACATTGTTGTATTATGGATTTGGTTATTTGTGGACATCTTTTACTTCTTTTGCTGCTATATAGATTGTGAGATTAGTATGTGGTGATGGAATAAGACATTTACTTGTTTTCGTTGTTCGACTATTTATTATTTGTGTATATCTCTACCTATTTAATAGCGTTGGGTACATTCTCACTGTGACATCACTCTTTGTCCCAATGTGAGTTGATATAGTCGTACCAGTATGAAGAAGGTCGTTACATAAACTAAATTATCCCATATCAGAAATCGAGAGAATGTTGTTGGACTATTATATGAGGTTGTGGTTCATAATGCGTGAGGTGTCTTTTGGGGATAAAATTGTACAAACGTGGCTCAAAACAGACAATATCTTACAAGGGTTGGATCGAGTTGTGACACTTATGTACACACATGGGATGATTAGAGGACTTACATTATATCACACCCCCTATAAATGAGAGGAGTATATGACTTAATATTGGTATATCATTTGATAATTTATTGATCAACTAGAGTTGGGATGTGACACGTGTTACGAGGCCCATGAATAGAGAGGACATTGGTAAATAGCATGAGGTATTTACAATTTGATGGCTTCTAAGAGGCTTGAAGAGGAGATGTTGTCAGACATTACATATTTATATTCATACATTGAGGGAGTATTATCTTAGGTTCTATATATAGAACTATTACAATCACAACCAGAGTCAAATGTAGTAGACCCTCATAATCAAATCTTGATGAGATGATACTTTCTTAGCCACCTTCGCATGAGACAACCAACACCATTACAGACACATGCAGAAGCAACACATGGAGACTCATGATTGTAGTGGACACCAATTTGCATATTGCAAAGGATATCAATTCAGAGATTGCAGATGTGGTTCCTTCATCATCTGATGATATTTTTAATGTTAGAGACACAACTTGATATTATAGAGGGTCAGATGCATTGTCATGACCTCGTGGCAGAGGGGTTAGAGAAGAAATAAAGAAGCGATGAGCATCATAGTTTTTTTTAATTATTATTGTGGTGGTGTTTCTGTTCGGTAATGAGCTGAACAAACCTCCACTTGAGAATTGGGAATAGACTGTCGCCGGTGCGGACGATGAGCTTGCAAAATAGGAAGGCGTCAGGGGAACCCGGTTGAAGAACCGGGAGAACCCTTTGACGCCAAAGTCAAATTTGATCGTCGAAGAAGGCGAGGAGGAAGGGTTCTTTTGTGTGGACTCGCGCGTGGGCAATTGTGAGGCGATGATTGCACGTACCTCTACATGGGGGTCTACCTACCCTTTATATAGGCCGGGGATCTGAAGAGTCCTGATGCGCCCTCCTCCAATGGCGAGGGGAAGGATGTGACAGTTAGGTTTTCAAAACAAGGGGATTTTTGTTCAAACCGCCCCTTGGGAATCTCGCGCTAAGGCCTTAGGACCCTACGCCAGGGCTACTGCGTCGATGGGGAGGCGTGACGCGTCGTACCATTAAATGCGATGCGGGGCCCAAGACGACTACTCATGATTACCCTTTATGGGAATCGAACAGGGGACCGCGAACTTGCTCGCTGAGGCTGTCCGGTGTTCAGTGGCCGCCTACTGCGTAGCGGGTGCTCGGTGATCTTATTATGCTCGGATATGCTTGGAAGTTAAGCTTTGTAATGTCCTTAGATGCATGGTAACCAAAGCGTGTCCAGGGACTTCGGCTGTCTTCGGGACACGTGACTGGGAAGCCCCATCGCGCTGCTTCCTTACTGGATCACGATGGGTCTATGGACGTAGGAGGTCAGAAATGGCCTCCACAATTATGTACTCGTTTCACTTCTCTTGATATATGTTATAATATTACACTTATGCATTTGTGGTTACAAAAGAATGACATTCTTTCTCTTTTGCTCGTGAATGTGATCGACACAAGAATGAATGAATGCATCAAAGTAAGGAGGTGAAACGTGAAATTTTGTCAATGTATCGGCAAGACTGGTCATGTGTATGTAAATCTTTTTGTTATAATTAGTTGCCTCAAAATCGTTGATGTATATATTCATTGTATTGTTGATTACTTTTTTTTAAAAGTTTCGGTATTTTTACATCGTCAATTGGACTGGACAAGTCATCTAAGGTACATGGTCACAGGAGAGATTAGGACTTTTTAACTTTTTTCTTTGAATTCAAATGGTCACAGGAGAGATTATAGTATTCCTATATTTAAATTTTGGAGACATATTAGAAATGTGGATGACAGAAATAGTTTTCTTGGCTCACTAATACTAATTTTGTATATGTATATCTATATAGGTACAACGACGAATCTAATTAACTTTATCTTGGTTTTGTTGAGTCGCTGGTTGTTGTGAAACCTCTCGTCACCATTTTTTTTTGATTTCGATTCTAAAATGAAATTGAGGGTGAACTTCACAAACATTGTTCAAAGTCCTCCAAAAAATTTATTTTTCCTATATATATCTTCCCTTTTTATTTATCCAGATTTGAAGTAAAAGGGCGGACAATAGAGGTGACCTGCTCACCGTCTCGACGGCGTGGTACCTGACCTCTCTCTCTCTCTCTCTCTCTCTCTCTCTCTCGCGTTCTCCGTCCGCAAGACGAAACAAATATCAATCCCCTTCGTCTCCCATCTCCTCCAATCGAACCCCCCCCCCCCCCCCCCCCCGGGGGTTCTGTACCTCCTTCCTCACCGCGCCCCACTTCTCCCATGGTGGGTGAATAAGATCCCCACAGAGAACCAACCCCACAAGGGGAGAAAGGAAAAGGGACAACCTTAAAGCTGGCCGGAGCGATGTCCCTCAGTACCACAGCAGCAGGTGCGGCCGCTGCTTCCGTAGCTCAAAACCCATCATGCAATCGCCTTCCTTCTAGGCTCTACGCAATACCCATATGCAGGAGTCGCCTCAAACCCTTCAGCTCCTCCGATTTACCCGCTTCTGGAGCTCAAGGCTGCTGGTTGCTGCACGTGATGCCCATACAGAAGGAAAATCTTCGGCATGTGACCGCACGACCTTGGCGCCTCCGAGCCTTCGTATCAGGTAATGCGGATGAGAACTGTCTCGATCTATATGGAAGCTCGAATTTTAACATAAAGAGGGGGAAGCCGATCACCAGAGACAGCAAAAACTTCATCTTTCAGGTGAAGCTGCTGACGGAGGTCCAAGGGGTAAAATGGCTGGTCAGTTCTGCTTCGACAAGGCGCTCGCTGTCCTGGAGACATTGTGCATTGCGCCGTCTGTAATGTTGGCGATTGGTAGTGTTGTGGGTCTGGCTCACCCGGGCATGTCGAGGCTGTTGCAGACCAGTTTGGGCAACGTGTTCTTTGTGTGGCAATTTGTACTACTCGTGGGTGCCGTGGCACTCGGAGCAATGATTCGCCGGAGGCAGTGGCGAAGGTTTTGTAGAGAGAATGGGGTGAGCATTAGTTTGATTGATAGAATAGAGAAAGTGGAGGAAGACATCCGGAGCTCGGCCACGATCATTAGGGTGCTGTCAAGGCAGCTTGAAAAGCTTGGGATCAGGTTTCGTGTGACAAGGAAAGCTCTAAAAGAGCCCATTACTGAGGTAAACCCTCACATAGCCCTTGAAAAAGTTTCTTAGAAATGAGCCTTAATAAGGGCAATATTGGTTTTATACATATGGGCATTTGAACCTCTTCTTCCAATCCAAAACCCATTTAGCAAATGAAATGGTTGGTTGATTTTGTTTCCTTTGTGAAATCGTCACCTAGAACTGAAGGAATCAGCTTTGAGTTCCTTCATGAAATTACCCCCTAAAAATTCTTGAATGATGAAGAATCCTTGTATTCTTGGGATAGCTTCCTCGCAAGATAGTGATCGTACCAGACTTCTGTGAGAGTCAAAGTTTTTTCTTCTCATCGAAAGAAGGTAGACTTTGCTACTAATTTTTATTGCAAAACGGAGGTAGTACCATCAGGGGGTGAGGAGAGGTTCCTCAACGCCAAATAAAAGAAAACAGAAAAAATACATTTCCTTTGAAAGAAGGAAACT